>ML685764.1:5650772-5713845 GCA_007922175.1 Pelusios castaneus
AGTCTTTACAGATCAATACAGGTGAACGTAGATCCTGGTCAAATAATAGCTGCCTGGCCCACTGACTGCACTCAGGTTTTGACTGATGCGTAGTCAGAGTCCACCATCCTCCACAACTTCTCCAGAAGCAGCAGGAACATACACCTGCACCAGGAAATTTCACAGAAGCTGAAGCAGGTGGGCATTAAGTGGACTACAGCCCAGTGCAAGGGACTCATCAAGCACTTGAGACTGCTGAATGTGAGGGTAAAAGGTTCCAGCAGTTGCTCTGGGAAGGCTCATTGTATGTGTTCTTTCAATGAAGAGCTTGACTGGGAACTGTCCAAGGCTCCCAGTAGAGTGCCAGAGCATGCTACTCTCTGCCTGAAGGAGACAGTTGAGGAAGTGCCCACTAACAAACATGACCCCTAGCTGCAGAAGGAACCAGAAACTGAAGCTGGTAAGTTACAGTGGACCTCCATCACTCTCTGCCAATATCCTTTCTTGTTCTGGAACTAAATTCCTGATGTGAAGATCTAGGGCATTTAACTGTGCACTGACTTATCCTTCCTCATGCCATGCATTGCTATGTCTCTGTGAGTCTGAACTGTGTGGCTGAAGCCAACACACTGTCACACCCCCATTCCTTTACCAAACTCTTCCAACTTTTCCTCCTCCGGCCAGACCTCCGCTCCACTGCACCTGAAAATGGTCCCCAGGCTAAACAGTTGGGAATCAATTATTTTATTGATTTCTGATTAATGAACCACTACTATACAGCTATGTTTTAAAAATAAATTATTACTGAAAAATCATTGTGCCCCCATATCTGCACATATTTTGGCCAGCAATGGTCCAAGGGTTGTGCTGAGTGGAAGAATGAAGGAGGCAGGTGAGAAAGGTCATCCAGCTTGGTCTACAAGTCTTGCCTTGGGGAAAAGATTCACAGGCAAGAGTTAAACAAACAAGAGTTATGTCTACACTACAAAAAGTTAGGTTGACTTTGTTAAATCGACTTAATAAGGTCGACCTTATTAAGTTGACTTTACAAAGTGGTTTCCATGGACATGGACTTAGTCCACTTTGTTAAGTCAACCTAACTGCCCTTAAATCAACTTAATAAAGTGGACTTAAGCATCCACACTGTGCTTAGGTTGACCTAAAGGAGTGTTAGGTTGACCTAAGGAGGGTTAGGTCGACCTAACTGGCAGGTCTTACCAAGTTGACCTAAGCTTTCATTAGGTCGACTTAAGGAATTTCTTAAGTCAACCTAATGAAAGCCTGGTGTGGACAGGGACTAAGTTAGGTCGACTTAAGCCTCCTTAAGTTGACCTAACTTGTAAGTGTAGACATAGCCAAGGAGACCTGTGGCACTTTAGACTCAACTGAATGTGTAGGTATCTAAAGCAGAAAGCCGACGAGGAGTGGAAGATGGGACAGCTTAGCAATGAAAGCTTCCTCTTGGAGGTCAGAACATGTAGCGATAAAGTGAGAAAATCCAAAAGCCAAGAAGAGTTGGACCTTGAAGAGGGAATTAAAACCAGTAGTAAAAGCGTCTATAGTCATATATATAGGAAAAAAACAAAGGAAGTGGGACCGCTAAACACTGAGGATAGGGTGGAGCTTAAGGATAATCTAAGCATAGCCGAATAGCTAAACAAATAAGCCGTAAGGGAATGGGAGCATTCTCTAATGGAGAGGCTCATTGAACTGGTGGCCATATAAGTGCAGGGTCAACCAGTTGCCAAGACATGGTACCTGTCCATGAACTACAAAAACCTCCTCCTCTGGCTGCCACACAGGATGCTGCTGAGCTAGAGGATCTGCTTTCAAGGACATCCCACATACCCTAAGTGAATGGGAGGAAAACATGGGCCTTCAAGACTCCTTGGCCCTCATTCTTCTTTGACAACTGAAACCGCTTGCAGGGGGACCCTTCTGAGCATGTAGGAGGGGAATGATGACTCTGCATGAGTCCAGGATCCCCACTCCAGGAGAAATCTCTGGTTTTCTCCAAGAATGATTTCTTCCATCATTTCCCCCTTGCCTAGAGGAAGATCAGGAGATGGGTGCTGATTCAGTAATATTTGGTGAGTGTTCCCAATTGTATTCCCTTACTGTTTGAAAGATTTTTGGTGAAACTTTCTTTTAAATAAATATTTCAATTACACATTACATCTAGTAATTTTAATAAATGTTGTAGTTATCTTGATTGCGGTGGGCATCATTGCTTACGAATGATGAAATGAGGATGCTTTCAGGTTTGGGATTAGGCCTCACGATTCACAGCATATGAAATGGAATTCTATATATACATGACAGTGCAACCACTTTTTTGTTTCTTTCCCTCCCTTAAAAGCAAATATTCATAAAGTCAGTAAGAGAGAATTTCTATCATTTGTTGTGGAAATCTTCCATGAACAGGCTAAGATTACTTTCACTACCTGGGTTGGGCTGTAAATGCCACAAGATTGCTTTCTTTTACAGTATGTGCCAACCTAAGCCAGAAAACACAGAAGTAAATAAGTGTGAAGAATGAAAAGAAAAATAATTGTGTTCCTTTCTTTCAAAAAAAAGGAAAAAAAACCAAAAACAACAGAAAGAAAAATAAAAAGGAGTTAGTGGCTTTTGTTTAATTTGTGTTTTGGGGAAATCTGTGCTTTTTTTTTTTAATATAATATGATCTTGTGTACTCTTTCCAACAGAAATTCTTTCTTTATCAACCTCCCCTTCCTTCTCCCCCCTTCCCTGCTCCCTCCTCACTCCCCCCCACTCCTTCATTATAGGATATTTTTCCCCCCAATGTGACTGGCTCTTGTTTGTCAAACACAACCTCTGAATCTATGATTAAATATGCAAACTTTACCTATTTATTAAGTGACTCAGCTAGAAAAGAATCTAGGTTGGAGGCCAGCCAGTTAAGTGACATTTTACAGCTGTGCTGATGTTTTTGAATACTGACTTTAAGTCCAAAGTACAACAGATGTTTGTTAAGATTCCTACTGTGATGAATTTTATGGCATCATTTACATCCACAAAGACTTCAAATGAAATGGGCCCCCAACTCGCACTGTAGAATGTTATGTAGAGTCACAAGTTATTACTTGTTTTTGAGGAAAATTATACAGATCTACTATGGTTGCTTTCTGCTTATTTCAAACTAACAAAATCTGAACAGATTTCTTTAGACCATTTTCAACACTAAGGATTAACATCCAATAGCTACATGAAAATCTATCAATTAGTTCAGAAAGAGGACATTCCTTGTATTGTTGGTGAAGTAGATTCTGCAACACTTGTTGATAAGCTCATTAGGAAAAAAGGAAAGAAAAGATTTCTTAATTGTGTGTTGGCTGGATTTAATTTATAAGCACTGGGACCCAGAGTTGTAGAAAGAAAACTATTCGAATAATCCAAGTAGTTCAATCACTATCAGCAAAAATTGTTGAAGTTACAATGCAGTTTTCAGCAGTCCTGCTTTATGCCAGGAACCTACTGTACATCACAGCAGTAGGTGAAGAAAAGAATTAAATGATTTTATATTGTCAGTGACTTCATTTATAAGAGCAGAAGCAAACAATTTGGTAGTAAAATCCACAAGAGCCTCAATGCTGGCTGAAACAAGGCAGCCCTCAATGTAGCCTTGTATGTAGAGATATGTTGCAGACTAAAGTGCTGCTACCTGCATTCAAATATCTAAATAAATGACATGGAATAAAGTTGAAGCAAGTAAAATCTGAAAAATAAAGTAAGCAGGAAATTTAAGATGAGAATCTAGAGGATCAATATTTTTCTGAATGGCTCTATTCTAACTGTGGATCCGAAAAATTAATTGGAAAAGTTAAACCTACAGATACAAAAAAAGAAGGATGACATTGCTAGCAGCTAGTCTATGAAAAACTAAAGAATGAGAAAATTGAGACAATTAATTATTATTGCCAGCAAACGTATGCCACTTTACATTTATATGGCACTTTTACCCCAAGGGTTCCTGAAGAACCTTTTTGCTCTTCACAAATTGATGTTCAAAGTGTAGGTGAGAAAAGTCCAAGCTGGATCTTCAGATCTAAATATCCACAAATTTGGGAAAGTCCAGAGCAAGCAACTGGTTCCTCTCTTTGTAAAGGATGAATCACAACACTGGAGCTGACCATGCCTCAAACTTCAGATATCAAATCTAGAGCCAGACCCAAACTTTGTGGCTCAGGCCTCTCTTTAATGTATAGGGATCACTTTGTCCGCTGCTTGTGCGTGACCACCTTTAGGTAACGTATCTCCTGCAGTACCAGTTTAGAAGAATGGGCAAACTTTATGAAGCTTGAGTTTTGCACAGCTCTATAAGCATTTGATGGGTTTTTTTAAGTTTATGGACATTGATTCAGATATTTCCTTCTCTCATTTAAATTCTTGTTTCTTCTATGTGTGATTCAGTTTGCTTATTTAGTGCAAAGTGGAAGCCTGTATTAAGCATTAGACTTTGGGAATGGAAAATTGGAAGAACATCTCCCAGAAGCTTCACTGGAACAAGAGGGTTTCCTACATAATGGCTATATTTGGGCCAACGTCTGCCCTCAATTAATCATGTGTATCTTAACTGAAGGAGGGTGGTATGGACATGAAAAATCAGCAGTTATTAGGATGGTGGCTGGATGTTGACTTAACTTCAGTTGATTTAAGTTCGTGGTGTAGACGTGCCCTGAATACAAAGTAAGTATTGCCACAGTATAAGGTTAAATTCTTCAGTGTCCATTGGGGAAAGGTATGCAAGTTAGATCATAGAAATAGATAATAGAAATAGAAGTAAATTTTCCTCTTTTATTATATCCCTAAAGAAAAGATAAGTCAGGCAAATGGCATTGGGTTACACAATGTTTGGGAATTGAACGCTGAGCACAAAAGGTTGCATGCCTCAGTGTAAAAGCTTAGTAAAGGAATCCTGACAGTGTGTACAAGATGTTTCCCTGATGATTCGTTGGTAGCTCTGGTGTGTGTTTTAATTCCTCCCTCACAACTCATGCCTCTATGAAACTCTCAGGTTACCTGGAACATGTAGGTTCACATTCACTTTGATGAAATTCACTTCAGGGAGGAGGCGACATTGCCACATAAGGGAGATAGCTGTAGCTTATGATAGAGTCCCTATAGTAACCCTGACAGGGAAAGATCCAAAGGGGACACATTTAATAAACATAACAATTGGGTGCCAGGGCCATCTCCTCTGCATGTAGGTTGCACTAATTTTGCAGATAGATCCATTGAATGCCAGATTGGTGCAAGTTACACTATTTTATCACTTAGACCTGTATCTTCATTCACTAACACCCCACGAGTAAACTAATTACTAACCTGACTGAGGAATTTAGCTACAGTTTTGTGAGAGATGTTTTTTCTTAGATTATTCCTGAGGGCTAGATCATGCTGTCATTCTTCAGATAGGACTGCCCACTGAAATGAACAAGTTGTTGTGCTTTGAAAATAATCTCACAAAATTGCCCTGAATTTGGTTTAATTGCTCTGCACTGGTGTATCTGATAACAGATCTTGGCCTGTTACACAGTTTATTTTAAAAGTGAGCAGCATGTTCTAAGAAGAAATTGTTAATAATTTGTACTGCAGTGAATGCAATTAAGAAGTGAAGTTTACTCTGCATTAGTTGAGGGAATGGTGTAATGTTTTAAATTAGGATTTGCAAATATGCAAGTTAATTATTGGATAATATTCATGGCATGGGCCTGTAAGACAATAAACAGCTTTGTGGGTCTTATTAAATACCAAGTGAACTAAGGCATTTGACTGAAAGCTGTTTTTTCTGGAGTTGTGGAATACAAGAAATTCTGGGAATACATAGAAAGCATTAATCATTGACATCTAAAGAGGATAAAAATGTTAGAGCAGTTTATTGGGGGGAATAGTAAAATGCCATGCAACTTATTTGTATTATGTAACATGATAAAAAAACATAACATGAAAAAAAGCTTCAGCAAACCATAGGAACATCGAGAATGTTTTGCTTGTAGCGTAAGTCTTTGGATGGTCTGTGCTGATGCTCTCTTGGTGATAATACCTCTCATTTCATGTGACATCCTCTAGAGAGGAAAGAGTAACTGAAAAAAGAATTACAGTGGTCAGTACAAAAACCATCTCATTCTTCTTTCCAGGGAAGGAAGGAAGAAGTGCCACTCTTCATCCCCCTACAAGTGGCCTGATACATTCCATCAGAATGGTGGCAGCCTTATGCACAACATTAAAGAAGGCAGCATCTAGTTCTTGGACTTCCAAATAATGTCAATTTTGGGAGATGGTGCTCATGTGCCTGACAGAGCAAAAATGTTTAAATCCAGCCATGGAGCAAAAAACCATGATGTTAATGGGGTGAACAGCTTTTCCATATTTACTTGGCAATAGCTGACATGAGAATAAGATCTTAACTTTTTATAAACAATGTGCTGATCATGCTTTGAGCAAGGTGTTGAACTAGATGACCTCCTGAGGTCCCTTCCAGCCCTAATCTTCTATGATTCTATGTTGAGGATTAAATATACATTGCCTGTTAATTCTCAACAAATATAATCATAATACATGACTTTTCAATGCAATACAATTATTGCTTTGAGTAATATAGCTATTGAATGTTAATTAAATACCAATGTGCTTTTGAAACCAAGTGTAAGGGTGCAGACATTTATTGTAACTGCTGTTTAGCATACATTTAGGTTGACCACCTACATTTATAGGAAACAAAGAACAACACTGTAGAAGATTCAGGATAAAGCTTTTCTTTTTTACTTTTTCCCCCACATCTATTTATATTTTGCAGTCTTTGAGCAGAGAAAAAGAAAAACATTGCTATATTTTAAACAACACAGGAGCATTATGACAATTTCTGGCACAACATCTGAGACAAAAACTAGAGATTTAACATCCATCAATTTTATTAGTTCCGTATATTGCTAGATCAAAAGTTAGACTGTAATTGTTTTACAGTAAAACAAAATAGCTATTTCCTAGGTCTTTTATGTCAGAGATTTTTTTTTAACCTTTTCCATAATCTACAAAAGGCAGCCAAATCTGTAAGAAGCTACCATCCAGGATCTTCCCAATTATGAGAATATCCCATACTCTCCTGAACCATAAGTTATTTGGGTACACCTCTGCCAAAATTCTTCAAGAATATACCATAATGTTTCCTGCACAGTTAACCTGCTACCATGAAAGTTCTATATAGTTCAGGCAAAACATATATATTTTGAAGTTTCTATGTAAATCTCTGCTTTGCATACTATTTTCCTACTTTGAAATACAAAAACCTATTAAAGCAAAGATCATGAAAAATGTTGTAATAGGTATTTTTATTGATATTTGGTGAAATATGATGACAGATGTTATACTGTACTTCACAGGCATATCTGCTCCTTTAATAACATGCCCCATGTTAACTTTTTAGGGTGTTTGAGACTCAGTAAATTAAAACATGTGAGGCTTTTATACTGTGGGAGAATTGTTTATTAATGCCTCCCCATTCTATTAATAACTCAGCAACAGCATGACCCGTTCATTTCTACCCACAAAAAGTCAGAGGGGAAATATGACACATCCCAGCATCCTCTTGGGTAGTTAGATAAATAAATAAAAATAAATTCCCTATGTCTCTTTTCAGTCTGCCAAAGTAAATAGTTATTAGAATACTATATTTGAAGTTAAGAGTAATGGAACATTTTTATTATCCTAATGGTACAGTCAATGGCATTTCAGTCATTATGGGCCTGTTAGCTAATCACAATGGCCCTAATAGCAGAGGTTCTTAACTGGGAGACAAAAACAAACAAACAAAAAATCTGTAGCAGACAAGACTCAAAATATGTGGTTTCATACCAGGAGTGGGAATCAGTTCTTTCAAAACCCTGACTGTACAAAACCCTGGGGCTAGAGAAAGAACAAACAATTAAGTAAATTGTGTTGAATGAGAAAACTCACCCGTAGCAAAACAATCTCTAAAACACATATTGCTTCTGTACCAGGGGAAAAAATGTTTTGTTTTTTTTTGGTTTGGGGAGGGTGGGTGTTTGGTTTTTGGGGTTTGTTTTGTTTTTGCTAATGATCAAAAGTTCTTAATGGTATTTAATGGCCAAAATTTCCAAACTTGGGTCCCGAAATTGGGCATTTATTTAGGTGACCAAATCTAATATGGATTTAGATGATCCCTCCATGTCAGTTTTGAGGCATAATTGGGCCTTACTATAAGAGAAGAACATCCTATTCTTGCCCATGGTCTACTACTACTGTGGTTAAGTAGAAGTCTCAATGTCAATGACCATAAGCTTTTATGAGCATATATGTATTAACTAACAAATGTGCGGGAGATGTACTTCTTTACAAACAATTGCACTTCTCTCTTCTCAAGCATCATACTAATTCTTTTTACCATTTTGAGTGAACATTTTAGCTGAGTCATTTTACTAGAAGTGTGATTCTTCTTTAGATATTTCCTGAGGTGGTTTGAGTCATAGAGTTTAATCCCAGAAGGGACCACCAAATCATCGAGTCTGACCTCTGGTATTCTCCAGCCAGTAAACATCACCCAGCCAACATCCTCTAACTGAATATCATCCAATCCATCTGAAGTTTAACCAAGCAGTACGTATTGTCTTTGGAAAAGTTTTCCCACCATTGAAATCAATGAGAGTTTTGCTATTGACTTCAGTGGAATCAGGATTTCACTAAGGGTATCTGCCAAGTGGTGCACAAAACTTGTGTCTTGATGCCATAGTCAGGAGTACATCTGGATGCCTGTTTCAAAAAGGTTTTCATAAGTTGTTTGAATAAAACAATTAAATTCACTTCAAAGTGTATGCAGAATTCCTTTTTATTAGCTTTTCTTAAACAGTCATACAAGTAACGCTTTGGTCACAAAAACACTCCCAAAAGGAGAAAGTTTAAATACTCATGCAAATGTGGTTGCATCAGTGCACACATCTGTCTGTGTAGCCATCTTCAAAGCTCTTTTCAGTTCTGGGAGTAAAATCATGTCATGAGATTGCCATGTCCACTCACAAATTACAAATAGCTGATACGATAGTTATGGCAAACAGAGGGCACTGAATCACTTTTTAATAATCCATTAATAGAAATCTGTATTTGTTTTGTGGATAATTTTCAGACACAAATAAAGACTACATTCATAAAATAAAGTATTCTTTGTAAAGAGTTCGCCTAGTTTATGGTGAATCCTGAATAATGGAGAAACATCTTGCTTGGGATATGCATTGTAGATTGTACTGTAGTTCTCACAAGAGCTTCATCACACAAGGTATTTTGCCTCTAATTCAATCCTGCACAGCACATGAACACAGACTTATTTATTAAAGTGAATGGGACTCATATGTTGAGCGTTAAGCATGTACTTAAGTATTTTGCTGGCCTAAGCTGGAGTGCTTAGCAGGGCTTTTTTTGAGCCGGTATGCACCAGTACAGCGTACCGGCACCTATTTTTCCTTGGCCAGCCCTGCTGCCAAGCTGGAGGCTGGGGTCAGTAGGGGAAAGGACACGCGCTCCTTTCTCCTGCTGACCCCAGCTGGGCAGCAGGGCCCGCAGGGACCAGGAGCAGTACTCCCAGGCTTGTCCAACCTGTGGCCCAAGAATAGACCATAATGTTTCCTGCACAGTTAACCTGCTACCATGAAATATACCATATCAGGGGCTGGAATCCGGCCCCCAGACATCTGGGAGCTTCAGCCATGCTGGAGCTTTTTCAAATCTCCCACCCTGAATATGCCCAGATGTGGGGGTGGCTCCGGGCAGGAGCAGCCTAGACAGGGAGCAACTCTGGACACCCCTGCAGCTCCAGCCAGGTAAGGGGGGAGGGGGCTGGGAGCTGGTGGGGGTGGGAAAGGAGCCTGGGGGTCAGGGAGCAGCTGGGGCGTGGGAAAGGGGTCCCAGGTGGTCAGGGAGTGGCAGGGGTGTCAAGGAGCTAGTGGGCAGGTGCGGAAGGGGTTGGGGAGCTGGCAAGGAGCCTGGGGGGGTTGGGGTACCAGCAGACGGGTGGGGAAGGGGCTGGGAGGGGACCCAAGAGGAGCAAGGAAGGGGCTGGGGGGGTCAGGGAGCCAGCAGGGGGGGGGTGTTGAGAAGCTAGTAGGCAGGCAGGGAAGGGGCTAGGGGCCAGGGAGTGGCAGGGGGTGGGGAAGGGGCCAGGGAGGTTGGGAACTGGCAGGTGGGTGGGCAGGGGGTGACTGAAAGGACTATGGAAGGGGCTCAGGGGGTCAAGAAACCAGGGGTGAGCAGGGAAGGGGACAGAGGGGTGAGAGGAGTGGGGAAGGGTTTGGGGGGGCAGGGAAGGGGCCCAGGGGGTCAGGGAACTGGCGGGGTGGATGGCAAAGGGGCCAGGGGCCAAGGGCCAAGAGGAGCAGGGAAGGGGCTGGGGGATTGGGGAGCCCATGGACGGGAAAGGTGGGGCCTGGGAAGGCCACTGGGGGCCAGTAGTGGTGGAGAGCCAGGGGTTTGGAGCGGCCCTGGGGGGCAGTGGTGGTGGAGGCTCCTGACATCCTGTCCTTCCCCACCCTCTGCCCCTCCAGCACCACTTCTGCTGGCGTATCAGCAGAAAAAAAGCATTGGTTCTTAGTATGTTAAAGGATTGAGCCTTAAGTGAGTTGGAAGGAGGAAGCTGCTTGAATGATAGTGCTGAAGAGCCAAGATGCATTCATTTGAGCAATTTTAAATGTGTGCATTTTTAATGGATTACCTGGAAAACTTAATCACATCTCTATTGTCACCATGGCCTAATGCAAACAAACTCTTAGAGTACTACAACACACTTAAACTACTCAGTTATTTTTTTTCTAGTTAACTTTTTATCAAACCAAACTCAGATTCTGAGTGGACCAGGAACAGATGAACCCAAAAGCAAATTGGTAGCCTCTTGTAGCTATTGTACGTTGTCTTAAATATACACAATGTCTTCCCAATGTGAATCATGAAGTTACTCTTTAAACTGATTTACACACACACACACACACACACACACACACACACACACAATCTTGATCTGCTAAACCCTGATATGATTTTAAGAGGGTACCAAACCTCTCAATGTTACAATTGTATCTATATTTCCTTGCTTTCAGGATGTCATTCTGTGAATCACAGGAACATTGCAATAGATTAAAGTGACTGTCAAGAATAGGATAGATATCCCAAACTGATGGTATGTTAAATTAGATTTCAGCAAGCCAGTAACAAATGTAAACTCCTGTATCACTGCAGCAGACTCATCATGCAGTCACAGAGAGCCCACTAAACTTTCCAGTCTGTCTTGCCATATAGGCACACTGGACTAAGTGATAAATGGTCACTTCCCCCCCCCCCCCAAAAAAAAAAAAAAAAGGAAAAACAAAAACAGAAAACCCCACACCATGTTCAGGTTGCTTGCTGTCCCAAGAGACAAGTTGCTTATCACAGATGAATTTGTACCCAAGATCATACACCAAAGAAAACACCTCTAGCCAATCCTGTAATAAAATATCTAAGGTTTTATTAACAGCAACTTGTGGAGAGAGAGGCACAGAGACAGGTGGGAGTGGATGTGGCCTGTGGGCCTCATGAAGCTAATCCCCAGAATGACAAGGAAGGGGTAGCATCCCAGTTACTGATATGTCCTAGTATAGCATACTTGCACAAGGCAAAATAGTAAGAGGATAATATTCCCTGACCTTCAAAAATTACAAATGGAATAATTTCACACAGAGTGAGTGTATTTTAAAAGGTCATTTTAGATCCAGAGAAATTACATTGTATTTTCCCCTTTAACTATAGGGACTCTCTAAAACTTACATATCTACATGTGGAATAATCATCTTTTTAAGTGTGCTCACTGTACCTGCATATGAAGCCAGATCTTGCAATGGGCTAAACTCCTAAGTGTCAAGGGGAATTGAACATGCTTGACACCATCCACAACCAGACTCATACAGTCATTTCCTTATGTGGCAGGCCAAAGGTCAACTCAAACATTCTTATCCACCATACATGTCTCTAGATGGTCTATAGCTGAACCTAGAGGACTCTAACTTAGGCTATGTACACACGATCAGATTAAAGCGCAACATGGCAATCGTGCTATAAAAAAAACACGTGACCTTTATTGCGAGATAGCGCGTACACACGTCGCTCCTTGTAATGCAACAGAATTCTTTGCTATATCACGCTGTAGCGCAATGAATTCTGGGCACCTATTCCACAGTTCAATTTTCCCTCAATCGGCGCTTGGAATCATGGGATGAAGGAAAGGAATGCAAAGCGCCATGGGTAAACTGTCAGTTTCCCATGGTGCCCTGTGCTCCCCTTGCGTCTTCCTCATTGCCAATAGCAACTCGTACCTATTTTCAACAGTGCAGTGACGCACCGCACCACTTGCGAGCCATCACAATTGCGACAGCATGGATCCTGCTCTGATCTCCACTGTCGCCTTCAGCGTTCTGAATACATCTCGGCTGGTTGCTCAGTACGCAATGAGCTCCGAGTCAGACGAGGACGCTGAGGAGCAGGGGCTGATTGATGCCCTGCAGAACAACAGCACCACATTGCTCGGCTCCTTCACCGATCATCTGCACATGGTGCAACGCCATTTCTGGTCACGAGAGAGGAGCACCGAGTGGTGGGATCGCATTGTTATGCGGCTGTGGGATGACGAGCAGTAGGTACAGAACTTTCGAATGCGGAAAGCAACCTTTCTGGATCTGTGTTCAGAGTTGGCCCCTGTCCTGCGACGTAAAGACACCAACATGAGGTCAGCCCTAACCGTGGAGAAGCGTGTTGCGATTGCTGTCTGGAAGATGGCGACTCCTGACTGCTACCGGTCGGTTGCAAACCAGTTTGGAGTCGGGAGGTCCACCGTCGGATTAGCCCTCTCACAAGTGTGCCGAGCCATCAATCGCATTCTGCTACGGAGGACGGTGACATTGCGCAATGTTCGTGAGATTGTGGACGGCTTTGCTGCCATGGGATTCCCTAACTGCGGGGGAGCCATAGATGGCACACATATCCCAATTTTAGCTCCAGAACATCTCGCGACCGAGTACATGGGCTACTTCTCCATGGTGCTGCAAGCACTCGTGGATCACAAGGAGCGTTTTACGGACATCAATGCTGGGTGGTTGGGAAAGGTGCCTGATGCCCGCATTTTCAGAAACACTGGACTGTACCGGAAGCTGCAAGGGGGTACCTTCTTCCCCGATCAAAAAATTACTGTGGGGGATGTGGAGATGCCCATAGTCATCCTTGGAGACCCAGCATACCCACTGATGCCATGGCTCATGAAGCCATACACCGGGAACCTGGATCGCAGCAAGGAGCAGTTCAATTACAGATTGAGCCGCTGCAGAATGACTGTGGAGTGTGCCTCGGCCGCTTAAAAGGGCGCTGGCGCTGTTTATATGGGAGGCTGGACTTGGACGAGGACAACATCCCTACTGTGATTGCGGCGTGCTGTGTGCTTCACAACATTTGTGAAAATAGGGGAGAAAAGTTTTCCCCAGGGTGGGCTATGGAGGCACAGCGCCTAGAGGCAGCATACGAACAGCCAGCCACTAAGAGTATTAGGGGGGGCCCAACGAGGAGCTGCTCGCATAAGGGAGGCACTCAGGGAGCATTTCAATGATGCCCTCCCATAGTTCACTTCTAGTACGCATCAAGTGCACCTTATGAGATTTACACTGTGCTGTGTACAAATAAAGCCACTGTTCAAATTTTTTGTTACTGTTTTTATTAAAAGATAAAAGAGGGGTGGTGGTGGTTGGGGGGGTTTGGAGGGTTTACAGGTGGGTGTAGCTGCGGGTCTCTAAAAAGTAGCTCTGTGAGGGACTGGATGTTGCAGTATACCAGGGTGATGGGTGGCCTTCAAAGAAATGCTTTGAGGGACTACGGGGAGTGGGAGGCAGACACGGCTGAACTGTCTGGGGTGGAGCCCGGACATTAATCGCCTGGGACTGCAAAGCAATCATGCTCTTGAGCAGTTCTGTTTGCTCCTTCATGACGCTTATCAGTTCGTCCCTATGTTTCTGCCTCCTCTGTTGGGATTCCGCTCTCCAGGCTCGATTCTCCCTTACGGATTCCTGTGTTGCTTTTGCAGCTCCTGAAACATATCCTCCCTGTTTCTTCAAGCACGCCGCCGAGTGTTTCTCATGCGGTCAGCTGGGGTAGACACCAGCCCTGTGAAGGTCCAATCTAATAAAAAAAAGAATAATAAAGCTATTGTTAACACATAGCCTAGATAACCAATGTAACCTTCCAGTAGCACATTCCACTGGAAGGTACAGGGCACTCAACATCCTATGCTTCTCTGAAGCGGACAAGGTACGTCCTAATAGAAAGCTTACTGGGGGCTAACATTCTGCACAGGGCACACAGATGGAACCCGATATCTCTCTCCTCAGAGTGCCCCTGCCAGCTAGAATACATATCCTACATGCCACTGGATGCCAGCCGGGACCGTATGCTGCTGCCTTGTGTACTGCCATGGTTCCCAGGGCTGTGCTTTGCAGCTGGCGAGGACAAGTATCCTTATATGGGAGCGTAGACACATACGCTATCCCATCTAACCTGAGTAAGAGGCTCTGGCGGTACATCGAGGAAACCTTTAGTGACCTAAATACAGATGATTTTTTGACAATCAGTGCTTGTGTTGATGCACTTCTAATGAATGCATAGTAAAGAGCGTGCACAGCGGGGACCGAGACAGCAAGTACCCCCGCCGTGGACAATGATTTTTTAGCAGGAGCCATAGGTGCACGGAAGAGAAAGTTACCTGCACCCCCCTCTGCCGCCTCAGAGGACACGCTGCAATTCATGTCTTGGGTGGACGTCTCAGCAGGGGTGCAGAACAGCTCCTGGCTACACGCTGTTGTGCTTTCCTCCAGGTCATCCTCCATCTCCTCCTCCTCATCGATCACATCCTCATCCTGCTCGGGTCTGGCATTCACTGGATGAGGGTGGGCCGATGTGTCCACAGGATTCTTGGCGGTTGTTGTGGGATCCCCGCTGAGGATGGCTTCGATTTCCTTGTAAAACCTGCATGTAGCAGGCGCTGATCCCGAACGCCGGTTTGCCTCCTTCGCTCGGTGATAGGTTATTCTTAGCTCCTTCATCTTTGATCTGCACTGCACAGTGTCTCTCTCATAACCTCTCTCAGACATGGCCCGAGAAATTATGCCATATGTGTCGAAATTTCGGCTGCTGCCGCGTAGCTGCGCCTGCACAGCAGACTCTCCCCAGATGCTGATCAGGTCCAGCACCTCTGCCGTGCTCCAAATGGGTGTGCGTCTTCCACGATGGGCGGCCATTGCTAGTGAAGATCAGGGCTGCACTCCACTCCACGAGGAAGAGAACAGGAAGTGAAACAGATGAGAAATTCGAAAATCCCGGGAATCTAAACAGGGCAGGGACTGACTGTTTCATCACGGCCACAGAGCGGGTGGGGGGAAGACCAGAGAGGACGACTTTGGAATGCTGGGACACTTCTGGAGGCCAATCATTGTGCTGTAAGCGTACACACGAGTCGAAAGGCGCAACAGCTGTTCCGCGTTAACTGCTACCACCCTCGTCGAGATGGTTTTTCTATTGCGCTACAACTGGGCTGTTGACGCGCAAGAGCCCTATTACACGTGTGTACGCTGTTGTTGTTATCGTGCGGTAATGACTGTTAATGCGCGATAAAGTGATCGTGTGTACATGCCCTTAGTATAACAAAATTCAATGGCTGGAAGTTAAAGCCAGCAGAGTTAAAATTGGCAATAAGAAATCATTTTTTAATAACAAGGATAATCAGCTGTTCACACATGCTATCAAGGGTAAACACTCCATTTGATGTCTTCAAAATCAAGACTGCATGACTTTCTTAAAAAGACTAGTTCTATTGTAAGTTTATTGGCTTTGATGCAGGAATCACTGGGTGAACTTTTATGGCCTATCCCTATGCTATGCAGGAGGTCAGACTTAGAACTAGTAGCCTCTGCCTGTCAGAGATGGATTTAGACTACAACCCCAAATCCAAACACATCCTACCTTTTTGAGGAAGTTTACCTGTGGATCCATATTTCAACTTTACAAGTCTCCACTAGGATTGACAGTATAGGTATATAAAAAATTTGGGATCAACTTCACTGTATCCATGCCCTCGGGATGGTAGACATGGAGCATAGTGTAAATCTGAGTCTGGAATGTGATATTAAAATCTCTAACAAGCCACATTTTAAATAAAAAGCCACTACACAGTATTTCTGGATATATCTCAGTCTAGTCTCATAGACTATGTCTATACTTAAAAAGTTAGGTCAACTTTATGAAGTCGACTTAACGTTTTAAGTCTACTTAAAAAGGTCCAACTAGGCACTACTTCGCGTCTCCACTGGCTTAAGTTGACTTACTTAATAAAGTCAACTTAAGTGCTAGCTCAAATTAAAACGAGATGATATTAATTCAAACTAACTTTTCCTTAATTTGACTTAAGGAGCATCTTAAGAAGAATTAAAGAAAGCCCAGTGTAGACGCAGAGTAAATTAAGTTGACTTACGCCTCCTTAAGTCAACTTAATTTCTAAGTGTAGATGCACCCCTATTGTTTCCATCCACAATACCCAAGAAGCCTGCTCCTTGTCTTCAGGAACAAAGAAGCAAACAAAGACTTTCTGAAACATGAAATGGCAGGTGAACTATGCTGTGGGGTGAGAAGGGATGAGTCTGGCTATGGCACAGCCTGTTCTCAAAGAAACAAATAGCTTAAAAAACAGTTCAGTGAAAAATGACAGAAGCTACAAGTGTGTAAGGGGGCCCAGAATTCTCATTTTCTACACAATTTCTCAAGCAGGAAAATATAATGCAAATGAAATTCTTGTTTGGGGGGTGAGGGGAGGGGTAGTTTTTCTACCTCTCCTGGGAAATGGGGAGAAATGGAGCTTGAACTGCTTGCTTGAAACTGCATCTTCTATAAAGGAGAAGAGAAAAATATTTCAAGAAATGAACTGAAGTTATGACAGATGATTTGTAGTTGTGACATTTCAGTGGAGAGAAGATGATATTTTAAATTTCAGATTCATGGAAAATTCTCATAAAAGGAAGAGGTTGTTAAACATTAATATGAATACAACACGGGGGGATCTGAAAAGTAATGCAAAGCCTAAAAAAAAAATGAGAAATGACAGCCAAGCAGACAAACTACAAATATATGTAATAGTGAGAAGTTGGCCTGACATAAATAACCTTAAGAATTTGAAGGGGAAAGTAAAACAGGTTCAATACTTTAAACCTAAGTCCTAAATAATTTTGTACAGTCGTATATAGGCTTTCATAGATTTCATTGCCAGAAGGAGCCATTATGATCAAGTCTGACTTTGCTCATTTTTTGGCTTTAATTGTTAGTATTGCTATTACTACAATATCAAGTCATTATGATAGAATCATGTGAGCCAGCCCAAAGGTCTCGCACTGGAGTTCCTTATCTTGGACACAGAAACAGAGAAAGAAAGAGGTCCTTGGGTAGGCCACTTGCTTTCTGCCAACACTTTCTTGTTTTTTTTAAGTAGAGATGTTAAAAAAAATGGAATTTTCATCATACAGGAAATTCTCATGTTTCAAAATCTGTTTTCATCCTGTATCAGAGTGAGATAAAATTTTTCACAGACCGGAAGTTTCAGGGGAAAAAAAATTTACTTTTGAAGTGTTAAAATAGTGTACTCAGCATTTTTGATTGAAATAAAATCATTCAACATTCCCAAGTCCAAATGTTTTGTTTCACTTGGTTCAACATCAATTTTTATGCCTCTGAGCTGTCCCATTGCTTAATAAAAGTTATGGTGTAAGTCTATCATATCTCCCTTGTCTTCTGTGGGCCAGGATCCCAGCTGGCCTATATTTCCCATTATAAATCAGTGTGGCTCAAAACGAGGAAAGACTGGTGCATCATGGAAGATGGAGTCCAGGTAGGAAATCTAAAGAACTGAGTAAGATGGAGAAATTAATACCCTACCTTTAATACCTAAATGCACCATGGTAGCTGAGGTGGACCATAATATTCACATGACTCATACAGTATGTTTTGATTCTCCTGATGGAAATTTTGAAAAAAATAATTTTTGTACACTATTTTCCACAGAGTTTAAAAAAAACAAAAAACCAGACAATTCTCAATGAGCTCCATTGTTTCATTTTTAACTTTTCCTCAATTTAGAATCAATTAATCTTTTGCACTAGAAACTTTTCACTGAAAAAAATATCCTTTTTATGCTTTTCAAGAAAAAAATGACTGAACTTATTGAAAGTTTTAATTTTTAATTTTCCCCATTTTTTACCAAAATTATGTTTGGCATAATCTTTTTTAACTGAAACCAAGTGTTCAGCGAACAAAATATTTGAAAATTTTTGTGAACATTTTATTTTTAAAAAATCAGTCCGTTTTGAGCCCCATATAATCGAAGCATCTCATAAAAGTTTGTGCGTAATGATGTTTTTTTAACATGGTTCAGCGGCAGGTGATTAAGTGAAAGCCTTCAAGGGGTGGAAGATGGGAAGGCTCAGGAAGGAAAGCTACCTCTTGTAGGTCAGAACATGTAGCGATAAATTGAGAAAAGCCAAGAAGAGTTGGACCTTGCAGAGGGAATTAAAACCAGTAGGAAAAGGGTCTATAGCAATATAAATAGGAAGAATACAAGAGTGGGACCACTGATCACTGCAGATGGGGTGGAGGTTAAGGACAATCTGGGCATGGCTGAATATTTAAACAAGTACTTTGCCTCTGTTTTTAATGAGACTAATGATAAACTTGGAAATAGTGGTAGGGTGGCTAATGGCATTGAGGATATGGAGGTGGAAATTACCAC
Organism: Pelusios castaneus; assembly: GCA_007922175.1. Lineage (NCBI taxonomy): Eukaryota > Metazoa > Chordata > Testudines > Pelomedusidae > Pelusios > Pelusios castaneus. The sequence continues at coordinate 5,669,611 of ML685764.1, forward strand.
ATCTGAGGTAGAAACCAAACTTGAACAGCTTAATGGGACTAAATCAGGGGGACCAGGTAATCTCCATCCAAGAATATTAAAGGAACTACCACATGAAGTTGTGAGTCTATTAGCAAGGATCTATATAACTAAACCACAGTTGTATATATGCACGGCGGGACGTGGACGCAGCTCCTGCGCGCGCATATAACTGACACAGCTGTGCGCACGCAGCAGCTGAATCCACGTCCTGCTGTGGCCGGGCTGGGGAGATTCAAATCTCCCGCCCTGAGCATGCTCAGACAGAGCGTGCTCAGGGTGGGAGTGGCCTGGCCCAGAAGCGGCTCTGCCGGCCGTCCCTGCAGCTCCGAGCCTCCGGCCAGGTAAGGGGGCTGGGAGGAGGAGGCGGCGGCGGGCAGTGGGGCCGGGAAAGGGACAGAGGAGCCGGGAAAGGAGCACGGGGCAGGGAGACAGAGGAGCCGGGAAAGGAGCAAGGGGGAGGGGGACAGAGGAGCCGGGAAAGGAGCACGGGGGAGGGGGACAGAGGAGCCGGGAAAGGAGCACGGGACAGGGGGACAGATGAGCCGGGAAAGGGGCCCCAGGCCTGATCTGGCCATGCTGCGATTCTTTAGAGAATCAGGGGTTTACTGGTTTTTAAAGAATCTGTAAACTCGGGGGTTGTACCATACAATTGGAGAATTGCCAACATAGTTCCGATTTCTGAGAAAGGGAAAAAAGTGATCTACAAACCTGTTAGTTTGACCTCAGTAGTAGGCAAGATATTGGAATAATGGCTTCCGTTAGGAATATGCTGACAGGACAATTGGTGGGGTGGGTTCTGAGTTATTACAGAGAATAACTGATGAGTCTTGCCCACATGCTCAGGGTTCAACTGATTGCCATACTGGGATCAGGAAGGAGTTTTCCACCAAGGCACATTTGCAAAGGCTGTGGGGGCTTTTCACCTTCCTCTGTACCATGGGGTATGATTCAATTGCTGGTGGATTCTCTGTACCTTAAAGTCTTAAATCATGATTTGCTGACTTTAATAACTTAGTCATAGGTTAGAGGCTTACTGCAGAAGTAGGTGGGAGAGGTTCCAGGGCCTGTATTGTACAGGAGGTCAGACTAGATGATCATATTGGTCCCTTCTGATCACAGAGTCTGAGTCGGCACCAGTAATGAAGTAAACTCAGGAAAGTCTTAGTAAAAGAAGATTTAAAAGCAGAGGGGCTGTGTCAAGCTGACAATCAGCTTAGAGAGGATGTCGAGGTGGAACATATGTTACAAGGCTTCTTCCCAAAGCTGTAAAATGTAGTGAGATCTTTCTATTCCATGAGGTTGCTGTCTAGGCACTCAACCATGAGCATGGAGCTACAACCTTCCAGTTTGTGAAAAGACATCTCAGATGCTAGAATTAGGAACAATCATCCACTTCAGGGAAGCTTGTGTTCTGGAGCACATGAAACCTCCCAGAAGAGAGTTCTGGTTCATCATCCCACTCCAAACTAGCCAGCCCACATGATCTATTTAGGTGCACAACTGGATAGTTGTGATGAATGGGTCCTGTGGAATTTACAGGAAGGAGAGAGGAGGAATGTTACTATTTCCCAGCAAATAAGCAAACTTTCAGACCCAGCCTCTAAGAACAATTATAAGCATTTTTTACAGGTTTCACCTCTGGGCTGTTGTCTGAATGCTGCTGTGACCCACATTACTTCATTATCTTAACAGAAGCATAAAGAACACTCCCTTTATTCTGACCCCACTCCCCATCACCACCATATTAACAAATATGGGGTAGAAGCACAGTGTACTTACAGTAGTCTTAATGAGAGAGAAATATGGCTGAATAATCTTATAGATTTTAGCACAATGTGTTTGAAGGTGCACTTCGGCAGCAATTCCTGTCTGAGGATTGTTTATATGTCCCAAAGCGTCTATAACTCACAGGGTTCAGGCATCTGCAAGTGTGTAATTACAAACTGTCTGTTTCATGTAAAAAGTACTTGCCAGCAGTCTTTTGGCAAAATATAGAATGAACTTTGTAAAGCAAAATTGAGTTGCTCAGCAGCAGCAGCAGCAGCAGCAGGGAAAAGGTTCTGTAAGCTTCCAGTTACCAGATCCAGCAGAATTAATGTTTCTGGGACAAAAAGCATGTTAGGAACTGGAAATTTTGCACTGAAGAGCATATTCCACTACCATATCTAGTAAGGCATGTGTCTCTTAAGCATAATACATATAACTTACTTTCACAACTTATGTTGCAACTCAAGAGCATGGAGTTAGGCAGAAATGGAGGGTGAGCATCTGGTCCAAGAAAGAAATCTTTCATTGCACTTTTTGAAAGACAGAACATAAAGCATCAATTTAATAGTAAAGTGAAGGTGCACCTCCGATGTCACTTCTGTTATGCAAATAGAATAGGCTGTATATCCCACACTTGTGCTTGTCTGGAAAATGGAGATTTTTCACACAAAAACTGTTGTAACTGTACTCATCCATAGAAAGTTGACACTGTTTGGTGAAACAAGGAAAACCAGATTTTTATTTATTTATTTATTTTTTGCTGAAAATATGAAAATGTTTGGTTGGAAACTTTCAACACAAAGCTGAGTATCTTGATTTGGGAAAAGTCACTATTGTGCCCTATGGGATTTGTATTTTGAAGGCCACATCTTCCACCACTTCTCCTCCCATCCCCCCCATTCACATAAAGGGGGGTGGAATCCCAGTTAGAATACACCTCCCACTACAGACTCAGTTTTCCATTAAAAAAAACAAACAAACCACAAACACCACACACCAGACAGCTTTGAGGGAACGTTTTCTACCAGCCCTAGTTTCAATTCGCTACCATTACCATGAACTGCTGGCGTTGCATTCCAACTCCCCAGCACCACCAATCCTCCTGAAATGGTGATCTCACTTACAGGGCTCACCTTATTGAGGTCACTAAACTAAGGTAACACTTAGATGTTGACAAGACTCAAATCCACCAAAATAAGTGGGAACTTATATTAAGAGTAAATGGTGCTGTTTTATCTCTGTTAGGAAGAGGGAGCACAAAGCTGACATTTACAAAAAAGACAGGCACTGAAAGGGTAAGTTTGTTATTTCAGAGGTTAGCATCTTTGTCAATTTGAAGTCTGAACCAGAAAATTTGATATGCTTTGAGTAGAAGGTTTGTTTGAAAGCTAAGAAGAGGAAGTTCACAAAGCTTCTAGCTGCAAAATTAATTATACTGAAGCTTACCACATTACTATGGATCTTTACTGGAGATTACCATGAGCTTACCTGACTTCAGCTCAGAGTTTGGCCAAGTTCCCACCAGTAATAACTTAAGCACAACATAGTGAACTCTGCTGGAAGGAGCTACTTGGAACATGTGTTCCAAGGAACTAAATATAAGTCAATGGTACAGAAAACAGCCCAAGTACATGCAAAATTCACAAGATGTGGAGGCTAATAAAGACAACATATTACACTGAATACTTGGAAGACACATGAAGTCATCTTATCATATAGAATGTCATTTTAAAATAGCTCCTCCAAAGGCTAGTTTTTAGGGAGGCTTTTCTCTGGCTGTAACAGGACCCAGGCCAACCACCCCTTTCTGTTCCCCAAGTGTCCAGGACTTCACAAAGGACTCGCCATTCATTTTTGCTGTCACCTATGCTCTTTATTTACAGCATTTGTTCTCACAGCCCATCTCCCCAGAAATTCCCAATATAGGCCAACTCAAGTCTAACAGCTTCTAGACTTGTTCAGGGCCCTCAGAGATTCAGGATTGTTTTCCTTCCCCTGACTACTACAAACATACTACTAGTCTGCCTACACTATACCTTGGCCAGTGGGTCCCTGCCTAGGTCTCTATATACTTTGCTAGGCCAAGTACCAGCTGTTCTCGCTTGCCTCATCAGGGTCTGACTCAGCCCTAATTAGCTAGGCACCTGCTCTAGCCCTCTGATCCAAAGGGGTAGCCATGTCAATCTAGTTCAGCAAGACAAACAAGGAGTCCTGTGACACTTTTAAAGACTAACAAATTGATTTATTGCATGAGCTTTCATGGGAGAAGTCGGATTTTCTCCCATGGAAGCTCATGTGATAAATAAATTTTTTAGTCTTTAAAAGTGCCACAAGACTCCTTGTTTGTTTTACAAGATCTGAGTACCTCATAACTTTAATATATTTATCCCCACAGTAAGCTCATGAGGTAGAGAAGGGCTATTATCTCTGTGACCCTTCCATGCCTAGGGTACTCACCTGAAAATGCCATGATCAGGGCGCAAAAGGAGAATCGAGTCTCCGAGTACTGTTGGGTGACACTTAAGTCAGACTTCCCAACCAGCCACAAACAATGCATCTGATTCCTTAGACTGGTCATCAAGAAGCCAAAACAAAATAGAAACAGCCCCCATTACTGCATTTTAGTCTCTGGCTCCCAATCAGCCCCACTGGGTCTAGTAAGGAAATAAGGGTGTGTCTACACTTACAAATTAACAAAGCCGCGTCCACACTGGGCTTTCCTTAAGCCGACTTAAACATTTCATTAAGTCAGCTTAAGGAAAGCTTAAGTCGACTTAATAACACCTCATTTTACTTCGACTTAATGCTTAATTTGACTTTATTAAGTCGACTTAAGCCAGTGTGGACACGGAGTAGCCCTAAGTCCACCTTATTGGGCTCCAGACCTCCCTCCCAGGGTTCCTGGCACAGGAAGCGTCTGCTCTGGCCAACCACAGAGCCGGTAAGGCCCACTGTCTGCCAGGATGGCAGAGCAGAGCAGCCAGCTCCGCAGGTGGGCCCCAACCTGGAGCCACCAGGAAATCCTGGACCTGCTGGCCATATGGGGGGATGAGGCAGTCAGCTCCCGGTTGCAGGACAGCCATCACAACTGAGAGGTATATGCCTCCATCTTCCAGGCCCTGGCTGCCGGGACACCCAGCAGGTGCGGGTGAAAATAAAGGACCTCCGCCAGGGCTACTAAAAGGCCCAGGAGGAAACGCTCCGGACAGGGGCAGCCCCCACCATCAGCTGCCGGTATTACCAGCAGCTGGATGCCTTTCTGGGGCAGGAGAGCGACAGCCTCCCAGCCCACACCATCGACTCCGCTGAGCCCCCCTCCCTCGACGGCGACCAAGAGGAGGGCTTTGTGGACAAGGTTGTGGTCCTGGAGCAGAGGGAGAACAGTGCCCAGCAGAAGCAGGGTACTTTGCGAGCCCCAGAGTCAGCTGCCAGCCCAGAGCTCATCCCTGCCCCGACAAGAGACCCAGCTTTACAGGAGGAAGAGCAGGTTCCCCCCACTGAAGACAACCCAGGCAAGAGGACAGTGCGCCAGACACCTGCTGCACCTGCCAGTGAGTGCTCCCTTCCTCTCTCCCTGCAGGCAGGGCTGTGCATGCCTGTGGGACACGGACTGCAGGGGGACATCGCCCAGGGACAAGCAGGGTTAGGGGTGGGTGCGGAGGGCCTCCCACAGGGGCAGAGGGGCTGGGGCTGTGTGGTGGGTAGGAGCCAGAGCCAAGCGGTGCAGTGGCTTGTCTGGAGATGGGGTGGGGGACTGTAGGCGGGAGCACCAAGGCCAGACAGCATGCGCCTGATACTGGTGGCACGTGGCCTCAGGAGAGACCCTTGAAGCAGGGCTGCCTGCAAGTCACCACCGTTGTCACCACACCCAACCTGGGCAGGAGAGCACACTGGCGTCTCCCAAGGCGACAGGGATTGGAAAGCAGGGGGACGGTCAGGGGACAGCAGCTGCTGTCAGGCTGTACACCACACCAGCTAATGGGAGGAACTCCATTCTCTGCTTCTCCCCAGCAGACCTGCGCCCTTGACACGCAGTACTCCTGGGGCCCCACCAGCCCCGACTGGGAGGAGGAGGAGGGCACCGTGCTCATGGGATGAGCTTGTCGAGGACCTGATCCACGTCAGTGAGCGGACCAAGGCACGCCTGATAGCTAGGCAGGAGCAGGAGGATGCCCACCAGAGGGTTGAGCAGGGGCAGCAGTGGGTTGAGGAGAGGCTGCTCGAGTGAATGTTCGACCTTATGGAGCAGCAGACCCAGTCCCTGGAGCACCTGGAGGAGAACCTGTTCCCTCAGGGCCCTGCCCTGTGCCCCAGAAGCATCCCTCCTCACCAGCAGGCCAGAACATGGGGCAGACGTCTGCAGTCCCAGGACCCGCCTTCCGGAGGCTGCTAGCACTGGCCACTCCCCCCAACCCTCTTCACTCCCCCCAAACCTCCTCCCTCCCCCCGACCCTCTTCACTCCCCTCAAGCCCCCCAACACCCGCAGCTCCCAACCCCAGTTCCCCCACTCTGAATAAAAACCCTGTACACCATTATACATTCTGTTGTGGTTTTTATTGGTGTGGGGTCAGGGGGAGACGGGTGCATGGGGGGGGGGGTGCAGGCATGGGTGGGTGGTGGAGGTGACAGGGCCTGGTAGCAGGACCACCCCTCAGTGCTCCTCACTGAGAAAGTGGGCCCTCAGCGTGTCCCGGATGAGTTGTGCTTGCCACTGGGCCCGCTGAGTCCAGGGCAGGGTGTCATCGGGCTTTTCATACTGCGCGGTGAACCACTCCGCCATGGCTTCCCAGACTTGGGGAACCCTTTCCCCCCACAGCTCACAGAGGTTATGCAGGCAACTGCATGCGCTGACAACCTCCAGGAGGTTGCTCTCAGAGAGCTGCAGGAGGGTCAGAAGGACCCTCCAGCGAGTCTTCAGACATCCGAAGAACACTCGATGATGCTGCAGCACTGATTGAGCCTCCAGTTGAAGATGTCACTGCTACCATCCATGCGGCCTGTGTATGGTTTCATAAGCCAGGGGAGCAAGGGGTAGGCGGCATCCCTAAGGATCCAGATGGGCACCTGCACATCCCCAATCATGATGGTGTGGTCGGGGAAGAAGGTGCCTGCATGCATGTGCCTGTACAGGGTGGAGTTGCACAGGATCTGTGCATCATGCGCCTTCCCTGGCCAGCCCACGTAGATGTTCTGGAAGATCCCACAGTGGTCCACAAAGGCCTGCAGGACCATGGAGTAGCACCCCTTCTGGTTGACGTAGTCCCTGGCACGGTGTTCCGGAGCTCAGATGGGTTTGTGGGTGGGGTCCACAATGCCTCCACAGTTGGGGAAGCTGAGTCCAGTGAGGCTGTTGAGGAGTTCGTGCAGTTTGTCCAGGGTGATGAGGCGAGCTAGCAGAACCCGGTTGATTGCTCTGCAGACCTGCATGAGGGTAGTACCCATGGTGGCCTTTCCAATGCTGAACTGCTGGGCCACAGAGTGGTAGGAGTCTGGGGTTGCCAACTTCCATAAGGCGATGGCCACTCAATTGTCTACGGGCAGGGCAGGTTGAAGCTGGGTGTCCATGCGCTGCAGAACCAGGGTGAGCTCGTGGACCAGCTCGAGGAAGGTCCGCTTGCTCATCCTGAGGTTCTGCAACCACTGGTCATCGTCCCAGGTGATCAGGACGATCTGCTCCCACCCGTTGCTGCTGGATGCACGTGCCCAGAGGCAACAAGACACAGAGCGCACTTCTGTGAGCGTGGCAACTTGCTGGGGCAGCATGATGGGGGGGCAGGCTGTTGGCTGCCTCTGCACTGGTGGGTTGCCAGGGAAGCCTGCTCCACAGCAGAAGAAGCCTTACAAATAGCTGGCAGGTGCTGTACAGTTGCCTGACAAATTGCTGGAGAAAGTCTGGTCCATGACCTGCTCAGTTTCCATATTGCCAGGCACAATGGGGAGGGTGCTGAGCTCACTTCCTCTTTTATGGGAGGGATTGGGGGAGGGCGGCACTTCTCTGGTGCCACATGCCACACTTCTCACAACACACCACTCCTAGGTCAACCTAGCCCCTGCCAGTCGACTTAAGCATCTATTGTAGACACTCTAGGTCTACTTAACAAGGTCAACTTTAAGTTGACCTAAATATCCAGTGTAGACACACTAAGTCAACTTAACAAGATCAACTTAAAGTTGACTTTGTTAAGTCAACTTAACAAAGTCGACTTAATTTAACAAGTGTAGACATAGCCTAAGTTAGTTAAACCTTGATGCTCTTTACCAAAAAGGTTCTCCTGCTCCCAAAGGATCAGCCATATTACCAAATCAATATGGGTGCATTTACACTGGCAGCTTAGGTCGACTTAAGGACACTTAAGTCAACCTACAGTACTCCGCGTCCACACTGGGTTTTAATTAAGTCTACTTAAGCGCTTCCTTAAGTCAACTTAATAAAAGCTTAAGTCGACTTAACACCACCACTGAAGGTTGACTTAACGGTTAAGTTGACCTTTTAAGTAGACATGCCAGTTTGGAAGGGAAGTATCCCTAAGTCGACCTAATTGGCCAGGGCATGGGCTGGGAAGAAGGGAGGCGCGGCTGCCCCTGAGGACAAGGAAGCCGTGGCTCCTGGGGAGAAGGCTGCCATGTGGGGCTCCCCAGCTGGGGTTCCAGTGGTGAGGGATTCTCCCGCCACCCCAGCCGGGGCTCCAGTGGCTAGGGAAACCCCCGCCACCCCAGCCAGGGCTACAGTGGCGAGGATTTCCCCTTCTCCCCAGGAGCTGTGCGCGGCTCCCTTGTCCCCAGGGCGGCTCCCTGCTGCCAGGGAGCTGTGGCTCCCTGGTTGCCGGGGAGCCAGGCTCCCCTTGTCCCCAGGAGCCGCGGCTCCCCTTGTCCCAGGGAGCTCTCCGTCGACCTAACCTGTATGTGTGGACGCAGGCAGTCGACTTAGGAGTCTAGTGTAAATAACGTTAAATAACATCACAAATGGTCCCTTTAATCCAGTCAGCATCATAATCTCCATTTTGAAGATGGGGAACAGAGGCAGAGAGAAGCTAATCAAACTGCCCAAGATCACTGAGGAAGTCTATGGTGAGACAGGGGCTCCACCTCAAGTTTCCCAAGTCCTAGGCTCGTGCCCTAACACTGAATTATTTTTCCATTTTCATAGCAAGCAGTGCCATCAGTGGACAAACATACTTGCCGAATTATAGATTGAGCCAGTGGTATAACAGAAGATTTATATTCCTGCAAGGAAGATGGCCACCAGTCAAAGGGCCATGAGCTAGTAACCTGATTGTCTGTTTTCTTTTCACAGGATTCAAAGAGCCTAGAGAGCCTTGCAGATATTGGTACAGGATGAGAAAAACTCAAATTGACATATAGTTGAAAATCCCAACTCACAAAACCACTATCAGTTGTCTAGCCAGTGAGTCTATGGTAGAACTACAATAAACTCCACTGACCTATTTGAGATGAAGAACCCGAGGCAAACAGTGTATTAATTAGCTGCCAGGCCTAATGAAAAGCCCACATGAGTATTTTCCATAGACAAATTTTTAAAATATATAATGTTAGACCCTTTATACTCTTGTAATAGTACCATCCCAGGTGCCATGTGATTGGTGGTTTTACAACAAATTAACAGTGTATATGGATGGATGCAAAATGGAAGACTCTCATAAGGAGAAATCAGCTTCAGGCCAAAAACTAAAGAGAAATTAATCTGATATTATAGGCAATAGTTCTTTCTTTGGGTCAGATTATGGCCTGTGGTATATGTTCATGCAGTGATGGAAAGGACCATTTGGCTTCCTCTTCTTCCATTATGCAAGCTGCCTTTGGCATGGGTCTTAGCATGGGCAGCTGAGGGTAAGCAAAAAAGAACCGTCTGTGGGAGCCTCCTGTATGTGTGGGCTGGGAATGCTTGACTCTTTTCTGTCCCTTCCACCCATCAGCCAGTGCAGCAGAGCCTATACAGAGGGCAGAGGCAGAGGGTAAGGTGCCAGCTCTGGAGCACCAGATACTGAATTGTGATTCTCCAAGTCTGGTGTGCTCCTGAGACAGTGCAACCACACCCAGCCCTGGATACAGAGCTTGTGAAAATTCCAAAATCTAGCCTTATTTAGTATAATTTTTAATAATAATCGTGTTAGGTGTAAATGGCACTTTATACTTGCTTACACTTACATTTCGTATTCTATTCAAGAACAAAAAGAGAGCTAATATTTTTTATTAAATGGTTGCTAAAATGTTGTCATTTGTGTCCTAAAATGTTCTTTAGTCATGTTTCAAATGTCTCTTACTATTTCTAATTTACTAATACAGACCTATTGTTGCATGCTTTGTATATGTGTATTATGGTGATCATTTTAGGCTTTGACATGTTTGACATTGTCTTGTAACCAACATATACATTATGGTCAGTTTATCATTCTAATGCCAGGAATGTAGGAAATGGATTGTGACAATACATTTTCTTAGTTTCCTCTTGTGATGTTTTTTTTCCTTCATTGTTTTTATAATTGTGTCTTTGACAGTCTACACACTTCTTGCAATTGATCCTTAGCTTCCGGAAGATAATGTGGAAGCAATAGCCAGCTGGACTGGAAAACACTGATACCAGCTTTAAAGTGGAAAAAAATGTGTACTTTAGTGGTTTATAAACAACAAAATTCAAGAGCTGAGCTATCTATCTGGGGAGATGTGTGCTTGTGTGTCCACAGTCAGTCACCACTGATCTAAAGCATTTCCAGTCTAATTCAATGGAGGCAAAAATTCATCTGTCACACTGTTTGCTGCACTGGCAATCGATAAAGCGGGAAGAAGCATGATTGCACTGTTCAATATCCTGCCATCAGAATTTAAGGCATGCAACAGGATGAGCACTGATAGGTGGTCCAAAGTCTTCCAATCAGGTGCCTTGTAACTCAATCTCTTTTCAGGTGTGTTTCTAAACATATATGTATGCTTCTGACATCTACATGCATTTAAGACAAATAATTCACTTCCAGCTGCTATTCAAGGCACACATACTGATCATCATGGAGACCCCAATAGGACTCTTTTTCCACTGACTTTTGGATCAGGCCCTAAATATCATGGCTTAGGTTCTAGCCACCTGAAAAGTCCATTCTCATCATGAAAGATGAGATCAAGAGATTAGCTTTTGCTCACCATCTCTGGACTTGAATATGGAGGCCAAACCCTTTCCATTAGAGGGCCCTCATGTCTGAAATTCATGTCCCCTTCTGATCTGTTACAACCTGACTCTGACTTGCAATGCAAAATGTAAATCTGATCCATTTATTTAGGCTTCATGGGTCATGAGAGATGGTTGTGAGGTGAGGTATCATCCCTGAACTAGAGCCTGATTCAGCCATGTGTAGGGATGAGTCATTCCTATGTTGGACACCAGCCAATCCCCAAGCCAGAGTTGGTCTGGTTACTTTCAGAGCAAGTAAACCTGACAGCAAAACAGCAGCTCAATCTGCACAACTCACTTCATGGCTTCAAATGCTCCCCTGCCTGATAACGGTGACAGATTTAATGGGCCTCAGCCTGCTCCAGCCCTACTCTTGCTACAACCCAGCTCCCATTCCTTCTCTTGCCTTGTTCCAAACTTTCTCTTGAATTCTGATTTTGATTCTGAGAATTAGGCAGGATCACCACTGCTCTGACCACTAGGCATGACCTTCCTTGCCTCAGTTTCTGACAATGGTGGTATGTATTTTTCTTTATAGCCAAGAGTAGGATTGAGGCTTTCAGTTCAGGTGACACTGATCAACTGATTTTCTAACTGTTTTCTCACATTTTATGTGATCATGCTCAGACAAAGTGGAAGCCATATTTTAAAATATCTTAGTAATAAATAAACCTGTGAACTTTAAAGGGCCTTCCTTACCTGAAAGGAACTAACTTCTGAGTATTGTAAGTCTTAGCCATTGCTAATAATCACTGGACATACAAATAATGCAGAAGAACATATGCTTAAGAAAAAACCATTTAAAATATGTGCTTAGATATCATATCCTCTTGAGCTGACATGATTGGAGAAGCAGTGCGGTGCAATAGCAGGGCACGGGATTGGGATGCGAGAGACCGGAGTCCTAGTCCCATCTCAGTCACTGACCAGCTATGTGATATTTTTAGGCCTAGTCACTTCCCCTCTCTATTTCTCCTCCCACTCTCTCTCTCTGTGCTGGCCCTCTAAAGTGTAAGCTATTGGGGGCAATATCTGTTTCTTACTATGGGGGTGTATTGACAACTATGTTAAAATTGTAGGCTGTCACTTTAAGCTTAAAGGGGAGCTCCTGCTACTGGTTTCAAGCTGGGCGGGGGGCTGTAGTAAAGTGTGCAATCTGGGCCTGGTTGTAGACCACCAGCTTACAGTAAGGTGGGTTTCATGATGCTGTTTCAGGAAGCAAGCTGCTTTGTCTCACTCTGTTTTTGTTCTTGTTGTGTTAAAGTTATGGCTTTACAAAAATTAGTGCTACATTGCAACTGCCTATACAGCGTATTCTATGTCTTTTGGGTAACTTCTGTGTGTATATCATGAACATAACAACCGAGGTTTTGTAGAATGCATAGTACAATATAATCCTGATCTTGGCTGGAATTTCTAGGTGCTCTTGTAATGCACACAATAAACAATGATCTTTCTCTTTAACAAAGAAATGTAACAGAAGATAAACACATTCTATATGTTGCACTGGAGGAGAGGGAATGCTAAGGCTGCCTTTTCAGTAGCCTGTGGTTGAACCCCATTATGGAGATGCTAAGATGCAACGTCAGCGTCATGGATTTGTACATCATCAGATGTAAATTGTTCCTAAATTAATCTTATCTTTTCAGAGTTCTAGTGATGAGATAAGGCTATGGTGTACGAGCAAAGTTTTTTGTTTTGAGCTGGCTCTGACTCTCATTTGGCCCAAATCCACCTGTATCATTTTACATATTTGACAGACTATGCAATCACTAGTAGAGGCCATTCAACAGAAATAAGGATGAATTTCATTTGTAATGGAATGATAGCTTACACTTAACTGTCCAAATGCAGGGTGGAAAGATATTTGACAATATATTACAGAACACAGAAGTATTAAAAAGCTTCTCAGAAGCTTTAGCTATGGGGGTATGCAAGGCTATGTCTACACTAACTATTTAGGTCAACTTAAGGACCCTTAAATCGACCTAAATTACTCCTTGTCTACACCAAACTTTCATTAAGTCGACTTAAGAAATTCCTTTTCACTCATAAACAACACAAGATAAGTAGTCTGTTTTTAACTTTTGGTCATATATTCAGTACTTCTAGAACTAAAAGTGCTAAAAAGTAGCATGACTAAACAGGCAAGGCTAGCAATAAAAATTCCACCTTGACTCTAGGGATAGCTTCAGAAACATTGTAGTCAGATTTTTCTCTTCATCTGAATTGCAAGAGGAGAATGTGCTTTATTCTGAATGCATTTGGGAGAAATCTATTGCCATTTTAAATTGGATTCAGGAATTTTTCTAAGTTTTGAAACCTATTTAGGTTAGAGGCAGTTTAAACTTACCTTCCCTTAAGACCGTGAGGATGGCTGAGATATATAAGCCTATGCAGCGTAGTGGAAGCTGTGTCAGTCCCAGGATATTACGGAGACAAGGTGGATGAGGTCATATATTTTATTGGACCATCTTCTGCTATCCAAACTGTCTCTCAACAACAGAAGTCTGTCCAATTAGACATGCCTTCTTCCACCTGGTTCCTGTAACAGCTTTGTCCTTTTCCTGTAAACCAAATGTTTTTACCTCTGCTCAGTAAATATCCAAGAAATGATGCTAGCTTTTGGGATCTATACAACTAACCACGGGGAGGGGGGAGGGGAAGGAGTCCTGATTAATATGTGTTGATGATAAGATAAGAATTATGAGATGTCTCTGCCCCTATAGTCAGTGGAGCACTTAATTACTCTCACTGCTCTGCGGGAGGAGCCAGGCTTTTTTTTTTTCTCATTCCCTGTCTTCCACCAGAAGATCCTTATGGATTAAAGTCTTCCTACAAAGAAACCACTGAACCCATCCCAGAAAAACTGAGTTGAGGCAACCTGAAAGCTGTTTGTTAAAGGCATCTTTGGGATAGTTCTAGGGGACTAGGTTCTCCAGGGAAACTTATGAGGATTTGTTCCTTGTGAATGGCCAATCCAGAGTCAGTTTGTGAACTACATAATAATTGCATACTTCACAGTTGGAACAGATCTAGTTTGGTGCTGTGCAAATTCTCTGACCAACTTGCTGTCGGTTCCACTTACTCTTAAGTGAAGCTAAATGACAAATGTAATATGATCCTTCCTGAACCACTGTGGAGAAGCTGTCACCTTTTGGCCTACCCAACAACCAGTGAAAGAGGAGAAATAGGAAAGCCACTGAACCCTCCCAATTACAATGTGTGGGAAAGGGAAGAAAATATCTACCATCATTTGGCTACATAGTGGGATAGGGGAGTGAGTGAGTGGAGGAAATGGGGAGAGATTAAAGGGTATTATGGGAAGAAAGAAAAGATTGAGAAATTCCTCTTTCCTACCCATCACAAAAAATAAACTCGCTGCAGTATCCAAAATCACTGGGTCTTTATTCTATACTGACTTATGCCAATTTTATATTTTTGCAACTTCTTTAACTTCACTACAGTTAGTCCTAAGTTACACTGGTGTAAAATAAAAGGAAACTCAGACCCATAATGCTCACCCTGGCAAGTAACTGCCATATCAGATCAAAACAGAGGCTCATCTAGTCCAGAATCCTGTTTTTGGTAGAGGCCAACTCATATTGCTTCTGAGGAAGGCCAGCAATCCCACAACATGCCTTCCTACTTGTACAATACTGCACATTGGGAATGATAAAGAAGGGAAAATTCCCTGTTTCCCTCCTTCCCCGCCCCCACAAGCAATCTTTTTACATCCTGAAATGTAAGGTAAGGCTCAGTTAGTAATATCATTCTTTAATTTACATATAAAAATGCCATTATGGGTTGAAAACTTTTCCAATCTAATTTTAAAATGGGACCACAGTATTTCTCTCGACTTCCTGTGACTGAATGGCACAAATTAATTATATGCTGCATATAATACAGAAGAGCAGTGGAAAAGCAGGATTGACAGTTCAGGGTATTGATAATGGGAAATGTAGCCTTCTCTAATCTCTGTTTGAGTCTGACTCAAGTCAGTTAGAAATTGCATCTATTGCCATCATATAGATCTTTGTGGTCTTCATTAAATGCTTCCTAGTTGATTACCATGGCACTTGGATCAGGCCCTAATAAAATTTCCTTCTTGACTGTACCAGTACCAAAAGAAAATAAAATGCAAGTGTAACTCATAGGCAAATGAATTAGCAGAGCATCAAGCACAAGTATTTGAATGTGTTAGCCAGCAGCAATATGTTTGATGGGAAATTGGATCTCAAAGGGAACGTGCATTTATTGGCACTAATAACTTTCCTTTACAACTGATTCAGCCAAATTCATGCTTCCATTACTCCACCTGTTGCTGTGAGTCACTATAGGATTCCCCATCCTCTTCCTACATTGGAGTTTCACTGCTTTGGCTGGAATTACATAGGCACATATGCTGCAAATTGTTTAGTTTTCATAATTTCTGCAACAGCTTTATGCCTTGCTTTGTTATAGTCTGTTCTGAACAGGAGAGGTAAGAATAGAGCTCTACTGCTGCTCAGCACTGTTCTGTACACACAAGGAATTCTGTGATTAAGTTACAAATTGTTCTAGTGATACTTGGATTTATATCTCATTAAAATGCATGTTCTGCGTTTGAATGGCACACAATTCCAGATGTTAAAGATGGGAGGAGCCTAGTGGGCCAGACTTTCATATTGATTAGGCATTCATTTACATTTCCAGTTTGTCCATGTAATTCTGAGGATTGCACATGCAAATCTGTATAAACAACTTTTGTGCATGTTGTTGCAATAATTGCAAGCACAAAGGTAGTGGTCATTGGCATACTTAACATATTTGAAAATCTAGCACATTATGTCACCTAATCCAGCCCACCACCGATGTGGGAGTATTTCTTGTAGTGTATTTTCCAGTGCTTTGTCCAGGCCAGTTTTTAAAGTTCCAAGGAATGCAGCTTCTGACACTTGGGAGATTAGCCGTTGTGTCACCTGTTGTTGTAATAGAGGGAGAGTACAAAGTTCATCTCCGAACTGGAACTTCTGCAAAGGGCGTTCACATTCTAAATTCATGGGTTTATTACAGGGCGAAACCACTAAGTTTGGCTCTTTGGCTCCAGTTTTGACTCCCATAGTACTCCGTGTTAAAGTCAGGAGGATGGGAGGGGAAGTATGAGCAGGGTATGAGATTCCTGATTGGACACATTTCTAATTTACTGACCATTTTAGTACATCTAATACCCACGGTTCTCTCGCCTGTGACAAATGTTAAATGACCAAGGCCAAGAAGCACGATAGGCCACCTGCATATGTGTTACAGTCCACTTTCTACTTAATCTTTATGTGACTCAGTGACAGGAAGGGGAAAGTAAAAGTCAGACCTCCGGACTGAGTACTCAGCCTGCCGGGGAGGAGGATTACGAGTGCCAGTGAACAGAGATTACATTGTCCTTTGCCTTATGCAATAACTGTGAGTGGGTGTCTTTCTTCCCCCTTGTACCTGCCTCCCCTCACAAAAACAAAATTCTGGCTCTGGCTCTTACTGGCTCACAAACAGCCCTTCTAATAGCTACTTTGAAATATGGCTTTGCTAATCTCACTACTGAGTATGAGACTTGTGAAGGAACATCGAGCAGAGAGAGAGAATAAAAATATGAGTCAAGAATATGAGCCATACACAGTCAGGAATCCTAAATGTGGGGAATGTGTGTGTGTGTGTGTGGGGGGGGGGGGTGTTCTTTGCTTTCCTTTTATCTCATCTCTTTCATGCAGTATTGATGAATGGCATGCTCTAGTTGTTCCTGTCCCATACAGACCTTTCCTGTGTGGTCTGGCCATTCACCAATGAAATCTCATCATTTTCAGGGACAAGACAAATCAGATTACCTCTTACTGCTTTGTGATTAACATCCTGCTTTGCTCTAATACGGCTGTAGCTTATACATTGACCAACAGTTTAATTAAATGAATTTGCCCAGTAAACATCAGGGGCCAAATAGATTTGATGGCCCTTCCTTACTACTTTATCCTGAGATGAAGTGCAAATTAATAAAAATAATATTGATGTTGGTATGTCACTTTTTTAAAAGGAACAAAGCAGCAGATTTTCTGATCATGTAAATCAGTTTAACTCCATTTGGCCTCGGAACTGAGTTAGTTATTTCAGTTTTCTATATGATGACAATAAAGCCCGAAGTATAGAAGTGTAAAGTCTAATACTTTTAAATGCTGTGCACACCATAAAATTCCACATTAGAAATTCACTAATGATGTAACAGTAGTGGGTGCTAAAATTCACGGATTCTTAAACCAGAAGGGATCATTACGATCATTTAGTCTGACCCTCTATCTGAAAACAGATTTAATGAAAGAGTATACTTTTGAGTAACGTTTCTCAAACCAGCTACTTTAGCACTGCAACCTTATGAGCGGTCAGTCAGAAGGCCAAAAGGAAAATATGCTAACATCAGTTGTAACTAGTGTATTTCATACATTCTCTTCTGGAATACCACATTTCTTTTGCACAAGTTGAGTAAACACAGGGATAATGCTGGCTGTAGACGATAAAATCTTGCAGAATGAAACCATGCCAAAGCCAGGCTTCAGCCAAAGATGAAGGTAAATTGCACTTACATTTTCATGCAGATGTTACAGTATTTTGTTTTTCTTTTCCATGTGTATTTTACATTTGCTTGTTTTACTAAGATGTTCTCCAAATTAAAAAGAAAATCTTAATAATTAAATACATCCATAAAGGGTAATATTGAATCAACAACACTGCAAACATTTTTTAGATTCTTCCAGTAACTTTTTTTTTCAGTTGGGTGAGAAATACTCTACCTTGAAGCCACAAAGTATGTAAATAATTCCTAAATAGGTTACTGGGTTGCACCTGCACACTCAAAAAGTCAGATTATTTGAAGCTCTAGGTACAAAAGAACAGATTTCTTCTAATTAAAGATGTCTCTATATTGTTAATATGTGGACTTTGTCATGGATTTCAGGTGTATTTCCATCCTTTGGTAGTGAAATAAATAATGAAAACATAATAATTAAACCCTCAAAGTAAATCTGGGTTCAACACAATTTGACTTTTCCCTTGGTACCAAATAATCTGTTTGCAGATGGTCTTCATTAGAAAAACGGATGGTGAGGTTGTTTCATGGCTCTAATAATGTCTGGCCAATATCCTGGAGGTCTTAATATTTACAATAAATATTAGAGATGAGTGTTTTTTTATGATCATCTGCCTGCATGCAAAAAAAAAAAAAAAAGATTTCAACATTACTATTGAAGGAGAAACATTTAAAGTAGCTGCTGGGCAAAATAATAATTTTGAGTCACACTTTTTTCTCCCTAGATATATTACTGGAAAATTGCAAGTTTTGTTTCTATATGATAATGATAGATAGATAGATAGATAGATAGATAGATAGATAGATAGATAGATAGATAGATAGATAGATAAAATTATATGTTGTAGAACTGAATTTTCCATTGTGAACCAAAATTGCTTTATCTGAAAGAATATATTTGCCCACAATACCACTACATTAGCCACAGTTCCACACACTTGGTGCGTCTACACTTACCAATTAAGTCGACCTAACCTTGCTTAAGTCGACTTTATTTAATCTGGGTCTACACTACATTTTCCTTAATTCGACTTAAGCTGCTCCTTAAGTCGAATTAAGGAAAAGTTAGCTTGAATTAATAACACCTACTTTTAATTCGAACTAGCGCTTAAATCGACTTTTTAAAGCCGATTTAAGCCAGTGTAGATGCAGATTAGCCCTAAATCAACTTTAAGTCGACTTAAAGGGCTTCAGGGTTCCCCCACTGCCCTCCCTGCCAGGGTGGCTGGCACAGCCGGAGCCTGGCATACCCCCCACAGGACAGGACAGAGCCCTGCCCATCCCGCTCCTATGCCCTGCCAGTGTCCCTGTCCTGCTCAGCCCCCATTGTACCCAGGTACAATGGGGAAAATGCTGAGCCCCCTGGCACTTGGCCAGGGGTGCTCCCCTGCCACCGTGGACCTGTCCCAGGTCCACTTAACCCCTACAAGTCGACTTAGGCATCCAGTGTGGACACTCTAAGTTGATTTGGCAGGGTCTCATTTAAGTCGACTTAATTTTTGAGTGTAGACATGGCAAGTCGACTTAAATTAACAAGTGTAGACCCAGCCTCTAAGTCAACTTAATAAGGTCGAAGTAAAGTCGACTTAGTAAAGTCGACCTAAATTCCTAAGTGTAGACATAGCCACAAAGACAGGT
Source organism: Pelusios castaneus (assembly GCA_007922175.1). Taxonomy (NCBI): domain Eukaryota; kingdom Metazoa; phylum Chordata; order Testudines; family Pelomedusidae; genus Pelusios; species Pelusios castaneus. The sequence continues at coordinate 5,688,823 of ML685764.1, forward strand.
AATTAGGCCTGCAGTCATTGATCTTGCATATATAATTGGACAGCATGTTCACTTGAGTTTTCACTAGAGTGAATTAATGGATTTGCAGGTTCAATAGGCATAGATATATTCTGGTGAATGCACAGTTGTGGTCATAAGTGAAAATCTGACTGTTCTATGAAGATTAATTAGGAGTAAAGCTGGGTGGAAAATGTCAAAAATGTTTCATGTAAATTCAAAATTTGTTCTCTCTCAATCTTTTTGAAAATTATTTTTTCAATGAGAAATCAAAATTCCTGAGGTTTTAAAAACCAAATGTTTTTCGGTTATTGCTTTCTCCTCCCTGCCTCTCCCCTTTTGACTTTCCTACTCCCGCTTTCTCTCGTCCTGCTTGCCCTGTTTTTCCTTTTCCCATTCTGCCACTGACATAGGATAAAGACAAGAAAGGGAGACAAAGGGGGATGAATGAAAAAACTGACTGATGAACAGAAGTAACTTTCACTGATATGACACAGTTCTGTTAAAGAGATGTCTGTCTGTCTGTCTGTAAATGTGCCAGTAGATGGAGCTCAAGAATATGTAGCATAGTTCATAACATACAGGTCCTGCCTTATTTAATTGATATCAAGTATTTTGACTGCTTCAGGAACATGTCCTGACTGTGCATTGCAAGGCCTAGTCCTGATTGTTCTCTTTTAAAGACAACAGTGCTTCATTGCGCTACATGTAAAAGTTAATGTTTCCTTTTGGTTTATAGTTCTGTCTGTTTGCAAATTATGTCCTGGCTCTGCAAATACATATTTTTCAAATATCTAGAACACATAGTTTAGGTTTGCCAAGAAAAGAGACTCTATTTGGGGTTGCAAAAGCAAAGAACCAAAGGGTGTAATGGCTCCAAGTTTGGGTTTCTGCTATTTCCACAGTTCAGGCTTCACTTATTCTGTTTCCACTTGAACAGCTGCTAGAATTCCCCTTCAGTGGCCTGGGAACAGAGTAGATTTTTTTGCCATGTGTCCCAAATAGGAATGGATACTTAAACTGTGAACTATGATGAGATTTAAGAACTGCAAAATAACACCAACTTCAGAGTCTGTGGTTTGAGGAATGGAAACAGAAAAGCTCTGAGTACTTTCCAAACATGTTGACTTGTAATTGCAATCTAATCACCTTAGCTCGAGAGATTTTTTTTTCTCGCTTCTTTGCAATGCAGAGGCCAGTGTGTACTCCTTCACACCCTGAGCAGGGCCAGCATGTTTCAGCTAGAATTTAGCTTTGCAGCTGACATCCTGGGCACATATCTATTCCATTACAGGTTAATTTTTGAGGTCTGGATGACTCCCTCACAGAAATGCCCATGGAATAGGGCTCTGTAAAATGTGAAGTTGCAGGGAAAGGGAGGGAAACACCAGAGTAGAGCATGTCATGATCATGCCGTAAATTCTGCAGATCTCTGATATTATACTGATAATTCAAAAGAAATATATGTTTTAAAGCCCAGCGCCTAAGTCTTAATACCAAGATAAAGATTTTACTTTAATATATTGGAATCAGGCTTTAGGTTTGGATAGTGTTTTATCTTAGCTCATCAAAAGGGCATAATTCTATGCCTTTGAAACACTATTTTTTATTTTGCCATAGGGTCATGACAACCTTTGCCCAAATTCTGAATATGAACTATCAGCAGATGACTGTATAGTCAACAACAAAAGATCGCTTAATGAAGTTCAAGGCAAACTTGTCCCCTCAGTGTTACTAAAGCAAGATGGCATATTCATCCCCAGAACCAGCTGATCAAAATTCTATTCCTTAAAGCCCCAAAGGATTATGAATCATTGTCAGTTATCTTTAAGAATTCATGGACAGACAAGGCTCCAGAGGACTGGAGAAGGGCAAACACAATACATATCTTTAAAAAAGCAGGAGGTCAGATGATAAGTCTGACTAGCCTATAATTCTCCAGGTCGTCAGACTTAAATACTAGAAAAGGTACTGGAACAAATTATTGAACTATCAAATTCTAAGCACAGAGAGGATAATAGAGGCAGAAGGAATAGCAACATGGATTTGTCAAGAATTCATCATGCCATACCAACCTCATTTCCTTCTTTGACAGGGTCACTGGCCTAGTAGATGAGAGGAATATGTAGACATGAGATATCTTGACTTTAGTAAGGTTTTTGATACAGTCCCATATGACATTCTCATAAGCAAACTAGAGAAATATGGTCTAAGTGAAACCGTCCTGGAGAATGAAAAGTAGTGAACTTTGATCCCTACTTTCTTACCCTAAGATCAGGGTTGAGGCAAATTGACAGAAGGGGAAGCTCTACTGCCTGTGCTGTATCTTTTCAGTGCCTTCAATTTCCAGGAATGTGTGCCTGGAACATTTTGCATTTTTTTATAAGAACATTTACATTTTTTTGTTACTAGTGATGTGGTGCTTGCAAAATATTTTAATCATCCCTAAATGCTATATTTGATTAAATGCTAGTCTGCAAAGCATGTTGACTGCTTAACATGTGCAGTGAGATAGCTTATTTTTCTTGAGTAGCATTAGACTGAAAATTTTATTACAACTCAGATACCATTGGCTTATGAAAAGGACGGGGGACATGAAAGAGTAACAATTTCTAATGAAAAATAGGGTTGCTGCAGAGACTGAGAAAAAGCAGAGAAGTTATAATGTCTAATGAAAAATATGAAAATATTACTTGTTATATCCTTGACAGACATGGTGTGTGTATATATAGACTAGTTCAGTGATTCTCAGGACTCATTGGTAAATGCTTCCGGCCTTGTCACAACCCAATAACTAGTCTGTGGGGTGGAGGCTTTGGAGTAGAGACATACTTGGGCATTTTAGCGCCCAGGATGAGCAAGAATATTGGATGACACGTGGAGGGGGGGCACCAACGCCTCTAGATTTTTTTGTTTGTATCCCCTCCCAACCCATACAGGCTGGGGGGCCTGCAGAGGTCAATCAGTGGCATAGGTGCTGGAAATGGGAGTGCAGCAGCTTGAAATAGTAAAAACAACCCAAATACATGGCTTCCGCCTTCAGCACCCCTACTACAAAAACTGTTCCAGCATAACTGGCCAGAGGTGGAGGTAGTGCTGGATCTCTCAAGGTAATAATATTTACATCTTTTTTTTTCTAGCTGGCAATATAAAGAAATAAATGGTGTTCCTCAAGGTACCCTTTGTGTATGTTCAGCACAGCCAGAAACATAGAGCCTCACAGTCCAAGCTGGAGGTTGGGTCTAGGCGGGGGTGGGTAGAAGCATAAGTCCAAGCCATAACTTCAAAGCACTGTCTTCACAGCTATTTTTAGATCGCTAGGATGAGCCAAGAAGCTCAAGTCTGACAGTCCCGGCTAGAAGGCTTGCTCATGTAAGTTGCATGGACATATCCTGGGAGGATCCAGCACTTAAGAATACCAGCAAACCAAACTTCAGAGTGCTAGGGAATAATGCAGATTACATAAACTCACTGGGTAATTTTTAAAGTAAATGATGGACCCCATTTACCAACAATAATTCTATTCTATTACTCTGGTAGTTCAGTGAATTCTGTTTTAATCTCATTTCCTCTCCCCTCCCCATCCTCTTCTATTTATATGAAAAAAAGGTGAGGCTGGCTTTTACAAGTTTTTGTAGCTGAAAATGAATTTGACAAGCATATCAAATAGATAAGATCAAACTGATAAATGGGGTAATCATTGTGCAAAATGGATGTTGACATTCATGGAGATATGTTCAATTTACACTGGTGAATCTATGCTCAATCTCTGGCCCACTGCGTTCATTTCTAGATGAAAATGTGGTGTCTTATCTCTTGAACATGCTTTTATTAGACTATGTGCAGGACTGAAATGAAATAAAAATCACAAATTGAATGCTGCTTTCTTAAAAGAAGTTTCATCTTGCACTTTCCAGGGTAATGGTGTTGAAATCACAGGAACATCCCTGGATTCTCATCTCACTTTATACCAGTTTTAGAGGTGTGATACTACTCTTCAATGGACTCACTTCTGATTCATGCCAAGAGGAGAATAAGGCCCATTTAATGCTACAGGGATAACTAGATAGAGGATTTTCTTTTCATTAGAAAAAAAATGTTGGAAAATGGCTCCCCTCAGAGGTAGCATAGAAAGCATGCACGAATCCAAAACCTGCCTTGTGTTAGATGTCAAATTGAGTGGGAATTTTGTGTCATTGCTAGTATTGGAAAAAGTACTTAACACCAACACAGGATGAAATTTTAAGAGACACTCTAATATAGTTCCTTCTCTTTATGCAAGTGACTGTAGCTAACTAATAAAATCTGTCACAATTAGCCACAGAAGAGCATGTAGGAAGTTGGAAAGGAAAAACCAATATCACGGTTTAAGCTTCATTTAGCAAAATGTAATTGCTGGCTTTAAAAGTGTAACGTCTAGTTCTTATCTGATGTTTGATATTTTAACTGGCTTTATAAAACCAACAATCTGAAACAAATCAAAATAGTCAATGAAAACTTAAATTGAATTAAAAGACCATTCCTTGCAAGCTAGATATTTGAACGTTTGACTAACCTGAAGTTTATATTGGCTGAAGTCCATTTTTGGTTATGCTGTATCCCTCTAGTGCCTTGTTCAGTCCCTTTAAGCTTCTTAACAAATCCTCTTGCCTCATATCCAGTGTTCAGGAAAATACATCACATCTTTTACTCTATTTGAGGGCCTATTTGCGTGGAGATTAGAGACAACTTGCTTTATTGTTCTCATTGCACTTTTATGAACTTGCACAAAAATGTTTTCAAACAATTTTCTGAAAATTACAGCTCAGGTTTGGGGGTTTTTTTCTTTTAAATTGCTCGTGGTTTCAGGATAACAAAGACTGTGGAATTTACTCTTTGGATTCTAATTATCCCATCCAATAGCCTCCCAAGCAATGCTCATTAAATGAAGGTATACAATTACATACAACATTCAAATCTGCTAAATAGATAACTCAGTGTCCATGGGTTTCTCAACACATCAATTATCCAGTTTGTGTAAAAATGGGGCAAAAGGAGCATATGCCAACTTTCCATGTTCATTTCAGGAGACCTATTTGGGGGGGGGGGGGGGGGGGAACCTGTAAATGTTTAAGTACATTGTTCTGTTCTATAATTTGTACAGTCCTGCATATGCAACAAATGTACAAGCCTATCTTGAACACTTAAGTGAATTGATTTGTGGTCTGAGCTTTGTGCTGATCGCATAAACCCTGGACAAACCCGCCACAGGTCATTTGCCATAATTTCCTGCCCCCAGTTAGAAAAACCTGAGGAGAGAATTAAATGAATTTACCCTTGAAGGTGAGTCAGGATTAAGAATAATATTTCCTTTCACTGTGATGGTATCTCACTGGAGAATGAAAAGAGCACTTTTGCATTAATTAAGCTTTAAAAGAGTGTTGATATTTAAGGTATTTGACTCCATTTCATGGACAAGTAAGAATATGAATATGAATATTGAATATGGTGGCAGTGCTGAGCACCCATAGCTCCCACTCAGAGGGATACCTTTTATACCCGCCACTCCATACACAGCAGATTTGTCGGAGCTATTGCTCTCTTCCCATGTGATGCCCTGGGACACAAGCAACCCATATGCAGAGTCATCAGTGGAGGACAACAGGAATTTTGCCTAAGTAGGGTTGTAAGCATTTAAACCTAAATAGTTGGATGAAAGGATTTGCATAGTATTCCAGTATTCAAAGCTTTTTAAGATCAATGGGGCAAACTGTTCTCTGGAGGATAACTCTATTCTCTTGGGGGTGGTTATGGTTGAAATTGTCTAGGTGCCTTCACTGATCAAAATATATCCTATAAATTCCTTTGCTGAAGCTTTATATTTTCATTTCTTTTACACAGTTCTTTATTCTCACCTAAAAATTATAGCAGTAGTGGTCCAACAAAGAATTTGGGAAGCCCCTAAATGTAGAGTGGGGAACTATATTTTAATTCAAATTTTCCCCAAAGCCCCAGCCAAAAATATCCTCTGAACAACAGCAAATGTTTTTATGAATTTGCAAATATAAGTCATCGTATCTCACTAAAGTACTTCATCTTTCTTACTTGATTTGGTTCACTTGGACAGTTAGTGTAATTTAGTTTCTTTGCCATGGGAGTTGGTAGAAAGTCTTGCCATAGTAATTCATGTGTTACAATCCTCGCAACATTTACTTATGGGTATATGACAACATAGCCAAAGACTCCATTCATTCATGTCTTCCTGCGGAGCAGAACTTGGCTTGGAACTGCATGGACCTCTGGAACTATAATTTAAGATGTTTTCCTCTAGCTCACCTAGCATGAACTTTATTCTGTGCAGAAGGCCACAACAAGGCTTCTGTAGCACTAGTGCTGAGCAGGAACCGGGTTTTTCATCTCATGGGAAATTCTGTGGGTTTTTTTTAAACAAATAAATTAATTCAGGGTCAATTGAAACATTTCATTTTGATAAAATTAAAATATTTGTTCTGATTTTGACCTTTTAAGCCTTTTGTATCTAAAAAGCATGTAACATCTATTTTTTATTTGAAAATAATTTTGAAATAAAATACTGAAACCTTTCACTCCAAAAATTTCAAAATAAGATGACTTTGCCAAAAACATGGTTTTTCTTTCTTTTTTTAAAAAACCACCATTTAGATAAAAAACTTCTGAGTGGCTCCATGTACCAACATAAACCCACCTTTGACAGCAATTAAGCTTAGGCTGTTGTCAAACTGGTTGCTAAAACCACACTATAAAGTAAAAAACCTGTTCTTTGCTCAGATGTTTTTCAATCTATAGTAAACACCCAGTCTTGCATTACTATCAGTCAACCTGCAGGCAAAGACAGGTAATTGGCTGTTAAATGTAGATATCAGATTTTGGTTTACGGTTTGTTTGATTTTTTTTTTTAAAGCTCCATAGTAGCACAGCAAACCAATCTTCGTCTATAGAAGCAGCAAAACCCGCTCCAGTCATTTTCAGCTATCTTTATCATCTCTTTCAGAGATGAGAGATGTCTGCAATAATAAATATAACAAAATACAAATGAAACTGGAAAAATGAATAATTGTTATACATGATGCAGCTTGTTAGGTCTACATTAGTAAAATCATTAAGGGGCACACACGGTCTTATCCTTAGTGCTTAATGGTAGGGAGAGGGCAAAAGCTGTCCATATCCCACCTTGCATAGCTAATCTCAGGTACAGGCAAAACTGCAGTAACTGTCGTCATGAGAGAATGAGGCTATTCCAGCCTTCCTCCTCTGGAAATACAGAGCTCCCAGAAGGGGCTAAGCAAAGAGTGACAGGGTGGCAGAGCCATGGACGTGCCTTAACCATGGACTACTCAACAGAGTAGAGTAAGTGGTGCCACCCACAGTGCAGTATCCACTGCACCTCTCTGTGCGTGTGGGGACTCGAGAAGGCATTCTGCATCCCTAAGGCAGAATACCTCCAAGTGATCGCCATGAGCCAGTGCAACTCGGCACTGTGCCAATACGGGACTGTACCTAACTGGCACAGTCTGCCCCTAACTTTAACTGCCCTTCATTATACAATTGTGTTTTTGAAGAAGAATCTATGGCCAATGCAAAAGTTTCACTTAGCACCAGCACTAGACAATAATTTAATTTGTAAACTTTACCCGAGAGCCAATTTTTCAAATCTGAGAGCCTAAAGGTAGGCTGGAAACGTATTTAGGTGTCTAAAATAGTGGGAGTGGCCCTGCTTTTAGCAGAGGGTTGGACTAGATGACCTCATGAGGTCCCTTCCAACCCTATGATTCTATGAAAAATGTAGGAGACGCATTTGAAGCCAACAGTGGCTGTAAGCACTCCACATCTCTGAAATATCAGGCCATTTCTATTTAGGTGCTCAAATATGAATTTATGAAACTAACTTTAGAAACCCAGGCTTGAAATTATTGGTTTGGAACTTTCAGGGAAATTTTTCAAAAGCAGCAAAGTCATGTCATTGCTTTTGAATATTTAAACCTTTCTGTCCAGTCAAAAGCTTCAGGAGAGATTGAAAATAGAGAAGTCTTTGGTTTGCAGTGTCTGAATTTCTGCATCAGAATTGTATAGCTCAACAAGACCACAGTCCAGCCAAGCACTTAAGCACATGCCTAACTTTTGTACACCAGTTTTCAGTGAGACTATTCATGTGCTTAAAAATAAACATGTGCTTTGCTGGATCGCAATTGAGTTCCTGCAGCCTCATTCAGTGTGTCAATGGAAATTAAGAGTTCTCACTACCATTCCAAAGAGGCTGAGCACCTTGCAGAAGCAGCACCTAATAGTCCATGAAGGTAGCTCTTTCAAGAGATACTCTCACGTATTGCTGCAGTCTTCTCACACATATCACACTGTGATGGGGTAGGCTTACCCCGCAATGTAGAAGCTCAGTATTCCCTATGAAGAGCAGAAGTCCTTCCCCTCCCCACCCCGCCACCCCTTAAACTCTAGTGGGCATGCTCCAAATGATGCCTTAGTATAAAAGGAAGCAACACAGCTCATTTGGGGCTGACCAGTGTGGAGGAAGGATGCATGCTGGAGGCTCCTGACTAGGAGCCATATTAGTCCTCACTGGAGATCAGAAGCAACCCCATGGGCCTCATTGATGAGCGGACACTCCTTGTGGATCGTCTGGAGACAGATACCCAGGAGCTTGCTGCGGCCAGCGGATCCCAGGACCCCCAGGAGGAGCTGATGGCGGCTGTTGCAAGAGGAGAGACTGGACAGCCTGCAGTCCCAAGGGAGGGCTTCTACTGTGACCGGATAGGAAGTAGTCCAGGGAGACCGAGTGGTGGAACCAGGAGCAGTGTGGGATCAGACCCAGTGTATTTCAGTCTGAATCCCTGCTGACTCATTGCTACACCTCTGGCATTGACAGGGCCCTGGGTTTGAAGGGAAGTGGAAGGGCCTGAGCCCCCTTAGCTGGACACTGCACACTATAGTGGACACCTCCCTTGCTGTAGACTCTAGCCGCTAGGCCGCGTGGCCCTGACCCCAGAGTGTGCTGTAGATTCCGGCTGCTAGGTTGTGGTGCACAGACTGTTGTGTCAAGGATCGTGTTAAGATTATGACAACCCAGGAGGACCCCAAGAACTGGTCCAAGCCATGGAGACACCCATTTCCCCTACACCCCTCTGATTTTCCCCACCATCCCAAAAATGTTTTCCATCATCAGCTCTTTGAGGTGGAACCTCAACTTGATAAATGAAGAAAAAGGAGTAAGGAAGCAGTTCAAAAATATAGATTTTTAAAATAAGAAATATAGCTTATTTGATTTAATCTTACTACTGAATGCTTAATAACTGGGGGATGGAAATGCAATCTAACAATAGAAAATTGAAGAATTAGGCCCACAGACAATTAACCTCATTGGAATAGCAAACCACTCACCCACTGCTGGAATCTAGTCTACCTTGGAGTGAAGCTAGACTTCACTCTCTCCTTCAAGGTACACATGGAGAAGACAAATGACAAAGCCAGCATCCAGAACAAAATATAGGAAGCTTGCAAATTCAAAATGGGAAACTAACCTCACACCACTTGCACTTTGCTATTTGACAGCCAAAGACGAATATCTAGTACGGAAAAGATTGGCTTACTTAAAGAAACTGGACCTCGTGCTGAATGGCAGCTGCCATTACATCACAGGATGCCTGAAACCAACAAATGTGAATAGCCTTTATGTGCTTCCTGGAATCACTCCACTGGATATTAGAAGATTAGTCATAAGCAAAATGGAACAATACTGACAAGTCAATATCAGACATCTGCTAACTGGTCATACCATGATACTTAGCCACTTAAAATAGCAGAAAAGCAATGCACCATTTAAACTATTACCAACAGCTACATGACTGAAAAGGTGGTGCATACAGCTTGAAATACTTGATGAGAGAGTCAAAATGCACATTGAAGTTGTTGAATGCCTTCCTGCAGGTGCAGAAAAGGATTGGCCAACCTGGAGATGTTTAAATCATCACCAAAAAAGGGTTGCAAGGTCCAAATTCAATATGCAACATGGGGCTATTCCAATGACCCACATATATGTGAATGCAGTGAAACACAAACCACGGAACATCTGTTGGTCTGCCAGCTCCTAGAGGAACCACAAAAGATCTCTCTCAAAGATCTGGGTCATATTTGCCCAACAGTGGAAGGGTATGTCTACACCTAAAAACGCTAAGTTGACCTTGCTAAGTTGATGTAGAGTGTCTATACTAGACACTCTAAGTCAACTGCCTGTGTCTACACAGGCAGTCCTTAGGTTGACCCAGAGCCAAGGCTCAGGGGAGCCAGGGCTCCGGGGAAGGAAGCTTCCTGGGCTTCCCTGACAGGGGAGCCCCGGAGAACCCAGCCGCCGGGGTTCTCCTGTTAAGGGATCCCCAGAGAAGATAGCCACTGGCAGCTCCTGGGACAGGGGAGCCTCTGGGGTCCCCTGTCCATGGAGCGCCAGAGAAGAGAGCCACCGGCACTCCCGGGGGCTCCCTTGTCCCTGAGCAGTGGCTCTCCAAGCCGCAGCTCCCTTCCCCCAGCCCTAGGTTGATTTAACACTGGTTTTAGGTTGACTTCATAAGGTCAACTTAGACTTAAGTCTACCTAATGACTGGTAGTTATTAAATCGACTTAAGGATGCCCTTAATGAAAGCTCGGTGTGGACATGGAGTAATTTAGATTGACTTAAGCATCCTTAAGTCGACCTAAATTGCTAGTGTAGACATACCCGAAAAAATTATGATTGTGGTGGAAGGAAATGAGAGACTTCCACATTTTCATGGAAAGACTGGTTTGTAACAGTTGTGACAAAACATGCCCATTGCATCGTGCAATTTTTTTCTAGTTGCTGCATTTTTTTTTCAGAGCGCTACTTCCAGCGAAAAGAAAAAATAATCTTCTTTGTCCTTTTTAATCTTTCCATCTAGAGATGGATTTGAAGTTAAATTCTGGATCTGAGCTTTCTGAGCACTGTTCATGTTTGGATCTGGAACATTTGCTCTGAAACTGGCCAGATTCAAAATGCAGAAGAGGACAATTTCAGCTGGCAGATTCAGAAATAAAAATCAGGCCCAGGTCTGAGCTTCCATGTTCCTAGCATTTTTCCTTTGCCTGGGAGTCCCCATTCACCACTAATCTCCTCTTGGAGTGAGGTCCACAGACTTCCACTCCTCTCCAAGGCTTTTCAGGAAGGGGCACTGAATAACTGCTCCCACATTCCCTCTTTGCAGGGATGGAGCTGTCAGAACAAGTCACCACCATTTAATTCAGCAAGGTGGTGGTGCCAGGTAGCGGGAGCTTCACCCCACAAGGGCTAGGCAGAGGCAGAGAGGAGGCAAAGTCATATGTTGACAGGGTGATCAAGAGGAAGCATTCAGCATTTCGTATAGCCAACAGAACACTCTTCCTTTTGCACTGAGGCGCTCTAAGAGGGAATTTGGCTTCCAGAGACAGATTCTATAACAGACCTCTCTTGGATACAGTGGGTCTCACTACCTCAATCCAGGACAGTTCCTATAAGGCACAAGTTATTCCTATAAGAATTGTCTTGAGACCAAATTGTGTAGAGCCCTTGCTATTTCTGTAAATATTAAAGGTGTTAATAATAAATTAAGCAAATATTTATGGCATTATAGCATGTGTACTCCCTTAGTTAGGCCTCAAAATCTTTTAACATTGTTTGAAATATCTTTACCACATCCAAAACATCTCAGTAATGACAAACATGCCGTTTATATTAGAGAGTCTTAAAAAGGTCACATTGCAGTCAACATTCTCTAAGAGTGAGTGATACAACAATTTGGAGACATGCACATTTAAGTATGGTTTGTAACAATCCATGTAATTTGGTAAACAAGATACATTTTCTCAGAGCTGCAACAAGTAAACAACTTACAGCACCAAAACATTGGGAGAAAAAGAAGCCGATGTCTTAACTCACTGAAGTCTACATCAAGGGGATGAAATCCCCAGGCTATTGAAATTGATGCAGGAATTCCCCTGTAAGTATAAGGGTCTAATCTTATGAACAGATGATGTAGAAAAAGCTGGAGTACTCAAAAGCTTTTTTCCCATTTTCTTCACAGAAAAGGTTGGCTCCCAGCTACTGCGCTGGTTAGCATATTATGGGAAGGAGGTGAACAGCCCTCAGTGATGAAAGAATAGATTCAGAAGTAGTTAGAAAACTGGACATACACTAGTCTATAGGGCCCGAGGCAGTGCATCTTAAGGTGCTGAGGGAATTAGCTAATAAAACTGCAGAGCCATTCATCAATATTTTTGAAAACTCATGACAATTGGGGGAGGTCCTGGTTCAATGGAAAAGACAAATATAGTGCCTATCTTTAAAAAAGGGAAGACGGCGGATCTGAGGAACTACGGACCAATCAGTCTCACCTCAGTCCCCAGAAAAATCATGGAACAGGTCCTCAAGGAATCTTTTTTGAAGCACTTGGAGTAAAGGAACATGATCAGGAGATGTCAGCAGGGATCCACTAAGAGCAAGTCATGCCTGACCAATCAGATTGCCTTCTCTGATGAGGTAACTGGCTCTGTGGATGTGGGGAAAGCAGTGGATGAGATATAGCCTGACTTTAGCAAAACTTCTGCTAACGTCAAGATATATATAATGTTTTCCACAGTATTCTTGCCAGCAGATTAAAGAAGTATGGGTTGGATGACTGGACTATAAAGTGGATATAAAGCTGACTGGATTATCAGGATCAACAGGTAATTATCAATGGTTTGATGTTTTGTTAGCAATCGGTGTCAAATGTAGTGCTGCGGGTGCTGAGGCTGGTTTTGTTCAACATCTTCATTAATGATCTGAATGAGTGGATTGCAACCTCAGCAAGTTCGTGGATGACACTAAACTGAGGGGAGTGGCAGACATGCTGGCAGGTAGGGATAGGATATAGCGTGACCTAGAGAAATTGGCGGATTAGGCCAAAAGAAATCTGATGAGTTCAGCTGGGACAAGTGCAGAGTCCTGCACTTAGGATGAAAGAATCTCATGCATCGCTACAGACTAGGGACTGACTGGCTAAGCAGTAGTTCTGGAGAAAAGGACCTGATGGTTATGGTGGACAAGAAGCTGGTTATGAGTCAACAATGAGCTCATGGCATATCGGGCTATATTAACTGGAGCACTGCCAACAGATAGAAGGAAGTGATTATTCCTCTCTGTTTGGCATTGGTAAAGTGTACAGTTTTGGGCCCCGAACAGATGTGGACAAATTGTAGAGACAGCTGCCAGGACTGAAGCTAACTGATGGTGGGTATAAGACTTGACTATGACTGCCCATGCAGTGCTTCTTCTGTAGCTAGCGTACTTCAGTTTATAATGCTGCCAATGCAGCAGCCTCCCCAGGCACACTTAAACAAAAATTCCCTTATAAGTTAGAAAGGAAGACTCCTACTCCAATGTATTTATATGGATTGAATTTTATTATTCTTAAATTAGTGTTAAAATAGACAGGGAAAAAAGGTCAAAATAAATATTCATGGCCAAGTTATAAACCCATGAATATAGTGGTTTAAAATGGAATAGCTGACAGATAAACTCAGGTAGTATAATTTCATCTCTAAACCTTGATGCTTTCTCTGGTTTTGGAACTGCAACAGAGTTCTCGTATTCACTGGACTAATGGAAAATAAATACTACTTTTTACAGTTAGTGTTACACACTTGTGAAATGGTATTTTAGAGGGCTACTAAACAGACCTGATTGTCTCCATCAGATAACACCAAACATAAACAACCTAATACCACTCTGTGCCACCAATCTAATGGACTGTACATTTCTACAAGACTGTCTTCATCATTCCCACAAACCTCTACGATGGAAAGGAAAAACCACTACACAAAAGGGGACTTTTACATAGACAGTTGGGCAGAATTTCAAGAAACAAAAGGACCTTTTGCTGCAGGCAAAATCTATTCAGTTTCAAATGCAACTCAATGAATATCTAAGAAACCAGCGTCCATAACATGGATAGAAGCTAGCGTTGCCTGAGCTTATGTCTAAGACACCAGAAATCAGCATTCCACTAATAGCTCATCATTAAACTTCAAAAGGATACAAGTGTAGCTGCCAAAAACCAAAGAATGCAGATGCCACTAGTATTTAGATCCAAGCATACACAGACACACATGGTAAGGTAAAACGTGGCCGCTATGCACGGGAAATTCATTTTCAGCAATGAGGTTTCTAAAAATAAGCTCCTTTTCTCATGTAAGTGTATCCTATGTTATATTTGTATTAATGTTCTTAAAAAATAGAATCCCACTTTTAATCTGAAAGAATTGATTCAGCTTCTGTAGTGGTGTCAGATGGCCAGATTCCAGTCTGCTGTAAACAAACTTCATATTCTTCTAAAGAACTGGTCAGTTTCAAAAGGAAAAAAAATATTTTTGAAAATACCTTTCAGTGATTTTTGCCAACTGCAGCATAGAGAGCATCTGCCCTCAACGGGAATTCAGTGGTTTTTGGCAGCATCTACCAGTGAGTCTGTTTTTTCCAACTGAGAAGTGTTTTCTCTGCTTGATATAGCGTCCTGAAACAGAAAGTGCATGTCCAGTGTGTTTCTCACTCAGATACTGTAAGGAGGCCCATGATCAAAAGGTTCTCAGGTATCAGGGGCCCTGGCACAGGATTACTAAGTAGACAGATATTGGGGGGTGGGGGGAAGGGAGATCAGAAAGGACAAGGGATCCCTGTGTCACTCCCAAGATTTGGGAAACTTGTGGCATTGATGCATCATGGGTAGGGACAGTAAGTAGCAGGCTCTGACTCAGGAAGGAGGGGCAATAAATAAACAGGAGGTTTTATGGGTGGCCTTTGAAGGATGATACCTTGAGTTTGGGTGCTCTTTGCAAATCTTACACAAGCCTTACTTCTTATCGTTTTAGAAATTCAGTAGTTTGCTGAAGTGTTCAAAGTTTTAAAGCTTGTGAAAGGTGCTCATATACCACAGTGATGAGAACAATGTAAAAAAGATATAAGTTTAATGGCACTGTCACAACATTGTGATGACTACTCCTTAAATGAGGAGAAAACTCACAAAAGCTCTTTTTTTCCCCTATATAAGTTGATACATGTGTATTTGCTGACATTAAATACACTCTTTTCCCATTGAAATTTTCCTCAAACTACTTTTTGTTTGTTTGATAATTGGAATTACTTTGCACTTAGAGAGAAACCAGCAGACATGGACACAGATATACTTAAGACCAGAACATTCACTTTTACCAAAACAAAGACTCCAGGAAACAGCATATACTATACTATACTGCCTTAGCTCCGGTAGCTGTGACAACCTAGGCTGGACACAAAATACATTACACTTTTTGCATTTAATGAGCTAGGCAAATAATACTTTCCCTCCCCATCTGCACAAAAAATATTATTGAAAATATATTTCGAGGGGTTGTTTAGAGGTTTTTTACATTGTTCACTTAACTGCTCTCAAGATCTTACTGTTTAATATAAATTGTCAGTATACTATTCATGTAAACCAATTAGACCACAAACGCTAAATTATTTTGGTGAGGGCTACTAATTGCAGCATTTGTTAGGAATTAAAATGATCTTTCAAAGAAGATGAGCTTGTATGGGTTTTTATATCTTTTTTTTTAATGGTAAAATTCTGTGGCTTGTGTTATATATAAGGGCGGATTAGGTGATCAAATCATCCCTTCAGGCCTTAAACATCTTTGGTAACTTCCTACAGACTATAACTCAGAGGTAACAAGAGAACTTCAATATTTACTCTTCTATGAATTAAACACCTATCTGTGAGCTGTCTTTCTAATAAGAAATCTTTTAAGGCATATAATCACATGCTTGAGTAAATTATGAGTTGTTAAAGTTTCTTCCAATGATGATGGTAGTTTCCAGACATCAATTATTATACTAAGAAAATAAAAGGTTGAATTTAAGATTTTAACAGTATAATCTCTCTGATTACTTTAAAGAAAACATTTATCAAGCTCATTCACTTCCTGGAAATATTCTTGCAGCTGAAGTTTTGTTCACAAGAATACTTGTGGAAAACAAGTGTCTTGCAAATACTTACACGACTATGTATTTGCTGAATATTTCTGGTACAAATAATTGTGCAGTCAGGTAACTTGAAAGTTCTGTCGATTTTGGAATCACCAAGTCAAGGAATAGAAACAATGTCACTTGACCTACAGTACACAACATAAATAGCAAATTGAGACTAGCATCTGAAGCAACATTTATGATGAAGCACTTATAAGCAACCCATAGACTGAAATGTGTGAGAAGTTAATAATTGTTAATAATTTCAAATTGTGAATAAATTCAGGAAAAGGGGCTAGAGTTTTTAAATAAAATATTCATTACCATTAGTCCATTTGTGACAGTGACTGAACGAAAGGGTGCTGTGATTGTGTGCCTGTTAAATCCACTTGTAAACCCCAGCACTGACCAAGGCTGGACGCTGTGAGTTCTAGCCACCCCAAGCCCACTGAGAGCTTCACGGCTGTGACTGGTGGTGTCTTGAATGCAAGGGGGATGAGCAGCGTGACCGTGCCTCAGTGGGCATCGCGAGTTGTGTGAGCCTGAGTCTGTATATTGTTGGTGGGGAACGGAGAAAAATGGGGGCAGGCTGGACTAAGGTTGCCGCTCCCCCTGTGGACACCCCAGGTCATTTTTATGTATGTTCACTATGGGCCTGAAACTTGTGTATTTTTGCCAAAATGAGAACCTATTACTGTTTCCTCCAAAATATGCTAAAGTTCTATAAAAGATACTGTATGACATCACTGAGGCGGAGACTGCCTTTGCACTCTCCCAATCAGCGCTCTCGCTTATCTGAAAATAAAGTACAGCTTTGCTGATGCACTCAAGTCTTTTGTTTTAAAGTTTTCTTTAACAGTTTCTTTAACAGTTTGTTCTTCTAAATGATGGATATTTTTAGCCTCTAGATTTAAAAATGGAGGTGAGGAAGGAAGAAGCAGTAAAGCTCTCCATCTGATTGTTAAATCAACAAAAGTAAATGAACATTTCTGTCTTTTCTTTAATTTCCCTTTAGGCTCCAGCATTTTGATAATGTAATGGGATTTTTTTTTTAAGTTTGCTTACAAGGCCATTTTTCCAGATACTCATAGCTATACGACTTTTTATATGGCACTATAATTTGCAGTATGTTATTATAAAAGAAGATGTATATGAGATTTCCTAAATAAACTGAATATTTTGCATTGGCAATAAATATGGTCAATAGATCTTTTATTTCTTTTGTGCAGTGAAAGATGTAACTGTTATAGCCTAATATTTGTCTTAGGCTATGTCTACACTGGCAAGTTAGTTCGAATTAAGGAGACTTAATTTGAACTAATTAAAGCCATGGCTACACTAGGCTTTAGTTAGTTCGAATTAAGGGCTTCCTTAATTCAAACTAATAAGTTTGAATAGGGCTTCAGAAGTAAGGCTTTAATTCGAACTAACTAGTTCGAATTAGCCAATGTGGCCATGGTAATTCGAACTCATTTCTTAGTTCGAACTAACTGGACATTGAAATGAATGGGGATCGCTAATTCGAACTAAGCAACTTCCATGAATGGCACTTCCTTAGTTTGAACTAACTTTTTCTAGCTCGAATTAAGCTAATTCGAACTAACTAAAATTAGTTCAAATTAGTTAGTTTGAACTAACTAATTCAAACTAATTTTAGCAAGTGTAGACATAGCCAAAGATGGCAAGAAAAAAAGGGTTTAGCTAGTGGGTGACAACAGATTTATTGTATGTCTTTATAAAAAAAGCCTTCTTTCTGGATTGTTTTATGTTAAAATAACAATCCTACCTAATTATACTTCTTAGCTGGTAAGGTTTTTTTAAAGACTATGATTTGAACATTTTTTAAATTAGATTTGGAAAGAGATAGAGGCAAGATATTTTTGGTGAATGTAACCAACCAGTAAGTCTTAAAAACTAGGCCTTTGGACCCAGACTGTCCATTTTTCCCAAACTGAGTTTGGCACAGAAATGGAGGGAAGTGGCTATATGTGGCTTTTAAGCATATTAGCTGGGAGATTGCCCTATAGGGATCACTGTAGCTGGGTGCAATCTGGAGCAGCCCCTATCATCACAAGCTACATCTACACTAGAAAAAATGAGGTCGACTTTGTTAAGTCAACTTAATAAGGTCAACTTTAAGTTGACTTAAAGTCAACCTTATTAGGTCGACTTAACAAAATGGTGTCCATGGACGTGGACTAAGTCATAGAATCATAGAATCATAGGGCTGGAAGGGACCTCATACGGTCATCTAGTCAAACCCCCTGCTAAAAGCAGGAGCACTCCCACTAAATCATCCCAGCCAGGATTTCGTCCAACTAGACCTTAAATATCACCAAAGACTGAGATTCTACCACCTCCCTAGGTAACCCATTCCAATGCTTAACCACTCTTCTAGTGAGAAAGTTTTTCCTAATATCCAACCTTGACCTCCCGACCTGTAACTTGAAACCATTGCTCCTTGTCCTGTCCTCTGTTACCACTGAAAACAGCCTAGCTCCCTCCTCTTTGGAGCACCCCTTCAAGTAGTTGAAGGTTGCTATCAAATCCCCCCCTCAGTCTTCTCTTCTGTAGATTAAATAAGCCTAGTTCCTTCAGTCTCTCCTCATAAATCATGTGCCCCAGCCCCCTAATCATTTCCGTTGCCCTCCGCTGGACTCTTTCAAATTTGTCCATATCCTTTCTGTAGTGGGGAGCCCCAAAATTGGACACAATATTCCAGATGCAGCCTCACAAGTGCAGAATAGAGGGGAATAATCACATCCCTCAATCTGCTGGCAACACTCCTATTGATGCAGCCAAATACACCATTGGACTTTTTGGCAACAAGGGCACAGTGTTGGCTCATATCCAGCTTCCCATCCACCATAACCCCCAGGTCCTTTTCTACAGTGCTGCTATTTAGCCAATTGGTAACCAGCCTGTAGCAGTGCATGGGATTTTTCCGTCCTAAGTGCAGGACTTCGCACTTGTCCTTGTTGAACCTCATGAGGTTTCTTCTGGCCCAGTGTTCCAAATTGTCTAAGTCTCCCTGGATCCTGTCCCTGCCCTCCAGCGTGTCTACCATTCCCCCCATCTTGGTGTCATCTGCAAACTTACTAAGCACGCAATCTATCCCATCATCGAGATCATTAATGAAAATGTTAACCAGAACTGGCCCCAGGACCGACCCCTGGGGCACGCCACTCATTACTGGTTGCCAACTGGACATTGAGTCATTGATTCCTACCCCCATTGATCTAGCCAGTTTTCTATCCACCTTACGGACCACTCGTCCAACCCATATTTCCTTAACTTGCCGACGAGAATGCTGTGGAAAACCATATCAAAAGCCTCGCTAAAGTCAAGGTATACCACGTCAACAGCTCTTCCTGCATCCACAAATCCAGTCATCTCATCATAGAAGGCAATCGGGTTGGTCAGGCACAATTTGCCCTTGGTGAATCCATGCTCACTGTTCCTGATCACTCTATTTTCCTCTGAGTGTTTCAGGATGGATTCTTTGAGGACCTGCTCCATGATTTCTCCAGGGACTGAGGTGAGGCTGACCGGTTTGTAGTTCCCCAGATTCTCCTTTTTCCCTTTCTTGGAGATAGGTACTATATTTGCCTTTTTCCAATCCTCCAGGACGTCCCCCGTTCTCCACGAGTTTTCAAAGATAATGGCCAGCGGCTCTGCACTCACTTCGGCCAACTCCCTCAACACCCTTAGGTCAACTTAACAAAGTGGCCTTACGCGTCCACACTGGTCGACCTAAAGAAGGGTTAGGTTGACTTAAGGAGGGTTAGGTCGACCTACCCAGCGGTTCTAAGTTGACTTAAACTTTCATTAAGTCGACTTAAGGAATTTCTTAAGTCAACTTAATGAAAGTGTGGTGTAGATGTGGAGTAATTTAGGTCGACTTAAGCCTCCTTAAGTTGACCTACATTGCTAGTGTAGACATAGCCACAGAGACAGTCAGGTCCTTTCAGTTGCCCTCACCACCATCTGCTGCATCCAGCAAGTCTGGACATAGCAAGGATTCTGCCCAGGAGTTTAAGGTTTTTGGCACTGATCCTGCATATAATTTACACATTGTGAGGAGTCTCATTGACTTCAGGGAGACTCCTCACAGTCTCATAAATGTAATTGTTATTGCAGTGTTACATTAATGTCATAACTGTAACACTTCACAATATACAATTTTTTTTTAACTTCTTGAGTATCATAGTGTAACAAGAGGAAAATAAATGATGATGTACTGAGTGTTGAGATGGCACACCAAAGTGAAGTGGAAAGCTGAAGGATAGTCATAGCTATTGGAACAAGTTATCTCATAAGTGCATCATGTCTATCCCATTATAGACTGTACCATATGTGTGATTAATGTTAAAAAATTGTCACAAAATGTTATCCACGGATATACAGAGGGAACTGCTTGTAAAAGCTAAATATGATTTTTCAGTATTATTTCCTAAATTACACACAACAAATTCTTTTACCCATTAAGTAGAAATAAAATAAAAGGAAATGCTGCCTTGGAAATACTTCTTAATTTCACTAACAAGAAGGTACTCACCAAGAAGATTGGAATAATAAGGAAGTTTAATGACCACCATGACAATTCATCATTTTGTTGAATGGTGGCATATTACTTCATGGAACTGCAGTGCAGATGCCCCATTCTCTCCTAGGGTGCGTCTACACTTGTAAATTAAGTCGACTTAATTTACTCTGCGTCTACACTACACTTTCCTTAAGTCGACTTAAGCAGCTTGCTTAAGTCAACTTAAGGAAAATAAAGTTGACTTAATGAAAATTAAGTTGACTTTATTAAACCTACTTTTAATTCGACTTTAGACTTAAGTTGACTTTTTAAAGTCGACTTAAGACAGTGTAGACCTGGAGTAGCCCTAAGTCGACTTTAAGTTGACTTAGGGCTCTCCAGGACTCCCCCACTGTCCTCCCTACCAGAGGGGTGGCACAGGGAGAGCCTGGCATGCCCCCCCAAAGAGCAGGGTAGAGCCCTGCCCACCCTGCCCCTATGCCCTGCCAGGGTCCCTATCCCCCTTTGCCCCATTGTACCGTGGTACAATGGGGCAAAGGCTAAGACCCCTGGACTGGGCAAGGGGTGCCCCCCCCAGCACCGTGGACCTGCCCAAGGTCCCCCTAGCCCCTAGAAGTCAACCTAGGGCATCCAGTGTGGACGCTCTAGGTCGACTTTGTAAGTTCCCCCCATAGTTGACTTTAAATTTAAGTGTGGACATGCTAAGTTGACTTAAATTAACCAGTGTAGACATAGCCTTACTGACTGGGCTTGCCAGATAGAATATGCCTCTCTGATATACTGCACTGTCCCCTCTTGGTATGGTGCATCATGGCAGTTACGTTGTACAGAGACATCATGGGACATGTAGTTCAGCTACAGGGCCCAGCCCATAAGGTAGAGCAGGGGAATGCAATTTAATGTTGAGCAGACTTGAAACAAAATGTTTAGGATCCACATAATAAATCAAAATGGAATATTCTGAGTAAAAAAAAATATTGAAATATTTCACTTTTGTAAAAAATGCCAAAACAAAAGATTTCTTCACTTCTGAACTTTCTGTTTCATGAAATATTGATATTTCAATTTTCATGCTGATTTGAGGTAACAATGTTAAAATATCAGATTTTTGCAATAGATGGAAATTCTGATTTTCATCAGCTCAAGGAAATGTATATGCCTGATTTAAGGAAACCTTAACTTTTAACAGGCAAAAGTTAATCTTATATGCTATGGAGATGCTTCAAGGCTACCTATTTTGTAGATTTTATACAGGGACAATATGCCAAGCGTTAAAACCACTCACTGACCTGGAGCAAATAAATGGAATGCTATAGCAAAAAAATGTTTAGTGCAATTATTCTTTTATACTGGCCAAAAAGGAAATCATTTGTTAGCATAGCTGGAATTTTGATAGTCTTCCCATCGCTATAAAAAGACCTACCTGAATAGCATTGTTTGTTCAGGTGTCACTAACTCCAAAATCATATATAATATACTTTTAATGATTCCTAGATGGCTCCACACTCTGCACAGTCTCTAGTATACAAGAATATAATTTTGTTATTACTTTTTGTAAGGGCAAGAGCTTGACTTTGAAGCTTGCTTGAAGGTGAGAATGTACATTAAGGGCAGGTCTTCACTGATGGTGGAATATTCACCGCCATCAGATTGATCTTCTGAATCTACAGATTGGGTCTGTGATAACCCAGTTAGCCGATCAAGAAGCCAATGTTATAAGACCAGCCCTGCAAAAGGAGTAGTGCTGAGTTGGAGGGAAGGTAAGTAGGTGGGAGGCAATCAGAGGGAGATACGCAAGGTATTTTAAGTACTTTGTGTATCTCCCTTCAATTGCTGCCAAAATCATGCCACTGTATAGACCAGGGCTAAGATAGAAGGGAGCTTCTAGAAGGTGGTACAGCCTTCCCAACAGACCTAAGTTTTGTGGAACTGCCCCACTTTGATACACAAAATCCCCTGTCTTGGCTGAAATGGCTTCTCTCCTGTGGAGCTAGCTGGACTCAATTCCCCACTACAGATGTTGTGACCTGGTCCCTGGCACATAGGATCATAGCACTGCTCAGGTTTGGCCCTTCCTCCTCTGAAAGGAGGTGATCCAGGTCAAATTTGAGTAAGCCACTTTGCAACTCCAGGGTTTCAGCACCACTCAGTCAAATTTTAGGTTAGTGATTTATTACAGGAGTGGGTGGGTGAGGTTTTGTGGCCTGCATTGCGCAGGAGGTCAGACTAGATGATCTTGTTGGGCCCGTCTGACCTTAGAGTCTGAGTCGAAATTTGGCCAAGCCACACTCCCCTGAAGAGGGCCAAGCCAATCTAGCTGTAACCCAATGTGGCAAAGGCAGGTTACAATGCCTGGATTGGGCACCTGAGCTCAGCTAACCCTTGTCCCTGACAGATGTTCCCCTGTGCCAGTTTTTGTCTCCCTTGTTTGTGTGGCCACCCCTCCCAGGCTGCTCATGGGAATGGCTTTTTACAGCTTCTTTGGTGCCATGGCCCGGCCTAGGGAGGAGGCCCCTTAACTATTGTTCCAGCCCTGGCTCGGCGTAGGGTGGACAATGCCCAGGAGTGCAAGACCAGAGTGGCTTGTTTTTCACAAAGGGCATGAGTCACACACCAACACCTGTGACTATGAGTCACATACCTGCAGCCCAAGACTCTGCCCGGACTTGTCCCTTATTTTGCCTATAGTTTTCCCTGCCCTCTCTCCGCCCCTGTAATTCAGGGAACCTATCAGAATTACTGGCGGGAACTGTTTGAATTTGTCTATAAAAGCAGACCTTTTTGGGGCCAGACCCCAGAATAGGTTCCTGCATTGCCTCCTGGCCTGATCACCCCGGGGTCTTTAGGGGACCCTTTCTCCACTCCCGGCTAATTTTTGATTGAGCATATCCCCGTTTTAAACTTCCCTCCTACGAACAACGAATTTTCTCCTGGAGATCTCCTGAACTACGAACTACGAGCTGAACCGAGTCCTCTCTGCACTCTTCAATGCTGTTGCTGCTTCTGCTTCTGCCCTTGCTGCTCTCCTGGGGATTGGTAAGATTCCCCCCTCTCAGATTCTCTCTGCCTTAGGTCGTTGGGATCACTTTCCCCAGCGGGCAAGCTCTAAATTTACCTCGGGGTCTGTACCGGAGACCCCTTCCTGCTCCGCGGTTCCTGTCCACCACAGTAGCATAAGCCGTGGCGCTGCTGAGCCGTCTGCCTCTGTGGGCCCTGCCCGGAGCTCCCTGCTCCCAGCTGTTCCAACCTCACACTGTGTTAAGTTTTATTATTGTAAGTTTGTTACTAGGTTTTACTATTGTAAGTTTGTTATTAGGTTTTACCATTGTAAGTTTGTTACTAGGTTTTACCATTGTAAGTTTGTTGCTACTGATTTGCTGTCGGTTTTTTCTCCTTAGTTTTATCTTTGTTAGATTTAAGTTTTTACTATTGTGCCCCATTATTGATCTGTTAAGATTCTTTCCGTGCCTTTCCCGAGCCCTTTGCCGCTTTCCGTTGCCTTCCCGTCTCCACACGCTTTTCCCCGACTTTCCCGAACCCGCTCTCCTCTCCCTTTGCTCCCCCCGCCGCTTTTCCCAAACCCGCTCCCCATTGCTTTCCCTTTGCTCCCTCCACCGCATTTCCCCGACTTCCCTGAACCCGCTCTCCGTTGCTGCCCTCCGTCGCTTTCCCCGACTTTCCCAGGTCCATTCCCTCGCTGCCTTTCCCCTCTGCCGCTTGCCCCGAACTTCCCAAACCCTCTTTCCATTCCTTTGCCGCCGCCCGGAACCCCTGTCTGGTCTCCCCCTCAAACCCCATGACCCCTTGTGTTTTGCTGCCCAGATCCACCCTAGACCTCCCCTTTACCTCCATTCCCTTGCCCAGTTTCCCCACGTGCTCCCTCCACGTGTTACCCTGCCCCCACCTTCTGAGTTTGCTTCCCTGGTCTGTTCCCCTGCTCACCTCCGCTCCAAGCACACTCCAGCCCATCTTCGGTGCCTCCACACCTGGCCTGCAGCCTACTTAAAGTCTCCCCCTGCAGGGCTTCAAGGCTTACTGCAGCCTCTACTGCTGTGTTTCTCCTTATCCCTCTGCTACTGCCTGCCCATACTCCCTGGTCATTTCCCCTAACCTTACTTTTACTGACTGTCTCTCATTGGTACAGTTGCTCTGCCTCTCATTGGTACAGTTGCTTTGTATAACTTCAGTCATTACCTTTATTGTATTGGTTTATACTTGTAAAAACCCCATTGGTTTACATTGATTTACATTGGTTTACATTGATTTACATTGGTTCATCATAACATTTACAACTATATTATCCCACTGTGACACTATACTGTTTAATAGGGAGACCCATCTCCCGGTATCCTCTATATACCTCACTGCCCCATTCCATTTACCCTTGTTCACCCCCAATAAAACACCTATTAACTTGAACCTCACT
>ML685764.1:5721423-5790660 GCA_007922175.1 Pelusios castaneus
CAGCAGTCCCTCTTACACTTCTGAACAGAGAGTACTAAGGGCCTGATCCAGACTTCCTAATGCAACAGAAGTTTTACATGCAAGCCCAGTAGGCCTGATTCTGACTAATGTAAAACAGTTTAATTTCCATGAAGTTATCCCTAATATAACACTGGTGTGAACTCAGAATTAGGCCTCAGATGTTAAGAACATAAGAACATAAGAAAGGCCGTACTGGGTCAGACCAGAGGTCCATCTAGCCCAGTATCTGTCTACCGACAGTGGCCAGTGCCAGGTGCCCGAGGGAGTGAACCCAACAGGCAATGATCAAGTGATCACTCTCCTGCCATCCGTCTCCATCCTCTGATAAGCAGAGGCTAGGGACACTATTCTTAACCCCTTTCTGGCTAATAGCCATTTATGGACTTAGCCCCCATGAACTTATCCAGTTCCCTTTTAAATATTGTTATAGTCCCAGCCTTCACAACCTCCTCAGGTAAGGAGTTCCACAAGTTGACTGTGCGTTGTGTGAAGAAGAACTTCCTTTTATTTGTTTTGAACCTGCTACCTATCAGTTTCATTTGGTGACCCCTGGTTCTTGTATTATGGGAGTATTTAAACAACTTTTCCTTGTCCACTTTTTCCACATCAGTCATAATTTTATATACTTCTATCATGTCCCCCCTCAGTCTCCTCTTTTCCAAGCTGAAGAGGCCCAGCCTTTTCAATCGTTCCTCATACGAGGCACTCTCCAAACCCCTAATCATTTTAGTTGCCCTTTTCTGAACCTTTTCTAGTGCTAGAATATCTTTTTTGAGATGAGGAGACCACATCTGTACACATCTGTTATCTTTATAATATAATCTTCACAAATTATAAACAATCAGGAGAAATAATGATACCTAAATTACTATAAACAATTATGATACACAGTGAAACCCGTACTGAAAACAAATAAGCAAGCTCCTGTCTGAAGTAACTGCTCAGACGTATCTGCAAATCTTTTCAGTGGTGCTCCATTTAAAAAAAAAAAAAAAAAAAAATTAAAGAAAACCTGCTGACAGGCAAGCAATTTTTGTCAATGACTTGAGTGATCACATAAAATGGATTCCATGGCATTTCATTTCCCATCATTATGAGGGACCCATTCTCCAATTCTAGACTTTCACACTAAGAATTCTAAAAAGCAAATACTGTATATACTGTAAGATGCCTCCTGTGTAACTTAGTGGTGAATTGACAAATTTGGGGATATTTCTCTCTAAGGATTTGTTTGGACTCATGTCTGTTTATAAATTGACCCTTCTGTGTCATTCTCTTTGGAACGTAAAATGAATTGACATAAGTCAACCCCATGTCTCTGTGATTCCAGTGGGAGTTGTGGGTGCTTGGTATTTCTGCAGATATAGTCACTAAATATGGATTTAGGAGTGCTCGTCAGTTTTCCTTGATCTGTGTAGCCTGCAGCCCTGTCTTCTCTTGGCCTCTGTGGCACCCTTCCAGGGCACAGGCTTACTGTCTGTTACCCCTTCATGGAAATAAGACTGCACAGTTCAACTGCCATTGGCCTCTATACCAGAATCACTAGTAGCGTAAGCACATCTCTTCCCACAGTGCCACTTTGTGGGCACTCTGCAATTGCAGTTACGTTTTCAAGCACTAGGATTGTTTAAAAGAAAAGAAATAGACACACGGACTTCATAAGGATACCCAAATGCTAAGCATGCTTTACTTTGGCAATACACAAAACATGCTGATCTAGGCCAAATAATAAACACAACTTATGCATTTACCTACCTCCGTTTCCTCACCCCTCCTGAACGTTTTCTGGAGATAGGTCAGAGTACTCTAAGGAACCCAGGATCCTTCCTCTCCCCCTGTCTTCTGGCATATGTCTTCTCTGACGGAAAATAGATTCTCTCTGTTTTCTTTTCCCTCTCTCTTTACATCCACAGGTGAGAGACCCTTTCTTTTAAAACCTCCCACCTTTTTGTCAGGTGACTTCCTCATCAGTCCCATCAGCAGTGTCAGGTCCCTTATCAGAAGATCTGTTGCTTAGTTACCATCACCTGGAGTTCAGATGTGAAAAACTGTTTGCTCTGATTTGTACCCGTCTTTGTCCAAGCATGCTCCAGTTTACTAGGAAATCATTGATGTTTAATAAGCTTCTGTTGTTAGCTCTATGCCACCCTCCCTTGGAATTTTAGTTGAAGGAGGTAAAAAACAGAAGGCAAAGACCAGCCTTACAATTAAAAAGAAGGTTGCAGTCTGACACAGATAAACAAAGGCTCTGGCTATGCTGCAAGGTAGGGGTATGGTTCCCAGCTCACATAGACATACTCATGCTAGATTTGATCAGAGCTAGCAAGCAAAAAATGGTAGTGTAGCCCGAGTAGCATAGGTATGGCTTAGCTGTGCCACATGCATACGTATGGGGTTCAGGAGGATTTGTACTTCCAGCGGCAAGCATGGTGCTACCATTACCACTGACCCATGATACCATGGCTATGCTACATTGATAACTTACTAGCTCAGGTGAGTGTTAGCAATAGCCTATCTACACAAGCTGGAAATCACAGCCTTAGCTCACAGTATAGCCAAACAGTCTCCAATATCAAACAGAATTCATAAATTGCATAAATTTTCCCAAATTATCACACCAGTCTAGCCACACAAATTTTCTTAGAATGGGGAGCAGTAATGTCTCAGCTGATAAATAAGCATAAAAAGAACTTATCTCAAGAGATTCTGTGAGCCAGTCATGTTAGATTTACATAATTACAGAATTTCTATAGTAGTTTCCTTTGGCTTAATAAAGTCATCTAGAGATTAGCATCCAAGGTATTGGATTTCTCTAAGAATATAAATTCAAAAGAGCTTTCTTTCCTAAATAGGTGAAAGACACTCAGGCCAGGTCTACACTGCCCGTTGATTTTGGTGGCAGTCAAATGAAGATACGCAAGCTACATAAAATAACTTCCTTATCTCCCTTCAACTTCCTAACACCTACTTACTATGGCATCTCCACTGTGTTGAATCTAAGGAAAATGCCCTCCCTTTGAATCAGCGCTACTCTTCTGGAGGAGGTGGACTTACTGTGTCAACTTCTGCATCAATTGAGAGGATCTTCACTGACTGCTCACTCAAACTGGAAAGATTGAACTGATGGTGGTGAATCTGCCACCATCAGTGTAGACCTGGCCTCAGTCAGTTGTGGTTAGGAATTAGAGAAAAATGCCACTGTCCAAAAAAGTATGGCAAACAACAGTAGCAAAAACAAATCATAACCCTGATGGCTCTCTATCTACAAAAAATACACATCCTCGAAAACTGGGCCACAATGTATGATGTGTTTATAGGGAATCTCAACAGGATTTGAGAGGTCTCCGCACATGGAACAAAGCTAGAAGTTGCATCATACAAACTACTCCTCCCCACCAGGCATTCTGTAGACTGAACAAGGGTTTGAGAATGAGAACTTTTTGGTATTGTTGAGGTGGGATGGCCGTTATTTATGCTTTATATCTTATTTTGTTTTAGTTTTACATGTGGAATTTTCCTCCTGATGATCAAGTTGAAAAGAGCCAGAAAGATGAGCTGAAGAGGAATCACAGTCAAAAGGGAAAGG
This sequence comes from Pelusios castaneus, assembly GCA_007922175.1. Classification (NCBI taxonomy): domain Eukaryota; kingdom Metazoa; phylum Chordata; order Testudines; family Pelomedusidae; genus Pelusios; species Pelusios castaneus. The sequence goes on from ML685764.1 coordinate 5,725,031, forward strand.
AGAAATATATGCAAGCTAGTTCCTGGTGTTTATAATAATAGGGATTTATCAGGCAGTTTAACTTGATAGTGACAGCAATAAAGAGGGTTTAAAAATAACAAATTGGAGATTAGCAGGATGGTCCTTGGTTTGGAGTCTGGAAATATCCTCCCGTAATTGGTAGGAGGGAAGGTTTCTAAATGATACTGGAGATAACAGTGAGGCCTAGAGAGAACTAGCGGATGGGAGAAAAAGAAGTGAATTGGTTCTTTGGAAAAACAGAACCGGATTTGCAAAAACAAGGTAGATCATAAGAAGCAAGCTGAATTAGGCCTTTGTAATTATGTTTGAGACTGTCTTCAGAATAAGTATGGCAATTAAAAGTCATGTTACAGAACAGTGCTAGAGAGGATATTCAGGAAAGATTTTTGGAGGAAGATAGAAGTTTTGTAAAACCATCTCTCCTTGTGAAAATTACAGAGAATTACAAAATTACAAAATATGAAGAATGCTGCCCAGCTTACTTTAATTTTGTTCACAACTAATTCATCACCAGAGATGGAACAAAATCCCCATCAGAAAGTATTTTGCTCTCAAACTAGAACTGAATTCTTATGTCTATTTGCAAACATATTTTAAATCTGCATTTATTTTTTCAAAACAAATGTTTCAGTTATGTTGGTTTAAAAAAAAAATCAGCAGCAGCCTAGAATTCAAGAATAATCCTACAACAATAAATCATATACAGGAGGGATGGAAGGAGAAAAATGTGGTAAGGAAACAGATTTCCATTTGATATATCCCAGATGACTTTATAAAGAGCATGGTTTAAAACATGGTACACATTTTTAACATATTTTCTAGGTAGAAGATGAATTGTCAAGGAATTTTTCATGGTATTCATAGTCATTCGTTCCTAAGAAGCAAATAAAAATTCCTGAGTGTATCATTTTAGTTCACTGTGAATGGTTCAAGCTGAAAGCAGCATATGTTGTATCTATTTATGGATGTGTAAGATCAGCAACAGTTGTATTCAGTTTTATGTAATAAAGGGTGCATTACCTGTATACTAGTTATTACCAGACTATTTTTAAAAGGCACAATTTGACTGTGAACTTAAATTTCCAAAGCACATGTTCTGTTGTTTGCCTCTGTTTTTTCGTGGTTCTGTTTTTGTGAACTTACTGTAGGTATAAAGACAGAGCCCACCAATGCATTTTGTTTTCAATATAAGTTGATTACCGAACTCATTGAAAGCCGTAATGCTTGAGTGATATGTGGTCATCTATAGGAGCAATTGTGTTCTCTTTGTACCATTCAGTGCTCAGGATCAACTTGGATCCAGAGTGATTTTTAGGATCCAGTGCATAGAATTAGTCACAAGTCACTTTGTGGATTTCCCAAAGAGCCCTGCTAAGGTATCTTTCTTTAGCTGCACTATTTTATATCTGGCTCTTCCCTAATCAGAAGACAGTCATAAATGTACTTTGCACATATTGCATGGCTGTTTTGTGATGCGGCAGATAAAGAGACTAGACTGAGACCCCAAAGTCTTGTGTATTTGTGACCATAAGATTTTTTAACCTTTTTTCCAGAAGTAAAGTTTACTGCATTAAGGCTCTGTATTTCCTTGCCCAAAAATCAATGTATTTTAAAAGAGATTTTCTATAATGGACCTGGAGTATTGTCATGAGAAAAAGTGTGTTGTGTTAATCATACTATTGTGATATTTCCTATATTAAAGATTTTCTGTTTAAATTAAAAACAATCACACTCTTTATTGACTTTTGGGTACGCTAATGTTGGTCCTGACTGCTTATGTAATTAAACACATACTTTAGTCTACAAAGCATCATTTTAGGAAGCAAAGTCTGGAGAAGGCTCCCAGTAAGCCACTGTGTTCTGAATGTTGCTCTTTGTCTTTCATTTGTGCAACACAAACATCTGGCATGCCCTATAATACTGAATGTGAAACTGCTGTACAGTACCTGTTAATCCCCTGCATCACTTCTTTAGTCACACAGCATCTGTCAGCAAACATAATGCCCTCTCACACTACATTTGTTAGTTTTTAAAATTCACCAGTCTCATATGTCTTCCTTTAATGATTTACAAGTCTTAACATTAAAGCTTACAGACCAGATTAATCAAGCAAAAACTTATATTGACAGCAATGAGAATTTTTTGCCCAGTTAAGAACTACAGGATTTGGTCAAATGATACTACAGGTTAAACTTTCAAAAGAAATCACAATAGGTGGATCTACCATGTACTAGGGGTACCCCTAGAAAATCCCACATATGCACATTAGCCATAAGTGAGTATTCTTGTACTTAAATCAGGAAATGGCACACTGGATTAGCTGGCTTGTGCATGCAGATGTTGGATCCTGGAGTAATAGCTGTAATTGTTGGTGGTTTTTCAGGTTTTAAGTAAAACTAATACATGCTGGGGTAGACCTTTGGGACTTTACATTAATTCTGTGAAGACATGAATCCAGATAGCAAGCATTCAGTTCTTTACTGGTGTCTTTAGCACTTCATTATTGAATCTTAAGCCCCATTTATTCCAGGCTCATAACAATATTTACAGTCTGACTTACAGCCAGATGATGTCCTGTGTGCTGAAAGAGCCTTCCATGTACTGATCAGTCCCTGCCCATGTGGAAGGGGGAATTAGCCACCTTCATGGCACCATCATCCCCTGCTCTACACTCCACTGACTGCCTTAGACTGTTCTACAGAGTGTTGTATAGGAAAGGAGGACAAAGATGGAAGGATACTTATATTACCCGTCCACTCCATCTCAGCAGAACATGAGAATGTAGGACAGGAAGGGACATCCTGGGTCATCAAGTCCAGTTGCCTGTTATTGGAGGCAGCCATGTCATATAATCTCTTTCATAAACTTTTAAAGCTGTTTTAAAACCAGTTCATTTTCATGCCCCCATTCCTAGGTTGATCCAGAAACTCACTCATCTTACATTTAAGTGCTTGACTTGTAATCTTGCAAACCACGTAAAAAGCTATTTGGACACTTAAAAAAACCACAAAATAACCTTTTTGAGTCAAGAATGGCAATTAACAAATTAACACACATGAGGAGTCATAGCTAGCTCTTATACTAAACAAACAAATTGTACACTCTTTGGGACAGGGATAGTATTTTTGTGCTGTGCTTGTTACAGTGCCTAGTACAGTGGGCTCCTGTCCATGATTAAAGATTCTGGGTACTACTGTGAAGCAAACAAATAATAAATACCACTTGAAAACATGCTCAGTTATGAACTGTACTGAGCTGCAAATGTCATGTCAGTGTCTACCAAAATGAACAGTAACCGTGAGTCTCCGTTCTACTGGGGCAGCACAACGCTCCATTGCATTGTAAGGTTACAAGCCACTCCTGCCTATACCAGATGTTTGGTAAATAAATGTATCATATGATGAAAAGTTTATATTGGGGTGGCCTAAGAGAAAAAGATGTAAGGATTGTGTATATGAACCCTAACTGAGTTCTAAACACAAAGTTGGTACAATCCTAACTTTAGCTCATGCTCTGGAAGCAGGATCCCAATGCACAACTTTTTTCTGAGCTGGTGTGGTGGCATGAAAATATCTGTGTTCTAGTACTGCATGTGCCAAAATGAACTTGCATATAATTAGCCTCAGGGTAGCAGGCTAAAATGCAGCCCCTTTTGGATGGGTTCAGATTCCTACCCAAACTACTCAATCTGCCTTAACAGGAAAGTCTCTCCCTCTCCTTGATCTTGGTTAATGATTCAAATAAAGCCTTTTGTTGTGCCATTAATATAGTGCATCAGTACCTATTTTCCAGCATTATACAGTTTGATTTAGAAAAGCACTCTTACCACAGTTTCACACTGAAGGTTAATGATAATATTTCAGGTGTGGCAGGTATGGAAATAGCTGGAAATTTGGCCATGAAAATGAAAGACCAAGAAGAGGAAGGAAAGGAGACCAAGCACTATGCTGAATTGCTGTTGATGATCCAGAGGTGGTCACAGCAATTAAGACAATGAAGAAAGCAGCCAAATATTGAAACCAAAAATGTAACTGAAACTGTCTGATTATTAGATAACAAAAGGGGAAATAAATCTGTGATTTCAGATTTTTGAGCATTCAGAAAATGTAATCAATTGTGATATAACAATAAAAATAGGTTGTTACAAAAATGTTTATACAAGATCTGTCATTCAGGACTTCAAAACCTGTGTGTGTGTGTGATGAAGCAATTCACTTTCACCTGAAATCCAGCCACCTGAGGGGTACACAATTCTCTGTGATGAGTCAACATTCTAAGAAGCGATTTAATTTATTAAGGGTAAGAAGTGAAGAGTAACTTCCTCCAATTGAAAACGAATGGGTATCTTAGGTAAACCAGATGTAATTACTTGAACTAGAATTCATGTATCACCCTAGGAGTTAGACCCCCTGCTCTTATAAAACATTCTGTAGGATCTTTAATAACAACAAGTTTCATGTCCCATCTGTTGGATGCAATGGCTGCCATCAGGGATTAAACTGGCAACCAGCACAGCTAAAAGTATCAGTCTGTACAGTCTTGGTCTACGCAACCAATTTATGCTGGAAAATCCACACCCCTATGCAACATAGTTATACTAAAATCCCCGGTTCAGACAGTGCTATGTTGACAGGACGGCTTCTCCCATTACCACAGCTATCACCCCTCTGGGGCCTGGTCTGTACTTACCGTTAAATGGAGATACGCAAACTATGTAAAATAACTTGCATATCTCCCTTTGACTCTAACTCCCACTTACTTCCCTGGGCTCCACTGCACTGAGTCAAAGGAAAATGCCGTCCCTTCAGCTCAGCACTGCTCTTTTTACAGGGGTGAAGTTACTGAGTCAAACTCCAGATCGATTGAGCGGGTCTTGACTGACCACTCAATTGAACGAGAAATTTCAAACGGACAGTGGTGAATTTGCCGCCACCATTGTAGACTTGGCCTGGGAGGCATAATACCTCTACGGACAGGAGACAGTCTCCTGTCAATGTAGGTAGCATTGTCTCTAAGGACAGACTACACTTAGGAACGAACAGTGGTACAGCTGTCCTGATACAGCTGGCTGCTGTAAGAGTGCTTGTGTAGCTCTGGTATGTTGATGGGAGAGAGCTCTCCCATAGGCCTAATAAAATACCTAAGTAGGCAGCAGTAGCTATGTTGGCGGGAGAGTCTCTCCCAACAACATAGCACTATACACACAAGAACTTATGCTGGCAAAATTAATGTTGCTCAGGCGTGTGTTTTTTGACACACCCCTCCCCAAGTGACAAAAGTTTTGCTGGCACAAGTACTAGCATAGGCAAGACCTAAATGCACAGGAGCACTAGTGCAGTACGATAAGTGTAGACAAGCCCCACATTTCAGCTAAAGAGCAGTAGCTATTGACTGTAACATACTCACAAGAAAAGAGCCTTTGTGATGTGCTGGACTTGGGGCAATAAGGTCATGGAAACTGAGATAATGAGGAGACAAGTCTTTGCTTGGGTGACAGAGACATGGGCATTATCTTCAGACAGTCCCCCTGATCCAACACTCCTTGGTATTATTGATGTATCTGCACCCTCACATGACTATATACATCTAGGGGACGAGAACCTAGGTCTATGGAGGTTACTGATGCTTCCACATTACCACCAGGGCCCTGGGCCAGCTGTCTGCTGAGGGAACTTGTGAAGTTAGACATTGCAGTAAGTAGTACCCAGCTCATCCTGTGTGGTGGCCTCTCCCACAGCCCTGTTGATCCATCCAAGTAGGTATAAAACCAGGAATAATCACAAGGAGGAGCTGTCTGAGCAATGATGCAAACTGCCTGCTTGCTTCTGGGCCAGCCCTTGCCTTATTGTGAACCTCACACTCTGTCGTTAGGCCTGACGATAATGAACCATTAATATCTGGCTTACTTGTCAAATACAACGGATTAGAAAAGGAGAGACCTCTATGGTGAGGCTGCATCAGGGCTGATGAGGAAATTCCCTGGAATATCTAGCTTTTTCAAAAGTGGTGGTCACTGACATTTTAAATTTATGTTTCTTCTCCATCCCGCATATGATTTCTGTGGTTGCAGAAGGGATTGCAGTCCTTGGAATAATCAAAAGAAAGTGGACCTGATGAGAATGTATAATTATGGAAGTAGAGAGCAAGGAGGAATGGTGGTGAAGTTCAGGCAAAATTAGAATAAGCCGAAATGTCTTTTGGTTGCTTAACTGAATCAACTCACTAGCTGGGATGAGATTTTTTTTCAAGTGTGGGTGAGAATTTTATTTAAAAAAAAATGTATCATGAGTTTGAGTGGAGTATATTAGTATGTGAATGTGATGGAGGAAAAAAATCCATGGATATGTTGGATTTGTCTCATACATCCCACTGAGCACTAATGAAAAGCCCACCATACTATATTACTGTTTTTTAAAAAAAATCCCCCTACTGCCTTTTCATACGCAGAAAATAAAGTATGTGCATGTAAAATAGGCTCTCCAGAGGATATATGCATAGATGGAAATACAGAAACGTGTATTATATTTAAATTACAGCCATGAGTTGTTTCAAATTTTTGGTATGAAGTAGATATTTACATGCATATGACAGAAAAAACATTCCTGAAACTTTACTGCCCAGCTATTAGGCACCATGTCAAGACTGAACAAAGAGCTGGTTTAGTAACGCTCTGCTCTATAAGCTGGAGTTCAGGGAAGCTTCCTCACTTCCCTCCACAGGTGACTTTGTGGATCTACCCTCCTTCTGTGCTCTGTGGCTTCTCCTTTGCGGCAGTCGGGAGGACTCCTAGCTTTGTAAATGGTTGCCATATTATCCTGGGAAATCATGGAAACTGGGCACCAAGCTGCCTTCTTGGCTGAAACGCTGAAGAAACAAACTGCTGGGTTTTAGAAGCCTGACGTTAAAAGCACAACAACTCTGTCATCATTTTTTCAATATCTTTCCAAAACCTACATCTTTAATAATGTTAGCATTGAGTACATCTGAAAATGTTAGGCTTGGTCAGAGCCTTCTTAATCAGTGCGAATATGAAAAGAAGTTGCAGTACAATTTGGGGCGGGATTAAACAGTCTCATTCCCAATTCATTTAACAAATTAATTCCACCTTAATATTTTATAATTAGTATTTGTTTTAGCTACTCTAAGGCACCGGCACATGGACTGATTTATTCTGAATTTTAGTTGTAAACGTAGAGGATGTTTTAACTGCCCTCAGTCTGGTGTTGATATAGAAATGTTGACCAGTTCAAGTGGAATATAAGGATTTCTTCAATACGGACACCTTGCTGAAGAAGCAGTGTCATGTCCTCAGCCATATGTTCCTTGTATGTATGCCTATGGTAACAAAATGCTCCCATCTTGTATTTCATTGGCTAAATTCTTGGTCACTCTACATCCTGCAAGGGAGTTGCATGGATAATGTTCCAGGATGACTTGGGACTTTCCTATTCCATCTGATGTGTAGCTTTTAATAAAAAGAATAAAAGCACTTGCTACTCTTAAATTCAGCTTCCGGGTCTCTAATAATAACTCTATACACAAAGTTTTCTGAGTAACATCTATTGAGCAGTTTCATCCCAATATTTAATATATTGAAAAGTCACTATGAAGGAATAACTTGGCCCATTAGTCCATTATAGACATCTAGCAAAAACAAATACATCAGAAACTGAGTGCTTTTATTTATCAATTTTTATGCCAAATTTGGGCTATGCTGTTAAACTTCTCTAAACCCTGCTTGTTATACAGGTTGTGGATTTACCTTATTCAGGCCAAAGAGGACAGAGAGGAGACTTAAGTGGTTGTAACTTTGTTCAACATGGCCGCTTTGTTTTCACAAGCCCAAAGTAGCTTTCTTTGCAGTAGAGCATTTCTGGGGGACTAAATTAGTGCACCATCTGACATGGCTCTTTGGCACTAGGCATACACTTCCTTACATTTTTCCTCCTTCCAAATTTAAAACAGTAATATGTGTATGTTTTAAATATCGTTTCTACCTGCAGCTTGATCTTTGGAGAGGCTCATGTTAAAAATGTAAATAAAATATTTTGAAGACGACATAAAGTGCTTTAAACCCGTAATCTAGAGTACTGTGCAAAAATTATTGAAGTGTATTAATATCCAAATCCTACCCCAATCCTTCCAGCTACTACCTTCTTCTAAGTCAAAATCTGGCTTTAAAAATTTATTTTGAATGACCACGTATAGTGAGCACCCACGAGCATCCAGCCCTGTAAGCCCACTTTAGTAAAGCACTTGATTACATGCTTTGACATATTCTCTGTCAGTAGGACACAAACTTTAGATACGTGCTTAAAATTGGGTGTGTGCTTAAATCCCATGCGATTAAGAAAAACAAGTTTTGACTGTTAGCATTAGAAAAGACCACAAAGATCATCTAAACTAACCCCTGACACAACGCAGGATTTGTTGTGTCTAAATCATCCAAGACAGATGGTTATTCATCCTCATTTTGAAAACCTTTACTGAAGGAACTTCCGCAGCCTCCTGAAGCTGTCTGTTCCATTATCCTACTATTCTTACAGTTAGGAAGTTTTTCCTGAGATTTAATCTAAATCTGCTGTGTTGCATTTTGGATCCATTGCCTCGTGTCCTGCCCTCAACTTTTCTCCATCTTTTTAATGGCAGTCTTTCAAGTATTTGAAGACTGCTAGCATGCACCCCTCCCCCACATCTCCTCTTTTCCAAACTAAACATATGCCATTTCTTCAGCCTTTGCTCATATGGCTTGCATTCCATACCTTTGATCACTTTTGTCACTCTAGATCCTTTCTAGTTTCTCTACATCTTTTCTGTACACTGGTGACCAAAATTGGACACAGTATTCCAGCTGACGCCTAACCAGCACAGAGTAGAATGGTACTAACATCTCCATGCCTTGCTCACAATGCCTCTGTTAATGCAACCTAAAATTGCATTTGCCTTTTTTTGCAACAGCATCACATTGCTGACTCATGTTCAGGGTGTGACCCAATACAACTCCCAGATCCTTCTCAGCAGTGCTACTGCCAAGCCAGCTATCCCTCATTCTGTGTTTGTGCATTTGATTTTTCTTCCCTAAGTGCAGCACCTTATATTTATCATTGTGTAGTTTCAATTTGTTGCCTATAGTCCACTTCTCCAATTCATCAAGATTCCTCTGAATTTTTACTCTAGCCTTCAAAGTGTTAGCAACCACTCCCCCTAGCTTTGTGTAATCTGCAAATTTGATCCGCATGCTCTATTCCTACATACAGGTCATTAAGTAACAAAACAACACTGGACCTAGAACAGATTCCAGTCAAATCTGATATCTTTTGATTTGAATCTGATATCTTTCTGTTAATAGTTACCCTTTTTTGCAGCAGTTTAATCAATTATGTACCTACTTAATGGTGGTTCCGCTATGACTGCATTTCTCCAGTTTCCTTATCAGAATGTCAAGTGGGACTGTGTCCAAAGCCTTACTGAAGCCTAGGAATATTATGTGCCCTACATTCCCCCATTCACTAAACTAACTACCTTGTCAAAGAAGAGAATCAAGTTGGTTTCGCATGATTTGTTTTTGCTAAATCCATGCTGGCTGCTAGTGATTATTCCTTCATCCTCCAGATATTGGCAAATTGAGTGTTTTACACATTGCTCTAGTAGCTTCCCACATATCAAAGTCTAACCGACTGGTCTATAGTTCTCATTTTTCCCCCTGTTTTAAAGATGGGCACTAAGTTAGCATTTCTCCAGTTTTCCAAGACCTGTCCTGTCATCCATGAGTTTGTAAATTTTCAGCTAATGCTTTCAGCTTCCTGGGGTGACAGGCATCAGGCCCTGCTGACTTCAATTGATTCATATTAGTCAGAAGATCTCAGATGTGTTCTTTACTTAATTTTAATGGTCTAAAAATTAAGCAGAAATCTCACAAGAACTCATGAGATTTCTGAACTTTCCAATTCCAATTAGCTCAAAAATACCACAAAAAGTGTATTTTGTTCTATTGTGGTACTTTTCACTCTCCATGCATAAAAAATGCAATGGAAAGATAATTTAACCAAACTTCTTATGACTTCAGTTTAAATTAATTTTGAGTTTGGGGCCAAGGTTCAGGTCATTATGTATTTTTAACCATGACTCCTTTTTGCCAGTAAGTCTGGTTTCAATGGATGCAATTTATATTAAAAATAAGTAGAAACTGACTACGGCTGGCCAAAATTAAGGAGTTTGTATTTTTAGGGCTTCACATACACCTTTTTCCCATTTTGATTCATCTGCATTCATGCACCTGAGTTCTGCATTTGAACAAATCTGGAAGTGAAACTCAGTCATTACTACCAAATCATGCTAAACCTGAGTCTTGCATGATTTCTCCCAAAATCCATAAATTCTCTGAGCCCTCCTCCAAACAAGGCCGAAACTCACTTCAGACTCAACTCAGGTTTCCTGAAAATTTAGATAGACTATAGGAGAACCTAGCCCAACTGTAGGGTTTGGAAGTCTGGTTTTACATTTGATTATGTAAATTAATGCAGCTCTGAGGCTGGAGTTCTAATTTCAGAACCTAAATTAGAATCACATGAAGATCAAATTTATAGGTCTTTGGTATTGAGGCTGTTAGCATTCATTTATAGATTTTTGGCTTCATATTATAAAAGCATAGGCAATAGAGAGGCGAGGCACATTAAGCAATTCGGTCCATTTCCTGCCAAACCAGCATTGTTCACTACACTATGTTTTCCTGGACTCTGTGCAAGCTACTTTTTGAATGACTCAAACGATAGGGATTCCAAGTCTCCCCTTGGGAGGCTATTCCACAGTCTCAAACCCTTACCGTTAAGAAATGTTTTCCTCCTACTCAGGCTAAATTTGCTTTGATCAGTTTCGTCCCTTTAGCTCTGATTATACTCTTTACATTTACATATAAATATGGTAAACCCTATATTCATCATCAAAATGTCACACTGATATCTGAGATCTCACAGTTGTCCTCCACACTAGCAATAAAGAAAATGCGGAATACGTCATATTCCTACACCCCATGCCATGGTGTACAGTCTCAATTATTGTCATGGACCTTTTACAGGGAGTGTAGTCTCCAATATACAAACTTAGGTGACTTAGTATTGAAGAGATCAGCAGAAAGGTCAGAGATCAGAAGGGCTGGATTATCCCTTTCACTAAATTCAATCTGTGGCTGCCACTACATTGGATATAGTGTAAAATTAGGGCAAGAAGTTACTAGTGTGGGTTTTAACCTCAAACAAGTATTTAAATACTAAACTACAAAGGACTTTTCATGAGAAAAGAATGGGTCCATGAAAGGCAGGACTTATGAGGACACATAGTTCGATGATATGGAACACAGAACCTATCATATTTGAAGCCTGGGACCAAATTCAAATTGATTCATATAGTAAGGTTCATGACTGTTTGGGGTGGGTGTTTATCTCATTCATATTCTAATTTGCAGACCCAACTTTGATTAGAACCCAGCGTCCTATATGCAGAGTATTAAGTAGGTTTGACTGTATATTTGCTCAATTCTTTCCACAGAGGTCGTGTTTCTGTAAAATCACTGCACTTAGCCCAGACTGTGATGCATCTGCTGAAATCTTAATAGGCCTTTCTAGATCATAAAATTCCAATACTGGTTCTTGTATCAAGTGTTGTTTTAAACCTTGCCACGATTCCTCCTGTGCAGCATCCCAATGCCATTCATTTTTGTCCTCTAGGAGTTGTCTCAACGGTGCTGCCTTGGCAGAAAGATTAGGTATGTATTTTCCAAGATAGTTAACCATTCCCAGGAACCGTTGGACATCTTTCTTTGACTGGGGATGTGGCATCATTTCAATGGCAGTAATCTTCCTCTTAACCAGGTTTTACACCTTCATGGGAAATAATGTCCCCTATAAAAGTTAGTTCTCTAACTCCTAACACACATTTGTCCTTATTTAGTTTGAGGTTTGCAGCTGTAGTTGTATCCAGAACTTGCTGAAGCTGATGATCATGCTCCTCTTTTGTAGAGCCCCAGATGATGATGTTATCCATGGATGTGTCCGCACTGCTAATATGTTCGTAGATCATGTGTCTGGTTCTGTGATACACCTCTGGTGCTGAAGCTATTCTGAAGGGTAAAAATCTGTATCTTCTGAATGGAGTATTAAATGTGCATAATTTTGGCACCTTTCTACAGGGATGAATAACTGGAGGGAACTGCTTGTTTATGCGGATTGTATGTTCATTTTACAAGCAACCCAATCCCTGAAATAGGTCCTGATATTCCTGAAAGAGTGCCTCATAGCCAGAAGCAGTACAGTCTTGTAGAGAGAGCACTGTTTTTACCAGATTGAGTTTCCCACATGCAGCCAGGCCCAAAATCAGTGTCATGTCCTGTGGCACTACAATGAAAGGCACTCTGTACATGGTGTTCTTATGGTTAACACTAACAAAGCAGCTTCCCTGCACTGGTATATTTGTTCCAGAATATCCAGTTACTTTTATGTTTGTTGGTCCCAGTTTAGGTCTTATTCTCAGTCTCTCAATCTCTTGCAGACAGAATATTGACCTGAGCTCCTGTGTCTAGTTTCAGTGGAATGACTGATCCATTCACTGTCAGAGGCAGTATCCAATCCCTCTCATTTGGCTTGCTTGATCCCAGTACATCAACAAAACGCTCCTCAGTCTCATTGTCAGTAACTAAATGCACTTGACTTTTCTTCCTTTGGGATCTGCAGCAGTTTGCAAAATGATTAGGTTTCCCACAGTTATGACAGAGTTTCCCATAGGCAAGACACTGTTTGGGACCATGCCTTGATCCACACTTGCCACATGACCATCTGGACTCAGTCTTCCTGATAGCAGGGTTTGGTTCCACATTGTGATTTGAGCCATTCTGGCTATATGCTGTTTGTCTGAGTGCATGGACTGTCCCCTCCTGTGAATTCAGCTCTTTTACTTGTGTTTTTACCATTTCAGTGGCTCTACATATCTGGAGAGCTTCATTCAGAGAGATCTCCCCTGCTCTGAGTAGTCTTTCTCTTAACACATTGTCTGTAATGCTGCAAATGAGTCTGTCTTTGACCAGTGACTCTGCCAAACCACCAAAGTTACAACTGAGTTTCCTTAATACTGTGACATACTGCTCTATGGTGTTATCCAGTTTTTGCATGCATGTAAAAAAAAAAATCTATGCCTCTCAAAAGTCGCACTAGTTTTTGGCATGCAATATTCCTCAAGTTTAGTCAGTATTACATTTAAATTCATGCTTTCACCATCTTGAAACTCAAAGTTATTATAAACATCCAGTGCCTCCTCCCCAACATGCAAAAATATAGATGATTTTTGGTTTTCATCTTTGTTCTGCACTCCAATGGCAGACAAATCAACAGAAATCACTGCTTAAACTTTATCCAGTTTTCTTCAACATTACCAGACATTTGGAGAGGGGAAGGAGCCTGTAACCCATTCATTTTTAGAGCTTGCACTTACTTGCTGAAGGATTCCTTTGTTTTCAGAGATCCCCACTGTTTGTCTGTTTTCAACTGCAAATGCAGGACTTATCCTCCAAGTCTTTTTAGTTTCCAAAGTCATTCACCATCTTCTGACACAATGTAACAATCTTGAGGGTTCATTAAAGACCATGCCATTGAATGAATGAGGAATAGAACTTTAATAACACAGACAGAAGTGATTCCCAGGTGGGCAGCTGGGAGCAGCCATGTTAGATCACCTCTAGGGCAGTCTTCCAATTCACACAACACTGACCTATGCTAGGGAGTGTCTCTAAAATCACAACCTTCTACAAGCATCACTCTACAGGTGCTGAATACAACATTGTGCCCTGCCTGTCAGAATCACTTGTTCAATTCTTTTCCCATGGACTCCCTGAGAGATTTTTGGAAATGTTTTTGAGCCCTCGCTCTCAGCCCCTATGAGAGGGAGCCTTTCACATTCTCAGACAAGGATTTCATTAACAGAAGATTTGCAGCCAGATCTTATCTGAAAGAATGGCAGCTACCACTCATAAACAGCTTTGAGGGGAGGGGAGTGTTAGGTCAGAGAAAGGATGGGAACTTTAGAGTCCCAACAGTAAAAAAGCTGAATCTTCCTCGCTCCCCCACCAAAATATAGCAACAAATTTCACAGTTGTTGTGCTACACTCGGAATGAAATGGAGGAATACGTAGGTACAGAAATGCTAGCATGAGAAATTGAAGATAGCAATTCTAGTGTTCTCCACAGTCTTTCTCTGAGTGCTATGACTGGAGAATAGGTTGCCCTTTGCACACTATAGCCACCCAATATAGACACATGTATGGACTCCATCAAAATCTACTGTCGAAGTCTATTAAGTGCAGATGCAATTGCTCTTGGCTAGGCATGGTGTAACAACTTTCCTCCTCATTTGGCACCCCTCTACCAACTGCTGCTATGCTCCTGCCTCTTCCTGTGACTCAGCCCTTTGGCCATGTCACTTCTATCTTGTCCCTCTGGAGGAAACCCAAGTCTAACACACCTATAGTTTGGCAGCATCACACCAGAGATTTGGCTCAACTTCAGACTTCTGGGGCCTGTCCAGCCTTTGGGTCTGGGGTCTTCATGTGCCCATCCTCCAAGGGACAAGAGGGTAGCCCAGGCCTGTCCTCTACCCTGGATTCCAGCTCCTGAGACACCGTAGGAAACAGATGATGTCCATTTGTTTGGATCCTGTGCTGTACCCCTGTACTGCTTCATACTGTGGCCTGCAGCTAGGCCTTTCTCACAAGCTCTTTTCACCTCCTGCACATTCTTCTGCAAGTTCAAAACAGAGGAAAGCCAAACTAGTTGAGCAATCAAAAGAAACATGGTCCTGTACCACTTCTACCTGTCTGAAGGAAGCTCGGACAGTTAGGCAGCTCTAGTTCAGTTCTAACCCTAGATGGTCCTTCCTTCCAGGCAGCTTTAAAGCAGTCTCTGGTTTGGCCCTGCTGCCAGCCAGGTCTTTCTTTAAAAGACTAGCTCAAAAGACTTATTCCCTCTTTGTTAGTCACCACTGAACTGGGTTTTTCTTTCTTTTATCAACACTGTAGACTTGATACCTTGCACAGATATGATGGGATAGGATGACTGGACTCACAGGCTCTCACTAACCTCTTTCTAGTCAGAATAGGGTACATACACACCACCACACTGTCCCACTGTGATGAGGAACAGGGCTAAAAAAGACAAACCATCAGCCACGCATGGTGCCACTCATTTCTCATCAACAATCAGACCAGCCAAGTATCAATCATTTCATGCATTTGGTAACCCTGTCTTGCCTACCATAGCTCAGAGAGAGATGCTTTCCAAGGCTATGTCTACACTTAGAAAGCTAAGCCAACTGTAGTAAGTCGCCTTTATTAAGTCGACTTTAAGTCGACCTTACCAAGTCGACATAGAGAGCCTATACTACACTCCCAAGTCAACTTAAGACAGACTTTATCAAGTCGACGTAGAGAGTCTATACTAGACTCTTAAGTTGACTTGGGGAGGTTGGGGAATTAAAGCTGGCTAAGGACATTCTTCACTTTTGCTTCTTATTATTGACCTGATTTTGAATGATATTGAGAGGGGAGGAGGATGCTCAACACCTCTCAGGATTAACATTTTAGCATTCTCAAACAAAGGTTCCTTCAGGAAGCTGCTGCTGCTAGCATTGGGAACAACCTTAAAAATATTAGTTCCCAATCTACCATATAAAATAAAAGAGTGCCTCACAGTAGACTGGTAGGTCATCAAAAAGAGGCCTCCTTGTGGTGGATGAAGTGGGAATGAAGAGGGGGAAAGGAAATTGTAGCACAGTAGGTACTGCCTCTAAATTCTGAGAAAAGAAATTTGGGGGAAGGGGGCAAATTGAAGCTCTGAAATTTTGAATTGTTATCTATCACTAATAATAAAATGGAGAAATAATTTACCACCACTTCATCACCAAAGGACGTATGTTAACTGTTTTAATTTTTCATCAGAGCAAATACCTCAGAGCAAATTCTGTGTCTATTTTGCTCACTAAACATTTTAATCTATATGTATGTCACAGCAAAAAGAAACAAACAGGCATGATTCAGAGTCCAAGTTGTCATAGGAAAGAACAATGAGACACAATATAGCTATGAAACTATGCATTTGCGCTTAGAGGCCTTGCTTTTAGGAAAGCATTCTTTTTCAAAAAAGTATCCCTCGCCTTTTATCAGGGGAGTAATCCCCCTGAAGTTAACGGCATGTGTTGTACCTGCTATTGATGTTGTCCTTGACCCCAACAATACCAAAGGCATACAGTTCCACACTGTATCTGAGAGTAAGTGACAAGAAGCGTGTATGAATCTTTTATGAACAAGTTTATAGTCACAAGCTTCTGAGATTTCATGATTAAATGACTTCACAAAGAACTTTTAAGTCAAGGATGCAAACTGTTAGAAGCATATGGTTACATAAAAGCCGTTGTTCACATAAATATTTACACAGTACTACACTGTAAATAGCACAAATTTAAAGACACCTACTATAAAGCGACACTGTACCAGACTCCCATTAAAGACTTACACTAATGAACACAGAACAATTGCACAGTGTGACTTGGTTTTCTTGTGCTACCTATTACTCAGCACCACAGATACTTGCCTATTCAGTTAGGGCCAGAATGCTTATGGTGCAAGAGTTTATGAAAAAAATTGCAGACAAGCATGAACAAAAATCCCCAAACTGAATCATTGCACAAATACAAAGTAGGAAGCAACTAGCTAGGCAATAGTACTGCTGAAAAAAGATCTCGGGGTTATATTGGATCACAAATTGAATGAGTCAATGTGGTGCAATTGCAAAAAAGATATCATTCTGGGGTGTCAAAACAGGAGTGTTTTATGTAAGACAGAGGAAGTAATTGTCTCACTGTACCTGACAACGGGGAGGACCCTGCTAGAGTATTTTGTCTGTTTTTGGTATCATATCTAAGAAAAATGTGATATATCAATCTGGAGAAGAGCAAAAAATGACAAAAAGTTTAGATAAACATAATCTGTGAGAAAAGGTTAAAAAAAACTGTTACTGTTTAGACTTGAAAGAAGACTGAAAGTGGCCCTGATTACAGTCTGTTAAGAGCGCTTACTAAGAGGATGGTGATCAATTGTTCTCTAAAACAAACAGACTCCTGTGGCACTTTTAAAGACTAACAAATTTATTTATCACATGAGCTTTCGTGGGAGAAAATAAATCTGTTAGTCTTTAAAAGTGTCACAGGACTCTCTTTGTTTTTCTACAATAGACTAACATGGCTACCCCTTTGGCATTTGTTCTCTGTGTCTCTTATAGATAGGACAAGAAGTAATCAGCTTAATCTGCAGCAAGAACTATTTAGATTAGACATTTGGAAAAGCTTTCTAACTATAAGGATAGCTCAGCTCTGGAATAGGCTTTCAAGGGAGATTGTGGACTTCCTGTCACTGGCGGTTTCAAGAATAGGTTAGGCAACCATCTGACCGATATGGTCTTGGTATTCTTGGCCCTGCCTCAGCGAAGAGAGTTAGAGTAGGTGAAGGCTCAGGTCCCCTCCAGCTCTATATTTCTATGACTCTATAGATGCGTCTACACTGGCAATTTAGGTCGACTTAAGGAGGCTTAAGTTGACCTAAACAAAGCTGCGTCCACACTGGGCTTTTATTAAGTCAACTTAAGCATTTCCTTAAGTCGACTTAAGGAAAGCTTAAGTCAACTTAATAACATCTCCTTTTAGGTTGACTTAAGCCTTAAGTCGACTTCTTAAATCGACCTAAAGCCAATGTGGACAGGGATTAGCGCCTAAATCGACCTTAATAACAAGGTCGACAAGGGGCTATGTCTACACTAGAAAAGTTAAGTCAACTTTGTTAAGTCGATTTCATTTTATGAAGTCGACTTAACTTTTCTAGTGTAGACATAGCCTAAAATATTTGGGATCAGGAAGGAATTTTCCCTCCTTGGCAGATTGGCTCGTTCTATATTTTTCTTTGGTTTGATTATTTGCCTTCTGCATCTGTGGAATCATTTCTTGTTGGCGCTCATGATTTGCCTGGGGTTTATTCTGAAATGTTCAGCTAGTTATAGATCTTTTTTTGGCTGGAAGATTGCAATGTGTCAACACAGGAAAGCTGCTTGTATTGTTTGGAGATTTTGTTGTAACTCTGTGGATGAGGGTTTTGAAGTGGGTTCAAGATTTAATTTTGACCAGTATCTATAATCCAGCCTGAAAATGCTCAAATGCAAAAAGTCTGTACTTATCATTGCTTGTCATTGTCTCAGTAATGGGTTCACTCTTCATCATGTCCAATTCTTTCCATTGAGGCAGGGTGATGAGAACTGTGTTTTGATGGCTTTTTATATTACTTGGTTTAGCAGGGAAGGCAGGATGCATGGTTTGACCTATATGTATCAGCATTTAACATGTTGTAGGATAAACCGCAGACACTGAACAACAAATTAAATATATATTTTCAGGTTTTAATTAGGCTTGTTAATAAAGGTCTATCTAGAAGTCTTTACCATATTTATTGGGCCTTGTAAGTGGGAGAAAGGATGTGACAGCTAACAACATTGAATATTTAATATTAGAAACAAATAGCTTTGGTTTTTAAATGAGAGTGCGGAATCACCCCATAAGGCAAGTCAAGAATTAGTGCACAATGTAGCTTTCAGAGTTTCCCTCAATATAACATTCACACTGGTTACAGTTATTTACCATAAGAGGAAGCCAAGATGCATGGAAATCATCTTTCCTTATTCCCTCTAGCCAACAGACCACAGTTCTTTGTACATGAAAAGGTAAAGTTGGAGTCAGTTATGTCTGCTACCTAAACACTGGTAGTAGTAGTTTCAAAATGTTTAAACAACAATAAAAACTTACTGCAGCTTTTAATTATGGCATTTTCACTTCTCATAAGGGTGTGTTTTGAATTATCAGCTTCAAATAGACATTTTAAAAGTGCTGGCAGAAACACATCAGAACTTCATTTAACAAAAGATGACATTCACACAATGGCAAAGTGTATGCATTATTAGAAGTCCACAGAAGACAAGAAAATCAGAGTTCAGGCTAGAACTCAATCCAAAATGTAATTATTGTATCTCAGTATATTCTAGCGGGAATTATCTGTTAGAAAATGGAGATGTTGTGGGACAGTTGAAATCAAATCAACATACATGTAAACAGGGGTTAAAGTAAGCCGGAACGCACCAGAACACCATTCCGGGGCCCATGAATTCAGAGGGCCAGCGTTCCAGGGCCCCTAAAACTAGAAAAACTGGGTGGAACGCTGCGTTCCGGTGCGTTCTGCCCAGCAGGCCCACTAAGCAGCAGACTTGGGTGGAATGCTTGTTCTGCCCTGTCCTGCTGCGGCCAGCTGGGGAGTTTCAAATCTCCATCCTGAGCATGCTCAGACAGAGTATGCTCAGGGCGGGAGAGACCGGCCACACCTACAGCTCCGGGCCTCCAGCCAGGTAAGGGGGGGCTGGGAAGGGGCCGCAGGGGGGGCGTTGTGCAGAGGAGCCAGCAGGAAGCCGCAGGGCTGGGCAGAGGAGCCAGGGAAGGGGCTATGGGGGCAGGCAGAGGAGGCAGGAAGGGGCCGTGGGGCTGGGCAGAGGAGGCAGGGAAGGGGCCGTGGAGGCGGGCAGAGGAGCTGGGAAGGGGCCATGGGGCTGGGCAGAGGAAGGGGCCTGGCTCTGACCCCAGCAGGGGCCGCACTGGGCTGCCAGTGGTGGCCAGGCCTGGGACCCAGGTCCCCAGGCCTGGCAGGGGACAGATCGGGATGCTGGCTGCAGCTGGGGCCGCATTGGGCTGCAGTCAGGCCAGGCCTCGGTCCTTGGTCCTGGTGGGGGCCAGATTGGGTCATCGGTGGTGGCCAGGCCCTGGCTGGGACTGCGTGGAGCCACCCCCAGGCTTGGGTCCCCAGCCCTGACCTCAGCAGGGGCTGCATCAGGCTGCCAGCAGTGACCAGACCTGGGTCCTTGGCCCCGGCGGGTCTGGATCGGGTAGCCCATGGCAGCTGGGCCCCAGATTCCAGGCAGGGGCTGTAGCAGGTGGCCAGGGCCCAGATCTAAGAGGCCTGGGGGTGTGGGAAGGGTTTTCCTGGGGTCCTCATGGGGGGCTGTGCCCGGCCTGTGCCCGCCTCCTGCCCAGTCCCGGCATGCACCTAGGAGCTGGGCTATGGCTGCTTGCCTCCTCTCTGGGTTTGGGGATGCATGCAGCCCTTTCTTTCTCTTCTTCTTTCCTTTTGTTTCTTCTTCTTTCATTTTTTTTAAAAAAAGCTTTAAAAATTAATTTTAATTAAATACCTTTTTTTAAAAGGTTTTTTAAAAAACCTTTCTAAAAATTAAATTTCAATTAAAAAATTTCAAATTCAATTAATTAAAAATTTAAACCCAATTAATTTTAATTACAATCCATTTTAATTCAATTAATTTTAATTTAATTTTAATTAAACAAACTGGTGGCCTTTCAGGGTTTTAAATTCTGTATTTTGGGCCCTCAACCAAAAAGGTTGGGAATTACTGATTTATAATGCAAAATTTTGTGTGTTTATTTGCTTACATATCACCTTTTATTTAATTATCACGTTGTTAATCACAATACTTACTGTGTTATGCAGTGTTTGCTAGCTTGTGACAATAATTGCTATAGACATAAATGCCATATAAAATTATAAATATTTTATGGAGTGATAACAGATGCATGTGGTACTGAGAAGTGATTGAAAATGCCTACCTGGGCTGGGGCCTGTTCATGCATGAAGGGAGCCCGGAGATTAGAACAGTTCCAGAGCCCATCAAATTATACTTTAACCACTGAATGTAAACAGAATTTTGTTCACATAATCTTTAAGAGTGGCAATGATACATAAGATAAAAAGAACCCAGATGGACTTTCAGATTCCAGGTTGAGTTTGTAGGCATGGTATTTTAAAAAAACCAACTCTGTGTTTATAAACTGAGCAAATGTCACATGCAAGCTGTGACATAGACATAGACTTTACGCACCACGATGTTATTTACAGAGCTGTTTTATCAGAGTGGAACTAAACTTTAAAACCAAAGGCTTCCCATTTGTGTTGAACCTTTTGAGGGTAGCACAAACCAGTAACCTGAGCTGTAAACAAGTACTATGTGTGGGTGAAACCCCCATGTTTAGAGGTATATGAAATTAATTATACACATATGGCTAGTTTGTAATAAGGCCATTGTACAGCATTAGAGAGGCAGGGTGACACTTTGTTGAATCTATATATTATGTTCATTAACATTAGAAGTAAGAGGGGACTTTATTTCATTTGCATGTATTTTATCCTCCTGGCAGATAAATAGGAAACTTCAGTATGCAAAAATAGTAACTCAATTGGTGAAAATAAATTTAATACAGTGCAATTGCGGTTCTGCAATGAGCTTTGAACAAGAGCTGTTTGGAAGTCTTTCATCCAATGGAATCCCACCAAATAATCTGAACTATAATCTGACTATTTTTATTTATGTTTACAAGATTGCCAGTGACTGAGTGGGATAGTGGAACCTGGCGTGTGTTTCCAGGCCTTGAAAATCACATTAGTGAGTAGTTATCATTTGATATTAGTCCTTTCTCCATATCATTTGTCATTTTGTGTTACTTTGCTTACCAGATGTGACTGGACTTTAGAAACAGCCAGCACTTCTAAGTAAGATAGTAAAATTGTCAGAAGAAACAGTTGAGTCTCCAGTGAATATGCTGACTCTTCAAAATATGGGAGATAGGAATCATAGAATCATCAAATTGTAGGACTTAAAGGGACCTCAAGAGGTCATCTAGTTCAGTCGCTTGCATGTATGGCAGGACTTAGACCTTCCCTGACAGGTGCTTGTCTAACCTGATCTTTAAAATCTCCAATGATGGAGATTCCACAACATCCCTAGGCAATTTATTCCAATGCTTAACTACCCTGACAGTTAGGAAATTTTTTCTAATGTCCAGTCTAAACCTTCCTTGTTTCATCCTTTGAGTGTAAGAAGAACAATTTTTAATTCCTTCTCCAGGTAAAAGTCTTTTATATCTTGAAAGCAGTTAAGAATACCTGAAGTGACTAACTTGTATTATACACTTGTGACATTTCAGTTTCAGTCAGGAAGAAAGTCCCTGCAGTAGCCAGTTGGTCAAATAAATTATACTCCTTCCTTAAGAGCAAGTAGAGTTTTGCTACTACAAAGTAAGGATTCTGAAATATAGTTCTGAAAGCCACGATCCTCCATCCTATTAGAGTCAGGGTGGAATTTTGCTGCCACACATTTCTTTTTCTTTCTGGAGAGTGCCAAGTATTTTTTATTTGTTTGTTTGTTGTTTTCAAAAACTATGGCAATTGCTAGAGATGTGGCCTCTGGTGTTTCAGACAGACCTAATTTGAATTTACTTTGATAGTATCATTAATTCTAAATATTGAGATGAATTAGGTACTTACCTTCATAATATTTGTTTGAAAATTGAGATCATGTCCATTCTATATATTTCATTATTTTCAGAAGCTGTGATAGTTGGATGTTACACTATTATAAAAGTTTGTTTTCGCTTTCTTTTTTTTCCCCTTCACATGGCCTTTTTGATCATGGTGGGACAAATGCAAATGAACAGAACTTCTAGTATCTTTAAGATTTATGATTCAGATTATGAAGTATTCAGCATAAGTGTTATGGCACTATTGACAGGCTAATGGAGTCAAGGAAGTATCAGGGTTGCTGTGTGTCTTTTACTTTTCAAGTTTCATTTGTGTCATATAACTTATTGGGGGCAGGGTTGTTTCTTTTTTATCATTTTATAATATTTAAAAAGCTAACAAAAGATATTTTTCTACTTTAATAGAAGATATTGAGAACCAAATGTATCTCTTCTTGGAAGTCCACTGAATCTGGCATTTGGTGTATAAAAATTGTCTAAAAATTAATCTGCTTATTGGAGAGTTGTTGCTTTTTGCCTTAAGGATAAATCATAAATGACAACTTTTACTAACACTTTCCTTTCAACTATAATTAGCCACATCCTTGCTTCTCATCCTGTGAATGTCCATGACTTTGTGCTGTATAAAATAAGGGCAACTGGTTTTTTGGGTATTGAGAAAATTTAAGCAACTGTAGTCTAACAGTCTCCTTTATAGAGGAACAATTAATTCCACATAGACTATTCTAAAGTCCAATGACATCAATGGAAAGGCTTCCATTGACATCATGTGCTTTGTTCCAGGCACTAAGTATGAAGTGGTTCAGCAAGATGTTTTGGCTCCTGCTGTCCTACATACCTAGGCTGAAAGTTTTAAATCCAACCAGTAGATTTTAATCAAACAACCATTAATTCCAAGGGAAGTTGTGTGGCTAAATTCTTTCATCTTTCAAACTCCAAAACCTTCAGTCTGTTTGGCATTGCCTTCCTAGTTCCTGTTTATCCATATGAGCAATGGAGATTACCTCAGAAAGTTGCCTTCCTACCCGTAGAAAAATACACAACTATTTAGAAGCAGCAATCTAAACACACAACTTCCCCCAACATAGAAGCTGAAATCACCTTGACTCATGCTGCTGTTCTTGAGGATAGATACCCTTTCAGTCCTGAACATCTACTGAAACAAACCCAAAAGCTCTTCCCAAATGCCCCAACCACTGTTGTCTACACATACATACTCATACACATACTCATACACATACATACTGTATGTGAAGTACAAAGTTTGGTGACTATAATTTCTCCTGCCAAAACCTACATTACTGGAACATTCCAGATTGCTAAAATTCAGTCTACATCAGATAAACTTTAAATGAATTGAGGGAGACACATTAGAAAGAATGTTAGCAATGTCAATAAGATCAAGGTAATGGACAGCTTGATAAACTCAAATTTATTATCTGTAAGCAGCATGAGCTAATTAACTGTATTATGAATGCCTTGTTGGAATAGCAAAAACTGCTTGTAACTGTAATCTTTCATGACTGACAGCTAATATCAGTGTTATGATTAAAGTATACTGGAACAAAACTGTTCTACATTTTTTTCCGTAGAATCAAATTTAAACATTCTACATACAGGGTAGGTTAAATACCACTTAGTTAGAATATCAGTACCTGTCATAGAATCGTAGGGTTGAAAGGGACTTCATGAGGTCATATAGTCCAAACCCCTGCTAAAAGCAGGACCATTCCCACTAAATCATCCCAGCCAGGGTATTGTCTAACCAGCCCTTAAATACTTCCAAAGATGGAGATTCCACCACCTCCCCTAGATAACCCATTCCAAAGCTTAACCACCCTCCTAGTGAGAAAGTTTTTCCTAATATCCAACCTCGACCTCCCCACCTGTAACTTGAAACCATTGCTCCTTGTTCCATTCTCTGTTACTACTGAGAACAGCCTAGCTCCCTCCTCTTTGGAGCACACCCTTAAGTAGTTGAAGGTTGCTATCAAATCTCCCCTCAGTCTTCTCTTCTGCAGAATAAATAAGCCTAGTTCCCTCAGTCGCTCCTCATACGTCATGTGCCCCAGCCCCCTAATCATTTTCGTTGCCCTCTGTGGACTCTTTGTAACTTGTCCATATCCTTTCTGTAGTGGGGAGCCCAAAACTGGACACAGTATTCCAGATGCGGCCTCACCAGTGCCGAATAGAGGGGAATAATCACATCCCTCGATCTGCTGGCAATGCTCCTACTGATGCAGCCCAATATGCCATTGGCCTTTTTGGCAACAAGAGCACACTATTGACTCATATCCAGCTTCCCGTCCACCATAATCCCCAGGTCCTTTTCTATAGTGTTGCTATTTAGCCGATCAGTCCCCAGCCTGTAGCAGTACATAGGATTTTTCCGTCCTAAATGCAGGACTTTGCACTTGTCCTTGCTGAACCTCATGAGATTTCTTTTGGCCCCCAATGCTCCTATTTGTCTAGGTCTCCTTGAATCCTGTCCCTGCCCTCCAATGTGTCTACCATTCCCCCCAGCTTGGTGTCATCCACGAACTTCTGAGCGTGTAATCTATCCCATCATTCAGATCATTAATGAAGATGTTGAACAGAACCAGCCCCAGGACTAACCCCTGGGGCACTCCACTCATTACTGGTTGCGAACTAGACATTGAGCCATTGATTCCTAACCGCTGAGCCCAAAGATCTAGCCAGCTTTCTATCCACCACAGGGTCCACTCATCCAATCCATACTTCCTTAACTACCCTATGAGAATGCTGTAGGAAACTGTATCAAAAGCCTTGCTAAAGTCGAGGTATAACACGTCAACGGCTCTTCCCACATCCACAAATCCACTCATCTCATCTTAGAAGGCAGTCAGGTTGGTCAAGCACGATTTGCCCTTGGTGAATCCATGCTGACTGTTCCTGATCACTCTATTTTCCTCCAAGTGTTTCAGGATGGATTATTTGAGGACCCGCTCCATGATTTTTCCAGGGATTGAGGTAAGTAAGGCTGACTAGTCTGTACTTCCCCGGGTCCTCCTTTTTTCCTTTCTTGAAGATAGGTACTAGATTTGCCTTTTTCTAATCCTCCGGGACCTCCCGTGTTCACCACGAGTTTTCAAAGATAATGGCCAGCGGCTCTGCAATCACATCGGCCAACTCCCTCACCACCCTCGGATGCAGTTCATCGGGCCCCATAGACTTGTGCACACCCAACTTCTTTAAGTAGTCCCTAACCTGACCTTCAATCACTGAGGACCGCTCTCCTTCTCTCCATTCTGCATTACCCAGTGTACTAGCCTGGGAGCTGACCCTTCCTATGAAGACTGAAGTAAAAAAAAGCATTGAGTACTTCAGTCTTTTCCGCATCATCCATCACGAGGATACCTGCCCCATTTAGTAAGGGACCTACACCATCCCCTATCCTCTTCTTGTTACTGACATACTTGTAGAACCCCTTCCTGTTATCCTTCACATCCCTTGCCAGCTGCAACTCCAATTGCCCTTTGGCCTTTCTGATTTTATCTCTGCAGTGCTGAGCAATATATTTATATGCCTCCCTTGTCATCTGTAAGCTTCCCTTTTATGTTTCAGCTCAATACATGCTCAATGTCAAGAATATTTTGCAGAATGATATTCATCCAGTCATATTATGGAGAAAAAACACAACTGGCTCAATAGACTACATGCATTGTATGTTTTTAATCCACCATAATAAGAAGACATTGATGCAATGATAAGAGTTTCTAAACATTTAGAGTGACATCCTGACCTCAGTGAAATCAATAGCAAAACTCCCATTGACTACACTGGGGCCAGGATTTAACCCAGTGTCTCAATACACTTGTCAGGTAATTAGAGGATTCTGTCACCCACCAGTGAGGTAGAAACAACAATCAGACAAAGACCTGACGAACATTTGATCAGATCCAACTCAAATGGCGGAGAGAATTTAGAGAGGCAAAATGTAACTACCTGAACTAACTTTGGCTAGACTACCAGAGTTGACAAACCTACTCTTACAAAATCTCCATCCTTTGATGTTTTCAAAGGTGCATCTTGACAAAACCCTGGCTGGAATGATTTAGTTTGGGTTGGTTGGTCCTGCCGTGAATAGAGGGTTTTATTAGATAACTCCTGAGGCCCCTACCTATCCTAATCTTCTATGATTCTGTGAAAATTTAACCATGGATCCTTCTGGGTTGCAAGTAATCAGGGCTTTGATTTAAATTTTAAGTCAAAAGATAGAACCTCCAGTAACACAATGTCCTGTTGAGACATTGGTTCAGAACTAATTCAGAATCAGGAATGCCATGTACTGAATCATCGGACCCACTTCCTGCAGCACCTAAGTGTTTTGAGGAGGTCTCTCACCCAATACTTTATCTAGCATAGTTTCTGTTATTATTAGAGTCCATCTCTTCACTTCTTCTCATTGTCTCATGAAAGGTCGCTAGCACCAGCATGAAAGGTTCATGATGGATAGGTTTGTCATCCTGTGAGATGGCATGTACCTGTTGTGAAGGGCTGAGCACCTCAGCTTCCAGTATCTTCAGAAGACACAGTGGGAATGGTAAGCACACCTTACCTCAGTCTAAGCCCTAAATCTTCTTGAGCCTTTCACTCTGCTACTAGCAACTTTTCACGTGATGATGAAAACAAGTGTGATATGGACTCTAACCACATAAACTTATATGGAATTTCCTTTTTGACAACCACAAGATTTTACCATCCAGTCACCTAAATGTATTTTTGAAATACAGCGAATCTTTACATCTTTTCTTTAGGCTTTAAAAATAAAGCACCTGATATAAAAATACACAAGCCACACTGTTTCACACCATTCTAAGGCTTCTTATACAGTAGCATCTGGAGCCTGAACATGTTAGGAATAAGGAAGTGAACCTTCTACTTCTTTTATTACACTGTTTCAAGTGCTGTCAGATGCACAGCACAGTAGGGCATTATACAGATAAAGCATATTTTGTGTGTTGACTTATAGGACCTTTGGCAACTAATATAATTGACACCCGATGATCTCATAAAATTGTTTTAAAAAAACAATCTACAAATCCTTTTTGACACTCTCCAGTAGTGGTGCATGATTTGTTTTAAAAATCAAGAGAAATGAATGGTATCTAAATTCATATTTACACAAAGTAGAAATTGTTACTATGGTGGATTCATGGAATTTTGCAAGATCTGGTTTTTTAGCTAAGAAATGAATGGTGGAAAATGATAAATAGCATTATTTTAAAAGATTTTTATACATCTGTATAATTTATTTGGGTTTTCAGGTGATCAGATTAAGATTTTAAAAGGGTCTTGCTTGTTTCTGAAAGATCAAATGCCACCTATCAGTCTTAACTATCTAATGGTGAAGTGCACAAAGTTCTAAGCACATTTAAATCCCTGATTCAGACTTCACATAAGAAGGGAGAGAATAGTCATGATGAAGGCTTTGCCATTTTACATACACCAAGAAGGAGGTTTTTGTACCAGAACTGCATAGGTTGGCACAAGGGAGCAATGGGAGTGGACTATGGGAGGGACTATACAATACATCTTCTTTCAGATCCACAGACCTCAGTACACAATACGACTGGCAAAGAGAGGCTGTAGCTACAACTCCAGTTACAGAATAACTGAACTGTAGCCATGTGCCCTGACTCCAGTTTGGGGATGAGTTACATGAGTTTAATTGTATAAAACCTAATTATCTGGTTTATGTGAGGGAAATAAATTTTACCCTAATGCTCTTTATATGTTACTTACCATTGTAAGGTTGGTGAAAATACAGCACATTTGGCTAATAGTTCTTCATGAATCATCATCAAAACAGTGTGATAATAAACAGATAGGAAAGAAAAACCTGATCACTTGTTTTAGGACTCCATGGGGTTTTGAATTTTTTGTAAGTCATTCAATATTTTATTTCAGTTTAATGAATGAGCCATAAAGTTTGGGTGGAGAAGAGCAAAGCTTTATAAACCTATTTGATTAATTAGGTAATTATTAATACAGCCCATTATCATTTACAACATTCTTCTAAAGCAGAATATTGAGGAGTGGTCTTTTTTGATGACAGCAGCAGCAGATTGGATAATGTAGTTATATACAAACTCTTTTCATCTTATAATTACTATAAATGCACATACATAACAGAGTACACTACAGGGACGTTACAAACCATGTACGTGATTTCACATACACTTTCTTTTGGGCATAATGCTTCTCTATTTCAATGGAATGAGTCATGGTAATGAGTAGTGCTCTTGCGAGTAAGCATTTGTAGGATCAAGCTAATATGTGGAGCCAGAGATGACCCAGCAATCTCCTCTCCCAAAATTTGCAGATGTTCAGTTCCAGGCGTGGATCTGAACCTTGTATCCCAGGCTCCTTCCTTTTTCAAGACCAAGTACAAAATGGCTTTGAATACATAAAGCATATATAAATCATTTACTGTGGTAAACTCAACAGCTGCAAGGAAAGTGTTTTTCTTAGGACTGGGGAAGTCATTTTATATTAGACAGAGGAAAGAATGACCTAAATCTTAACCTGACCTTCACCTCAAAACAATCTCCAAACATTTAGTTGTAAAGTCATTTGAGCCATGCACACAATTGCAGAGTAGGGTTAACAGTCCCTGGGCTCTGAACCATATTCTCTCATTCCAGGCTACTACACTGGTCAGCTGTCTCATTCTAGGAAAATGCCCATTACAGGGGCAGATCATATCAATTCTCACATTCACCTTGTTTAACGTCCATCCCCGGGGTGTTGCTCATCAGGGATTGTGAGCAGACGAGGGTTCTTTTGGCCATAGGGATAATAGCCCTACTGTTATTCGGTGACTGAGTGGAGGTCTTCGTAGTTTCATCAGAGGTCAGGAGGAAAAAACAATAGAGGGTTGAACCGATCCAGCCGGTAACCCAGATGAACATTAAGGGGACTAGATGTTGTTCCCATAGGGGGAATAGGAAGGACGAGAGAGGCACAGGGAGTTAATAGCAACAGGGGAAGTATCAAACGAATCAGAAGAATTATGAATAAAAGGTTTTTATTTTCGATCAGCATGCTTATAATGGGTCTTAAGTGCCTTTTGCAAGATATTAATTAAGCAAGTTTCAATAGTCATATGATTGTAAAGTTACACTGTTTCACTGTTATGCTGCAGCAGGTCTTAAAGACAGCAATAAATGCGCATTGAAGGTTTAA
Organism: Pelusios castaneus; assembly: GCA_007922175.1. Classification (NCBI taxonomy): domain Eukaryota; kingdom Metazoa; phylum Chordata; order Testudines; family Pelomedusidae; genus Pelusios; species Pelusios castaneus. The sequence continues at coordinate 5,754,707 of ML685764.1, forward strand.
TTGCTAAAGCTATTCTTATTACACTGCGTCTGCCCCAATTTACCAGAGAGATGCAACCTAACCACCTGTACTCCCAGGCTGGGGTGCTAAACTACTTGGTCCCTAACCTTATACCTATCCCCCCTTACTCTCGGGGACCAGGGTGCTAAATTACTTTAGCCCTTACACCAGGACTTGAGGTGCTAAGAACTTCAGTTACTGTTTCATAAATCTGTAGCTACTTGAACCAGCCTTCACCGAGGCCTGTGGACGTTTCTTAATACTCACCGAACTTCTTACCGACATGTCAGCTTCATCACTCACAAGGAATGGGCTCTGACCTTTCTCTGACGGCTTCTGACCGACGTGTCAGTTCCTCATTCATGGGGAATGGGTCCTGACCTTTCTCTGACCACGGATAGAGGCCGCTTGCTATCGAAGCCGGAGCTTCGGGGCGCCTTGCCTCTACCGTGGTTTGGCTACAGACAGAGCTCACTGGCTTTCAAGGCCGAGACCTTGGGGCGTCTTAGCTCTGCCGTGCCCTCCCCGCCTGTCTTTGCAGTTTTGGGGGCTGGTATTTATGGGGTCTTTAGCCCCCTTGCACTCCTCCTGCTTTGTCCTTGTGGTTTTTTTACACAATTTTGCTGGGAGCTCACGAGCTAATTTTGCAGGGAGCTCACGAGCTTCCCAGCAGCTTGGTTGCAAAACACTTTGAGCTAGTTCTCGTCAAGGAAAAAGGGAAGTCCAAGCTCCTCTGAACAGTAAACGATTGCAAAATTTTCTTCAGAAAGCAGCTTTTGCAAAGTAGTTCTTGTAAAAATAGTTGCTGCAAGGCAATTAAAATAATTTCAATTAATTTTGCAGAGTAAGGTCTGAGTTCTTGGCATAGGTCCAGGTGAGTTGTTATGTTTAGACCTTTGAAGATTGGTTCAGACTTGGGCGTATTCTTACTATAAGCTATACTATTACTTATAAGCATACTAATTACTAATAACTAATAAGCATACAAAACCCCTTATCTAAACCTACTTTCTACAATCAAGTTCTCCATCTTCAAAGTTTCTGATGAAGTGGGATTTTCTCCCCCGAAAGCTCATGCGATAAATAAATTTGTTAGTCTTTAAAAGTGCCACAGGACTCCTTGTTTGTTTTGCGGAACTAGACTGACACGGCTACCCCTTTGGATCCTCCCAAGAGAATACTTCCACCCACCATTTTCCCTGGGCTTCCCTGACTGTCCTGCATTCTTTCATTTAAATTCATCCGTCAACCTGAATATACCATCCTAAAGGGGAACTGGTAAGGTTAATAGAGCTCTCAGACTTTATTTAACCCAGGAGTGTCAAACAGGCCCGTGGGCTAGATACGGCCCGTGAACCTCTTCCATCCAGGATGTCTACAACCATTGTCTCCTTAATGGCTCATCAGGTTTCTCCCTGGACCCATTGTACCTGGAGCTTCCTTAACATTAAGGAGACAATGGTTGTAGACATCCTGTCTGGGGAGTTTCCTCAGAATCACACAAGTTAAAGCATAGATATAACAACCATATTCCTAACTTCTAATACAAATACAATTCCTATTCATAAACTCTATAATCATTTCCAGCAAATTACTACCTTTCTATTGATACCAAACATGACATAGTTCCTATGGATTATAGCATTTATGAGATATTAATAGAAAATAATATCATAAATGGTTCCCTAAATCTGGACAGCGTCACACAGGGCTCTGCCCTGCCCTTTGGGGGGGGGGGCATGCCAGGCTCCCCCTGTGTGTCCCCCCCCCCCGGCAGGGAGGGCATTGATGTATCCTGGGGTAGCCCTAAGTCGACCCCACGTCTACACTGGTTTAATTGGACTTTAAAAAGTCAAATTAAGCCTTAAGTTGAAGTAATTCTAGGTTTAATAAAGTCGACTTAATTTTCATTAAGTAGACTTTATTTTCCTTAAATTGACTTAAGCAAGCTGCTTAAGTCAACTTAAGAAAACTGTAGTGTAGATGCAGGGTAAATTAAGTCGACTTAAGCAAGCTGAAGTCGACTTAATTTACAAGTGTAGATGCAGCCATTGAGAGCAGTAAGGAAGCATTGAAATGTAATTTTAGGGAACAAAATAGAAGGAAAAATCCTAAATGAATAAATGAAGTCACTGTTTCTTGCTTTTGCTGAGCTTCTGCATAGATAAACAAAAACTGCACATGGTTTGCTTTAAACAATATTCTACTCCACCCTTGACAGATTGCTTCAGTATGTATTTGTGTTGCGGTTTTGTCCTGTTATTAACCAGGTAGATGGGGCTAACTTCAGGGTGCATTTGTACAGGTTCTGTTGAGAACAAATGGAGACATATAAGAGCACTGAAGGAAAGAATACGGTCTATGGTGTAATATCAAATGAAGTCCATGTAGGCTTCAGTGGATAGGTAAGCCATTATTGTTTGGGCCCTTCCAAATTCATGGTCTATTTTCGTAAATTTCTTGCTCGTAGCATTTTCAAAAATCTTGAATTTTATCCTTTCAGGTATTTAAATCTTAAATACCATGAATATCCTTTTTAAAATAGTAAAATGTAAACATGTAAAGTCCTTAAGTCAACATTTCTCACACTGGGGGTCCCAGGTTTTCTACTTTTACTGCTGCACTGGGACTAGAAAGCAGCTGTATGGGCATCTGGCTCTGAAGGCAGTGCCACCATCAGCAGTAATACACCATACCATACCACCCTCACTTCTGCACTGGTGCCTTCAGAACTGGGCACTCGGCCAGCAGCTGCTGCTCTCTTGCCACCCAGCAAAAAAAGCAGTGCCAAAGAGTGGCATGTGACCGCTCTACTATAGCTTGGCAGTCCCTTTTGGCTCAGGACACCCAGCTTGAGAAACAGTGTACTTTTATATACTTTTACCCCCCAGGATAGTATGGGTAGACATACGCAGATTTCATGGCGAGACCAGATTTCATGGTCTGTGTTGCATTTTTTATGGAAGGGCCATAATGACTGTTTAGGGAAGAGGAATTCATGACGAACCCAAATGTCAGGTGTACTGCAGTAAACTGGCATGTTCAGAATTATTCGGATTATTTTACCCACCTTGCCTGCACTGTATTTTCTCATTACTTGATATTTCTACACTTCAAGTCTCCAAGTCCCTGAGCTGAGTGTTGGCTATAAAAGAGGTTTTGTGTTTTCTGTCTGTAAAAATGAACTAATGTACTGAAACCATATGGCTAATCTATTCAGTATGTTTTTAAAAGTGCTCTGGTTTTTCCTCCCTCAGTGACGGTTAGAGAGGTGTTCTGTCCTTCCAGCCTAATCTCTCCATTTCAACCAGTTGTGCAAACATGCCTCTTAGAAATTAAAACCACTGGAATGGACTTGGAGACAGTTAAAAACACTCATCAGTTTTCAGTATCTCATCATTCGTCCTTTAATAGTATGTATTTGTGTACACAGAATAGCTTTATTTACACAGCCCCCATCCACTCATCCACTTCACCAAGATTCCCTTTTAACCAATGCCCCTGGAATAAATCACATACCTGGTTGCTTACCATTTGGCCACCTTTTTGCTATGTCTGCAATATTTTCAATAATGTGGTCAAAATCTATGTATACGGTTTTTGTGTATTAATGTATATATAGCGGAGCCCAAATCAGTCTTCAGCCTATCTTTTCCCTCCGACTTTATCACGGAAAGGGACAATTTAGTCTCCAGAATTTACTTCACTTGAAAATCTCTTACTCTGCTATAGGAGTATATAATCTTTCCTTAAAGTTCTAAATATAAAGATCAATCCTTAGAATTATTTAATTCTTCAGTTTAATATATTTTCCATTTCCATCAAGTAAAATGAAAGGAAAGAAGATACCTTTCGCCATTTGTTCATACATGTAGATCATATTTCTCTGCAGATATAACATTTCAGTGAAACCTGTCACCCCATAGAAGAATGGAAAGAAGACAGGGCCATAAACTTGCCATTCTCCAAGGACAGGCAAACTACATGTCCTTAAGAGGCATAAACAGTGGCAGTGATGCTATATGTGTCAGGCATGCCTGAGACCCATGGGCATTGGCCTCCATGAAGTACTGTGCCTTTCGCAATTAATGCTTGGGCAATGAAGGTCCACATCTTTCTCAGTGGAGGCCAGGGTATTAAAGGTGTGGTGGAACTCTACTTTTGTACTATATAGGTCCTTATAGCCAAAGGTCTCATAACGCTTTACAAATATAGCTTAATCATTTAAACATTCCTGGAAAGTACATGAATTAATATTTAAAATCTCTTTTGATGAGCAAACAAACACAGGGAGATTGTGTAATTTGGCCAAAGTCACACAGCAAGCAGAAAACAGACTGGGAAATAAAATAAAGCAGAGATGGGCGACAATCTGAAAATGAGAGAAAGGTACAAAGGGATCTCACAAAACTAGGTGACTGGGCAACAAAATGACAGATGAAATTCAATGCTGATAAATGCAAAGTAAAGCACATTAGAAAACATAATCCCAACTATTCATATAAAATGATAGGGTCTAAATTAGCTGTTACCACTCAAGAAAGAGATCTTGGAATCATTGTGGATAGTTTTCTGAAAACATCCACTCAATGTGAAGCAGCAGTCTGCAGGGAGGCCACACCCTCTCGCTACACACCTACGGAAGCAAACTTGATATAGGGGATTAGCTCTATAGCACCCATAGCCCATGCCCTCAAGCAGGGCAGGACGAGCAAATAGTCTATAGCCCTGGCATTTGATCTGGGAGGGCCAGGCAAAGCAGGCAGTGATTAGCCCAGGCCTTTGGAAAGGGCAGGTGAATAGGCAGTCTCTATCCCTTGGCACGGCAAGTCAGCTGTCTATAGCTCCAGCCCTCCGGCAGGGTGGGATGAACAAGCAGACTCTGTCCCGAGGCAGGATGAACAAGCAGTTGATAGCCCTGGCCCTTCAGGCAGGGTGGGGCAGGCAAATAGGCTACAACCCCTGAGGCTTTATAGGCTGAGGTGACACAAATACCCTATGGGTGGTGCGGTAAGGTGGGAGGCTGATGCAGGTCCAACCAACTCTACTGCGTCCCAGCCCAGGGCCTACCAGTAGCAGAGTATTCTAGCGCTTGGTCAGTGGGGCACCAGCTGAAACTCATTGATAAAGGCTCAAGTGCAAGTCCAGCTGGAACTAAATCGGCTGCCCACAGGGCTATATCCTTTACCCGGTACCTCTGGCCACGGGTCGTCATCAGCCAGTGATAGCTCCACCAAGCCCTTGCTCTCAGGGTTGTCCACTGGTGCAGGCAGGCCAAGTAAGTCCTCAGGGTAACCTGGTTACTCTCCAACTCCTCCCTGTAGCAGCAGGCTGGAGACATCCTTCTCCTTCAGCAGCTGCCTCTCTTCTGAACGGCAGGTCCTGCCCTTTGTACTTCCAGTTCCTGTCTGGCCTCTGCCCCTCTGCTTCTAGTGTGGCAGGCATGAGTTCTTTGGTTCTGCTCTCTGGGGTTGAGTGGCAGTCCCTCCCTTTCTGCCTCAGAGGCAGGCCAGGCCCCCTCACTAAGACATCTATAAAATCATGACCATTTTAGAGAAAGTAAATAAGGAAGTTATTTACTCCTTCTTATAATACAAGAACTAGAGGTCACCAAATGAACTAAATAAGCAACAGGTTTCAAATGAACATAAGGAAGTATTTCTTTACACAATGCACAGGCAACCTGTGGAACTCCTTGCCAGAGGATGTTGTGAAGGCCAAGACTATAACAGGGTTCAAAAAAGAACTAAATAAATTCATGGAGGATAGGTCCATCAATGGCTATAGGTGATAGATAGGGATTGCTATTTACCAGGATAGACAGGGACTGCTATTTAACAGAGGCTGGGAATGGCCAATAAGATGGATCACTTGATGATTATCAGTTCTTTTCATTCCCTCCTAAGCATTTGGCATTGGCCACTGTCAGATGGCAGGATACTAGGCTAGATGGACCATTGGTCTGACCCAGTATGGCCATTCTTGTGGTGAGGGAGCAGCTTCTACATCTACACAATCTTCAAGCATAAGACATTCCAAGTGAAAAATAAATAATAGTAATGACTGTTCTAAGTAATTAATATTTTAAACGTTAGTTCATGAAATCTAACACACACAGGGCCAAATTCATTGTTGATTTAAGTGAACAGAGCTGCACCTATTTACACCCACATGGTCTAGCAATATGCTATAGCTTTATCCTCCTGTTTTAAGTACTTTAAAATGTGTTACTAAGGGATCAATCCTCAAAGATGCTGAGCATTTATAAGCCCCTACAGTATCAGGGTAATTGTCAGCCAATATCTATCTATGTAACATAAAAGTTTCAAGTTTTGCTCTTTGACCCAAAATATACTTTCAGTGATACTTGTGCAATCTCACTGAAATCAGCTCCCCTGGCTGATATCAGTGGGATTTCAAAGAGACAGCTGAGGTCAAAATGTGGCCCTTGCATCATAATTCATTGCATAAATGAGGCAACAGCCCAAGCTGCAGACTGGACTTTAAGTAGTTAGCACTTCATTGTACCAAACTAAAAAGGGTCATTTTTTAAATTTGTGTTTTCCAAAATATCCTCTTTAACCGGTTTTCTTCCACTGCTTTCTCACAACCAGTACCTAAAACATTAGACTAGATTCATCCCTGGTGAAACTCAATTACCGTTAATAATGTTACACACCAGGCATGCATTTGGCCCCTTGTCTGCTTTATAGCCATTAATTCATGGATCTGATTTGTGGGAAATATTAACTTATTAATTCTGATTCATTTGAGCTCCTAACAAGTGTGTTTTATCCTACAGAATGTTCCACATACTGTAATTTGAGGACAGAAGGTGGATCATAAGGCAACTGGCTTCTCCAATAGCTGGTAATAAACCAAGTTTGTTTCTAGACTATTTGGGAGCTGGCTCTTGATTGAAATTGAGAGTCCTACTCTCCTCCTTTCCCAGCATTTCTTTGAAGATGTTTATTTGAGTTATACAACATTTCTTTGAATTCTAAATTAAAGGAGGTCTTCTGTATCAAGGCTAAACGTAACTTTAAGCAAACATGGTAAGGGTTAGGAAACTGATTCCACAACACTGAAATCAGTAACAGTTTTGCCATTGACTTTCATGGGAGGAGGACAATATACTTCTGAAAGAAGTAAGCCTGATAGTGACAAACTAGTTTTATTTTAAGATTTAAGGTAATTCATTTTAAAGGCTAAAAACAGAGCATAGTTCTGTCTCTAATTTTATTATTATTCTTTAACGTGAATTTAGTTCTCACAAAAGGTGCCTAATTAACAGCCCCAGACACTCAAGTTACCTGTGTATCCATAGAAAAAGCAGAGAGGCCACTCAACTTTTCCCCATTGTCCTTCCAATGTAACTCAAGCCTGAACCACAGTAAGAGATTAGCTCAGTTTACACCTCAGTCCTTGGCCTTTCTGCTGAGACTACCAATTAATTCTAATTCTGCTAGGGCTTTGTATCATGTGGAGCAGGTCTGACACCAACAGTGATAACAGATTTTGGCCATTATTCCAACTAAATTTCAACTGGTGACCTAGAGGTGAGAGGCTCCATATTCCTCCATCAGTCCCTTGAGCATTAGTTCTTTCTAATCCAAAAATGTCTCAGGAGCTCAGTGATTCAGCTTCATGATAATGGATGAGTCTGACTCCTACTGAAGTAAAGAGGATCTTGACACTAACTTAAATTGTAGCTGGAGTGGGCCAAAAGTGTAATTTTTCCCAGAATATTTTTTTTTAAAGGAAGGAGTTCTTAAAGAACTTATGGAAGCATCTGATAGCATTTAATACAGAGAAATAGCATTTATATCAGCTTTTATAACAAAACTCACTTGGGTCCTCTTAGGAGCCTGAAATTTGCTAAATCTTTGGGTACCGCAGTATAGGGCCTAAATTAGAAAATTTCATAATGAAATTACTGCAGCGAGCATAAGACATGCTACAATAATTGGTTTTTATGAGAAGCTGAAAATTGAAACAAACCAAATCTGCTGGTTAAGTTTGCTGTTGCATGAAGCTCTATTGTTCTATGGATCTACCAATTCATCCAAAGAAAAAGAGCTTTAAATATAGATTTTGACCCACAATTGTGTGATTTTGTGGCAGCCAGTAGCATTAGGAAAAGATGCCACATAAATATTGAAGATCCAAGCCAAAAATACTCTGAAGCCTGTGCAAGCACGCTCATGCACTCTTTCACTATCAAACACTTGTTTTGATCCTGTTGTGATAAGAAATTACACAGAAATAATGGACGTGTTTATAAAGAAGAGAAAAGTAAGAAAAAAGGAGACAGTTCATTTGCATTTCTCATCTGCATGGTAATTTGAGGGTATTGCAGGGAAGTTTTTTAAAATTATTTTCCCAGGTAATGCAGTGTCCCCTTGTCTACTAAATATGCCTCCTACTAATCTAGATGGTCTGAATAAAACAGTATATAGAAATAAAATACCACCAAACTACACTGTGATTGGGTGAGTGTGCATATGGAGTCTTCAATCCTCTCTTTGCCTATGATACAGGTAGAGCATAGGCAGGAGTGGGCGGACTCTTCCACACACTACCCCGCAACATGCCTCGGTTCTGAGCTGCAAGGAGTACCTCAAGTACTGAGATGTTAATTGAGTCTCTGTGGCTCATTCCATTGAGACAGCCAACAGAGTTGCCTATTATCACCTATTTTGGTCCTGCTTTTTCAGGTGTGGACACGTGTCCACTTGGAACTGGTCTGAGACCATTAAACCTACTGCCTTTAGCATCATTAATATTATTTACATGTACTCTTCCAAAAGAAAAGTTAAGCAGACCACATTTAAATCCCCATTCTCTCCCTGCAAGGGAATAACCTGCATATCCTCTAGATATTTATACATCCTCGCTATTGGAAATTCTGAGCAACAAAAGAGGTGGAAACTCAGACTTTTAACTCCCAGGTTTTCCTTTGAATGAATCTGTTGTGGGAAGTAGCTTTGCTACCCCCTTGTACCATGGAAGGTAAGGAATTCCACCGGTAAAATCACAGATCCCAAGACCTGTGAGTCTGCTGGAATCCAGGGGGTTTCATTTAGGGAAGGGTTGTTCATAGGGAATGCTAGTTACTGTCTAGTGCAACCCCATTTCTGTGAAACTGCTCACAAGAATAAGGGCTTTAGAAGAGCGCTCCAGTGTTATTAAAAGGTGACTCACAGAATTTACATCATTCATAGCTAATCACCTATGTTTCCATAAGTCAACATAAAAACCTGGAAAAATTAACACACAGTGTACTATACATTTAAAAAAACCTTTAAAATCAGAATTTGACTGGACGAAAGTAAGTGCATGAAATCCATCTCCCACAGACTTTTCCTTGGTAAGAAATCATGTTTTTAATGTCTTAAATATTAGTTTTATTAGCTGTATCAGGAGTTTCACTGAGGTAGTACAGACCAGTATATAACGTTTATAAAAGAAAATAGTGTGCACAGGGTGCATTCAAAGAAAACAGCCAATTAACTAGATAGTTTAAACCAGGGCTACAGAATCCAGCAACTCACCTGTCTGAAGCAAAAATCTACAGTACAGATGAGAACACATAAAATATGTCATCTCTGATGTGTGACATATGAACACCAAACATTGTATAGAACTATGCTGGACTATAGAACTTTAAATGAATCATTTGTTGTCTGGGAATATCTAAATCTCCATAGCGGACCTTCAGCTTCAAAAAACTAAATTTAATTTAATCTTGAATGGATATTTCAGTTTTAAAAGGCACTAGAATTGCTGGTAATGCTTCCACAGTTAAGTTTCAGTTTTGCATTTAAAGCAGGAGTTCATTCTTTTCTACGTATGAATAATATATAATGCACAGCACTGATTCTTTGAGTACTCATTCTATTTTTGTGATAATTTACTAGTAAACTTGCTAATTAATTTGGAAGTGAAAATTAAATTAAAATGGACCATTAAAATGTGTGCGTATGTCTTAGCATTTTATTTTTTTGCATATTTCTACCAGCTTATTAGTTATGTTTCCTACTTGCCATATACTGCAGTTAGAACTCATTGAAAATTACTGTATAGGACAGGTAATACATGAAGAAACTAGGTTGTAGCCAAACAAAACTGTTAACTGTTGCTGTAACTTCCCTCAATTCAAAATGGACATTGTTTCCAAAACTTTACAGTGGGACTAATGAAACCGATTGTCCTTAATAAAGATGGCCACCATTTCCCTCCAGCATTTGCAAGTGGAAAAGAGGTTTTTACTAGTATAGATGGACAGTGAATTCCAGCTGCCTTCTATATCAGTGTTGGTTACGTTCCGTTTCAGAATTTTTCATTTAATATTTTCCACTATTAAATATATTTAATGTAAGGTGTATTAATCAGAATCATATTTTGGAAATTGTATCTCTAGCCCTCATGGTTATGAAGAAAACAATGAAATTACTGATTCACTACTCTACCCCCACTTTATACCATGCTATTCCAGAGTAAAGTTTGCCCAAGCTAATTACCTATCTAACCCTCTATTTTTCTGCTCCTTCTTTCTTTTCTCACACCTCCACTCATTTCCTCTGCCCCTGCATACCAACCTCAACCCCAGTCCATAATATACCTGTGTTCCATATACATATCATTGCATCATGGGACTACTCAGATTCACAAGGTTGTCTACATGTGTGGTTGCAAGCCTGGATTCTAAATAACTAAATTGCCTCCTAAAAGGATCTGGGAAACTCTAGAATCAGAGAAGGAAAACGATTCTGAAGGGCTCATTTTAAAATATTCTATTTAATAGATTTATTTTAATCTTCTCAGAAAATTCATTAGCTACTCACAGAGTAAATGCTATAAATAATGGGAATAAAAAGTAGAAACTTAGGCTGTGTCTACACTGCTCTGCACTTTGGACTGCGGGGGTGTGAATAGCAATGCAAACCATCTTGCTGCATTATAACTCCCCTGTGCAAATGGTACAGGCACAAACTAAAAAGTTCCTATTTCACACTAATGTAATCCTGATTGAACACTTGCCCACCTGTGCTCCTAAAGCATGTTGCCCACAAATTACAGCACAAGGCTCGTTGCTCATGTCACGGGCCCTATTCACCTTGGCTGGACAGCAAAAAAGTTCATTGAATAGGTAGGGGTTCTTCTTATGTTCTGACTTGCACTTGAGTGTAATAAGGAGAGTGTTTTTTAAATAGCAACCTTGCACTAGATCGAGGAAGTCATAATACCTCAGGCGAGTGGGGAAGGAGGACACCGGGAGAAATTGCAAGGAGGAAGATGCGACAGGAGGAAGAATCGACAGGGCAAAGTAGGGCAATCGGCCTGGTATTTTAAGTGTCTGTACACAAATGAGAGGAGCCTGGGAAACAAGCAGGAAGAATTGGTAGTACTGGCACAGACAAGGAACTATGATATAATTGGAATAACAGAAACGTAGTGGGATAACTTGCATGACTGGAGCACTGCCATGGATGGATATAAATTGTTCAGGAAGGACAGGCAGGAAAGAAGGGGGGAAGGAGTAGCGCTATATGTAAAAGAGCTGTATGACTCCTCAGAGCTCCACTATAAAAGTGGAAATAAGATGGTTGAAAGTCTGTGGGTTAAGTTTAGGGGAGAATGCAACAAGGGGGATGTTGTGGTGGGTGTCTGCTACAGACCGCCAGACCAGAAGGAGGAGGTGGATGAGGCGTTCAATGGTCAACTAACAGAAGTTTCCAGATCATCGCAGGCCCTGGTTCTTATGGGTGACTTCAATTATCCTGACATCTGCTGGGAAGGTAATACAGCAGTGCACAGGGAATCCAGGAAGTTTTTGGAGAATATTGAAGACAATTTCCTAGTACAAATGCTGGAGGAACCAACTAGGGGCCTTGCACATCTAGACCTATTGCTCACAAACAGAGAAGAATTGATCGGGGAAGTAGAAGTAAATGGCAACCTGGGCAGCAGCGACCATGAGATGGTAGAGTCCAGGATCCTGATCAATCAAAAGAAGGAAAGAAGCAGAATACACACCCTGGACTTCAGAAAAGCAGATTTTGGCTCCCTTAGGGAGCTGATGGGCAGGATCCCTTGGGAGGCTGATCTGAAGGGGAGAGATGTCCAAGACAGATGGCTGTATTTTAAAGAAACCCTGTTAAAGGCACAGGAAGATACCATTCCTATGTGCAGAAAGAACAGCAAATGTGGACGGCGACCAGCGTGGCTTAGCAGGGAACTCTGCGGTGAGGTGAAACATAAAAGGGAAGCTTACAAGAAGTGGAAGCTTGGACAGATGACAAGGGAGGCATATAAAGATATTGCTCGGGACTGCAGGGATCAAATCAGAAAGGCCAAAGGACAATTGGAGTTGCAGCTAGCAAGAGATGTGAAGGATAACAGAAAGGGGTTCTACAAGTATGTCAGCAACAAGAAGAGGATCAGGGGTGGTGTAGGTCCCTTACTGAATGGGGCAGGCATCCTCGTGGTGGATGATGCGGAAAAGACTGAAGTACTCAATGCTTTTTTTACTTCAGTCTTCACAGGGAGGGCCAGCTCCTAGGCTACTACACGGAGTAATGCCGAATGGAGAGAAGAGTGGCCCTTGGTGATGGAAAGTCATGTTAGGGACTACTTAAAGAAGTTGGATGTGCACAAGTCCATGGGGCCAGATGAACTGCATCCGAGGGTGCTGAGGGAGTTTGCTGAAGTGATTGCGGAGCCACTGGCCATTATCTTTGAAAACTCGTGGCGAACAGGGGAGGTCCCGGAGGATTGGAAAAAGGCAAATATAGTACCTCTCTTCAAGAAAGGGAAAAAGGAGGATCCAGGGAACTACAGACCGGTCAGCCTCACCTCAGTCCCTGGGAAAACCATGGAGCAGGTCCTCAAAGAATCCATCCTGAAACACTTGGAGGAAAATAGAGTGATGAGGAACAGTCAATATGGATTCACCAAGGGCAAACCGTGCCTGACCAACCTCATTTCCTTATATGATGAGATGACTGGATTTGTGGATGCAGGAAGAGCCATTGACGTGGTTTACCTCGACTTTAGCAAGGCTTTTGATACGGTTTCCCACAGCATTCTCGTCGGCAAGTTAAGGAAGTATAGGTTGGATGAGTGGACCGTAAGGTGGATAGAAAACTGGCTAGATCAACGGGCTCAGCAGGTAGAAATCAATGGCTCAATGTCGAGTTGGCAACCAGTAACGAGTGGAGTGCCCCAGGGGTCGGTCCTGGGGCCGGTTCTATTCAACATCTTCATTAATGATCTGGACAATGGAATAGACTGCGTGCTTAGCAAGTTCACAGATGACACTAAGCTGGGGGGAATGGTAGATACTCTGAAGGGTAGGGACAGGATCCAGGGAGACTTGGACAAATTGGAAGACTGGGCCGAAAGAAACCTCATGAGGTTCAACAAAGACAAGTGCAAAGTCCTGCACTTAGGATGGAAAAATCCCATGCACTGCTACAGGCTGGGGACTGATTGGTTAAGTAGCAGCGCTGTAGAAAAGGACCTGGGGGTTATGGTGGATGGGAAGATGAATATAAGCCAACAGTGTGCTCTTGTTGCCAAAAAGGCCAATGCATATTAGGCTGCATCAGTAGGAGTATTGCCAGCAGATCGAGAGATGTGATAATTCCTCTCTATTCGACACTGCTCAGGCCGCATCTGCAATACTCTGTCCAGTTTTGGGCTCCCCACTACAGAAAGGATGTGGACAAATTAGAAAGAGTCCAGCGGAGGGCAACAAAAATGATTAGGGGGGCTGGGGCACATGACTTATGAGGAGAGACTGAAGGAACTAGGCTTATTTAGTCTACAGAAGAGAAGACTGAGGGGAGATTTGATAGCAACCTTCAACTACTTGAAGGGGTGCTCCAAAGAGGAGGGAGCTAGGCTGTTCTCGATGGTAACAGAGGACAGAACAAGGAGCAATGGTTTCAAATTACAGGTGGAGAGGTCAAGGTTGGATATTAGGAAAAACTTTCTCACTAGGAAGGTGGTGAAGCATTGGAATGGCCTGCCTAGGGAGGTGGTAGAATCTCCATCTTTGGAGATTTTTAAGGCCCGTTAGACAAAACCCTGCCTGGGGTGATTTAGTGGGAGTGGTCCTGCTTTTTAGCAGGGAGTTTGACTAAATGACCTTGTGAGGTCCCTTCCAACCCTATTATTCTATGATTCTATGATATATGCAGATGCTGGTTGCCTCCAGTGGCAAGCTTCACCTTCAGCACATCCTCCACACTGGTGGAAAGGCTTCTGGAGATGGAAGAAGAGAACGCATTATGTTATGTTCAATGAGATAATTAAATTTTCTGGAATAGCTAACACAAAGTTAAGAGGCTGGAGGATTTCGTTGTCTGAAAAACGACACAGACATGGAGAGCAGAAGAACTGCCCAGGAACATGAGCAAGCCGCACAGGATGTGATCCTGAGATTGTGGTGCACCAGACAGACATATTGAGGTGTCTGGTTGAGTTTTAAGAAAAACAGCTTGTGGCTAGTGTCCCTCTGCAGCCCCTGCAGAACAGTCTGCAAGCATCACCGTTCTTAGTCTACCTCCCCCAAATGCTGCAGGGGGTGGGAGGAAGGGAATGTGCAGTATCCCTTCCCCTCAATACTGCAGAGAATACTAAGAACAAAAGGTGGCCATGTTAAGATATTCGATGGGCAGGACTTCTGTACCTTCACAGACAAGCTGCATTTGTTTCTCCCCTCCCAGTTTTATCACACCATTTGCCCAAGGTTAAATTATTTTACTGTTCTTTCAGATTCTTTAAGTTTGTGTGATAAAAGTGAGTGTTTCACAAATGAAATACTCTTTATTTATTCCAATCATTAGAGTTTGGGGGAAATGGGAGGTATAGGGGAAGCGATGAAATGCGGAGGAATGTATGGGAAGGCACAACACAGATAAGGAGCACGCATTACTGAAACAGATTTTCAAAGCCTCTTAGAGATTCAGAGCTCCTTACTGGGCTCATCTTATTGCCCTGGTATCTGGCTGCTCAAAATTAGTTACCAACCAATCTGCCTCCATACTCACCCCTGCAAAAACTTCTTTCCCTTTACCTCACAGATGATATGGGCACACAACAGGCAGTGATAATTGTGAGGATATTGCTTTCACTGTGGTTAATCTAGTAAGCAAACTGCACCAGTGACCCTTTAAATATTCAAAGGTACATTCCATCACCATTCTGCATGTCCCCTGTCTACTGCTGAAGTGCTCCTTAATGCTGTCCAAGTGGCTAGTGAGCCATGGGAGCAAAGGTTAGGGTGGGTCTCCCAGGATCACTACTGACATTTCAACATCATTTCTGGTTATACTGCGATCTGGAAAGAAAGTTCCTGCTTGCAGCTTTCTGAACATGCCTGAAGATGTGCATGTCATGGACTGTTCCCGACCATCTCACTTTATGTTGGTGAAACACCCCCTGTGATCCACTGGCATTTGCAACATCATTGAAGAGAATCCCATTTGGTTTATACTCTTTGGGGAAAATGTGTGGTGCCAAGATAGGGATCTGTGTGCCATCTATCACCCCACCAAAGTTAGGGAACCCCATCTTGGCAAAACCATCTACTATGTCCTTCACATTACCCAGAGTCACTACCCTTCATAGCAGGAGTCAATTAATGGCCTTGCATACTTGGTTCACAACAGCACCGATTGTGGATTTACCAACTCCAAATTGATTCCCCACTGACCAATAGCAGTCTCGCTTTGCAAGCTTCCCCAAACAATCACTACTCTCTTTTCCACTATCAGAACAGGTCTCATTTTAGTGTTGCTGTGTGTCAGTGTTAGGGAAATCTCTGCACAAAGTTCTTGGAAAGTGGCCCTCTGCATTTGAAAGTTCTACTCCATTGCACATCATCCCATAGCTGCATAACGATGCAAATGCATCACTCCGTGCTTGTTTCCCAAGACCAGAAATGGCACTTCACCATGTTCAGCTGCTGCACAACTGCCAGCAGCAACCAAAAGTATTTCATCCACTGGCTTCCAACAGGGCTGCTTGAAGGACACTGAAGTGGCTCCTGTCTTGGCTCTGGAAATACTGCACTATAAAGTGCAAAGTGTTTGTAAAGCTCACAATAAGAGTGGATAACTTAGTGGAGTCCAAGCTTCTCAGACTAGGACATACACATAGCTAAGCCAGGCCTTTGAAAAGAGATATAAAGTGAATAATATGGGTTGTTTGCCATTGATTTCAGGGTAGAGAGGGAGGAAAATACATAATGAGAGGCTGAAGCCATGTTCCCAATACCCCCTACCACAATGTTTTCATCCCATGAAGCTTTGGAAACTCTTCCCAAAACCCTCTGTGGCTAGTTGCACTGTGGGATAGCAACCCACAATGCACTGTGCTCTATATCAATGCAAACGCAGCTAGTGAGGATGCACCTGATCAATACAATGAGTGTGGTGTGGGCTCGCCAAGCTGACTTAATTACTGCAGCGGTTGGATGTTGACTTAACATTGTACTGTAGACAAGCCATGAGAGATATCAGGCTAAGAGGTCTTAGATAGCTGTATTAAACCACTGTAATCCTAAGCTTATTCAAACTTAAACTAGATGACTTGGTCCTGATAAAATAGCAAAAAATAAAATTGAAGGATTCTAGCATTTCCCATGGAATTTACTTGTACTATGAGTTCTTACCTGGATCAGATGGATCAAAATATTTCATACAGAATAAATCAAGCAACATCTTCAACTTGTTCCAAACCCGGTTGAATGGTCATGTGACCCTAGTATCACTCATGCTCACACCTTAGTGAAAGGAGACAGTCTATTGGATAAGAGTGTTAAAATTATTGAACAGGACTCTACACTTTAGAATTTAATAAGCCAAGTAAATAAATAAACAAAACGCTCCTACAGACTAGATATGGATGAGTGGTGAAACTGATGACTGAGCTGAATCTATACTTTGTTAAACATTAAGTCTTGACTAAGATTGTTTATACATAATAGACATGGTTGATATGTGCATATGTGTAATATTTCTTTAAATGGCTAGCAAGAAGCAGGACATGACATGACTGGGAATCTGCTAGGCAGAAACTGTACCGGAAAGCAAAGGGAAAGACAGAGGTACTACTCTGTGTCTTATTCTAAAAATGTTCTTTGTCCAATGTTAGAAACAAAACAGCTCTCACTCAGTGATTCTTTACCATTGTCATATGACATTGGGCATTCCCATCCATTGACAGCCATGGCCCTGCCTCCTCCCTCCCCACCCAAACTTTCTGGGAGTGATAGTGTTTCTGGATGCATTAGCCTCATGCAGCCCCAGGAGTACAAGGCTGAAAATCAAGTTCCAAAGGGGTAACGTGTTAGGCTATGTACACACGATCAGATTAAAGCGCAACATGGCAATTGCGCTATAAAAAACACGAGACCTTTGTTGCGGGATAGCGTGTACACACGTCGCTCCTTGCAACGCAACAGTATTCCTTGCATTATCACGGTTGAGCGCAATGACTTCCAGGCACCTATCCCATCGTCCCATTTTCCCTGAATCGGCGCTTGGAATCATGGGATGAAGGAAAGGAACGCAAAGCGCCATGGGTAAACTCTCAGTTTCCCGTGGTGCCTTGTGTTCCCCTTGCGTCTTCCTCGTTGCCAATAGCAACTCGCGCCTATTTTCAACAGTGCAGTGATGCACCGTACCACCTGCAAGCAATCACAACAGCGACAGCATGGATCCTGCTCTGATCTCCACTGTCGCCTTCAACATTCTGAATACATCTCGGCTGGTTGCTCAGAATGCAATGAGCTCCGAGTCAGACGAGGACGCTGAGGAGCAGGGGCTGATCGATGCCATGCAGAGCAACAGCACTGCGTTGCTCAGCTCCTTCACCGATCATCTGCACACGGTGCAACGCCGTTTCTGGTCGCGAGAGACGAGCACCGAGTGGTGGGATCGCATTGTTATGCAGCTGTGGGATGACGAGCAGTGGGTACAGAACTTTCGAATGCGGAAAGCAACCTTTCTGGAACTGTGTTCCCAGTTGGCCCCTGCCCTGCGACGTAAAGACACCAACATGCGGTCAGCCCTAACCGTGGAGAAGCGTGTAGCCATTGCTGTCTGGAAGATGGCGACTCCTGACTGCTACCGGTCGGTTGCAAACCAGTTTGGAGTCGGGAGGTCCACTGTCGGATTAGCCCTCTCACAAGTCTGCCAAGCCATGAATCGCGTTCTGCTATGGAGGACGGTGACGTTGGGCAATGTTGGTGAGATTGTGGACGGCTTTGCTGCCATAGGATTCCCGAACTGCGGGGGAGCCATAGACGGCACACACATCCCAATTTTGGCTCCAGACCATCTCGCGACCGAGTACATCAACAGGAAGGGCTACTTCTCCATGGTGCTGCAAGCACTCGTGGATCACAAGGGGCATTTAACGGACATCAATGCTGGATGGTCGGGAAAGGTGCATGATGCCCGCATTTTCAGGATCACTGGTCTGTACCGGAAGCTGCAAGGGGGTACCTTTTTCCCTGATCAAAAAATTACAGTGGGTGATGTGGAGATGCCCATAGTCATCCTCGGAGACCCAGCATACCCACTGATGCCATGGCTCATGAAGCCGTACACCGGTAACCTTGGGGAATTTTCCAGGTAGAATGGTCTCAGGGTGTATCCTGATGAGCCATTGAGGACATAAAGAATACAACCATTGTATCCTTAATGGCTCATCAGTTTACTCCCTGGGACCACATCACCTGGCAGATTCCTTAACACTAAGGAGACAATGGTTGTTCACACCCTCCCGTCTAAGACATTTCTCCAGAATGACACAAGTTAAAGTATGGATATAACATCAAATTCTTAACTTCTAATCGAAATAGAATTCCTAGACATAAACTATATAATCATTCCCAGCAAATTACTACCTTTTTATTGATACCAAACATGACATAGTTCCTATGGATTATAGCATTTATGAGATATCCATTGAAAATAATATCATAAATGCTTCCCTAAATCCAGACAGTCACACCGTACCCACATGCCCTGCCCTTTGGGGGGCATGCCAGGCTCCCCTTGTGCACCCCCTGTCAGGGAGGGCATTGGTGTAGTCCTGGGATAGCCCTAAGTCGACTTAGGGCTACCCCAGGGCTACACTGACTTAATTCGACTTTAGAAAGTCGAATTAAGCCTTAGGTCGAGTAGAAAGGTGGTTTAATAAAGTCGACTTAATTTTCATTAAGTCGACTTTATTTTCCTTAAGTCGACTTAAGCAAAGTGGAGTGTAGACGCAGGGCACATTAAGTTGACTTAAGCCAAGCTTAAGTCGACTTAATTTACCAGTGTAGACGCAGCCAAGGAGTCCTGGTCACTACCTACAACCCCCAAGTCAGATCTCTTCATCACATCATCAAAGATCTACAGCCTATTCTACAAAATAATCCCTCACTCTCTCAAGATTTAGGAGACAGACCTCTCCTTGTTTACAGACAGCCCCCCAACCTTAAACGGATACTCACCAGCAACTACAAATCAAAAAACAAAAACATTAAAGCAGGAACATATCCCTGCAATAGACCACGCTGCCAACTTTGCCCTCACATTTACACTAAAGACACCATCAGAGGACCAAATCAAGCCACCTACTCCATCAAGGGATCATTCATCTGCTCATCCACCAATGTGATTTATGCCATCATGTGCCCAAATCAAGCCACCTACTCCATCAAGGGATCATTCATCTGCTCATCCACCAATGTGATTTATGCCATCATATGCCGGAAATGCCCCCCTGCCTTATATACTGGACAAACAGGACAGTCTCTGCACAAAAGAATAAATGGACACAAATCTGACATCAGAAATCGCAACACTCAAAAACCAATAGGGGAACACTTCAATCTCCCTGCTCTCTCCATTGATGACTTGCTAATCGCTGTGCTGAAACAGATGAACAACAAATCACAGCTTCAAAGAGAAACTGCAGAACTCGAATTTATATGCAAATTCAACTCAGTTGTCTTGGGGTTAAACAGGGACTATGGATTTTTTTTCTCATTACAACAGGTGATTTGACCTCACCTTCCTCTATATGCTGTTCCCCAGTGTTTGAATCCTAACACCTATTTTGATTTGCTGTTACAGCCTGATCTGATCCTATGTCATGCACTTCCCTACATTTAATTTCCTCCCATTCTGTAAATTTCCCATCTTCAAAGCGTCTGACGAAGTGGGATTTTCTCACATGAAAGCTCATGCAATAAATAAATCTGTTAGTCTTTAAAAATGCCACTGGACTCCTTGTTTGTTTTTAACGCTGAAAATGTGACCTATGTTCTTCATGCACCCTCTCTCCTCCTTCTCTGGCTTCTTGTACACAGGTCACACACAATCTGGTCCTTATTTTTAGTGGGTCAGTGAAGATGTAATTCTTGCATGGCCTTGCTATATACCAGAATCCTCTCTTCTTACGGTACCTTCTTAAAAATACATCTCTAAAGATCAGAAAGCTCTAATGCAGCAATTTAAAAAGCTACATGTCTAAGAGAGATGATAAAAAATAGAATTAACTTAGGATACTGGGTTTATTCAGCTGATGATCCAGTCAAGAATAATCATATGTCTGTATACCTTGTGCTGTCTCACCTGCCCTCCTTGTCAGGAAGTTAAAACTGAAAGGATTCCAGAAAAACGATGCTGGGGGTAGCATAAAGTCCATATTTCTTGGGTACTTATTTATATCTTTATAAGATGATGAAAAACATTGCTGTAGCAGAATGGTAGCTCTCACTTGGCACGAGAAGAAATGATTGCACAAAGTACAAGGCAAAGGAGAACTGGGCTCAAAAGACAACAGAGTCCTGTGGCACTTTTAAAGACTAACAGATTTATTTATCGCATGAGCTTTCGTGGGAGAAAATCCCACTTCGTCAGATGCTTTGAAGATGGGAAAGTTACAGAATGGGAGGAAATTAAATGCAGGGATATAGGATCAGGTCAGGCTGTAACAGCAAATCAAAATAGGTGTTAGGATTCAAACACTGGGGAACTGCACATAGAGGAGGGTGAGGTCAAATCACTTGTTGTAATGAACAACCATTGTCCCCTTAATGTTAAGGAAGCTCCCACCTACAATGGGCTAAAGGGAGAAACCTGTTGAGCCATTAAGGAGACAATGGTTATTCACACCCTCCTGTCTAAGGCATTCCTCCAGAATGACACAAGTTAAAGTATAGATATAACACCAAATTCTAACTTCTAATCGAAATAGAATTCCTAGACATAAACTACATAATCATTCCCAGCAAATTACTACCTTTCTATTGATACCAAACATGACATAGCTCCTATGGATTATAGCATTTATGAGATATCCATAGAAAATAATATCATAAATGCTTCCCTAAATCCAGACAGCGTCACACCCTGCCCACATGCCCTGCCAGGGTCCCTGTCCCCCTTTGCCCCATTGCACTCAAGGGGTGCCCCTCCCTCCCCCCCACCACCGTGGACCTGCCCAAGGTCACCCTAACCCCACAAAGTCGACCTAGAGCATCCAGTGTGGACGCTCTAGGTCGACTTTGTAATTCCCCTTTAAGTTGACTTTAATTTTAAGTGTAGACACACTAAGTCGACTTAGTTAAAGTCGACGTAAATTAACAAGTGTAGACATAGCCAGCTAGTGTAAATGCAGATTAGCCCTAAATCAACTTTAAGTCGACTTAAAGGGCCCCAGGGCTCCCCCACTAACCTCCCTGCCAGGGTGCCTGGCACAGCCAGAGCCTGGCGTGCCCACCCACAGGGCAGGACACAGCCCTTCCCACCCCACTCCTATACCCTGCCCCTGGCTCTGTCCTGCTCAGCCCCCATTGTACCAGGGTACAATGGGGCAAATGCTGAGCCCCCTGGCACTTTGGAAGGGGTGGCCCCCTGCCACTATGGACCAGTCCCAGGTCCACCTAGCCCCTAGAAGTCGACTCAGGCATCCAGTGTGGACGCTCTAAGTCAATTTGACAAGGTCTACTTTAAGTCGACTTAATTTTATAGTGCTAAGTCCACTTAACAAAGTCGACTTAAAGTCGACAAGTGTAGACATAACCAAAGAGAATACATTTAAACATGACACACACAAACACACAGACATATCATCCTGTTCTTGTAGTTAATTCTTCTCTTTGCTGTTCTGTGTGTTCAAGTTAATAGTGGAAGAGGTTATTAACACTGTAATAACACCGCAAATGTTGCAAATTTTGTTTTAAATAGTTTGTACTTAGGTCATATTCCAAATCAAAACACGGAGGGCAAGGTTTGGGCGTCTTCATTTTGGAAGCATCAATTAAATGAATATTGCTGCCAATGATTCTCCTGGAACCACTGAAATCATATATTTTACATAAATTCAATTCAGTTAAAGTTTTTATTGCCAGCAAGAAATAGATGGTTTTGTGAATAACTGACTAAGACAAGGAAGGCAAATAGCTGACTAAAGCGGGCACTGTTAAAATAATAATTCTGCCAGTCAATGGGATTGTATGTATAGCCTTTTTAACACAATATTAGCTGACTAAAGCGGGCACTGTTAAAATAATAATTCTGCCAGTCAATGGGATTGTATGTATAGCCTTTTTAACACAATATTCTTTGGCTTCAGAGAAAAGACAAACAACTTTACATAGTAAGAAATCCCATAAATAGGCTAGTGATATAGAAAGCAAGTCCTGTGGTTTGCACTAAGCAGGAATGTGTGACTTTTCTATTCAGCACAGCAACACTGGTCTATTTATTTGGTTTATGTGTGTAATTAATAGTAAAATTATGCAGCTTTTTTAACATATAGTAGTTACTCTTTATGGGTCTGGGTCCTGAACAAAAATATTTCCTTTAGATTTTATTTGAGTAATGCTTTCTTCAGGTGAGCTCTGGCAAACACCATAAAAATTATAAATCTGGAAACCTAGGAAGTATAGAAAAGGGAAGGAAATTACCTCAGTTTGGCATGAGGTACAATGTTACTTTCTTTAAATAAAATGCATCCTCTGTCCTTACTAACCCCATATAGGCTAATTTAACATTTCATTGTATTCTGTCACTTAGCCTTGCCCACTGCCAGACACACACAGCAGCTGATATTATAGTGCCTGCAGCTATAAAGAACCTATGTTTCCACTCACTATTTTTCACTTCACTTGGAAAGCCTGATAGACTGGCACCTTTTTTCTTTAATCATAAATGTTCTTTGACTTAAGTGAAGAAAAATAGCTTATGAAATGTGGATGGATAGTATAGTTGCTGGTAAACATACATGGCATTGTGTAATATTTGTCACCACAATATCTTATTTAACAACTGTGGCAAATTACCAGCCCTGCCATAGTGGGTTTCCCCTCTTGTGGTTGGTCAGGACATTGTCTTTTGTCTCTATTTCTGGTGTTGGCCACTCTGGACTTGTACCCAATGCTTGAGACTGATTCTTTCCTCTGGGCTCCTTCCCCCTCATCTTCTCAGTTTCTTGCGCTCCCTGTCCTCCTTTCCCTGGGGTCAGGGTGCTGGAAGGCAAGTCTCCTTCTCAGCTTTCACCTTTACCTGGTTTTATGAAACTCCAGTCAGTTCCAGCTCTCCTCCTACAGTACTGCCAGCTCTCCTCACTCCCTCTTCCATCTGGCTGGAGCAGTGGTTTTTATCAGGCCTCTGGAAGGACCTTGATTGGCCTCATATGCTTTAACTGACCTGTAGTAACCCTCCTCAGTCAACAAGGAACAAGGCTCTGATCATTCTGGGGTTAATAGGCCTCTCCTTGCTCACTATCCTGCTGCCCTCTGACTCTGCTTTATCACACAACCTATCCTGATACACCGCACATACCATTCTTAGCTGTGCAATCAGTGAGCCCAACTTTAGAAAAGACTTGTGATCCAAATCCTTGGTGGTGACTGCAGGTTACATAGTTCCAAGTGGTTTCCACAGAATGATTGGATCCCATCAGTAAAGAGTTAAAGAACAGTAGCATAATTGATGCTAATTAACATGGCTTTATGGAATATAGGTTTTGTTGGATGAATTTGATTTATTTTATGAGAGTATAAATTTGGATGAGAAAGGTCATTCTTTTGACACAATCTATTTAGACTTCTACAAGGCAGAGAGCAAAAATCAGATTTAAGCTTCTAAATCAGTTAGGTGTTGCAATGTTGTGCAGAGCAATACCTAGATACCTTTAAAAAACTGAACCTTAGCCACTGAATGTTTTGATTAGCATTATTCAGAATCAATGGAGCACATACTAAAAACTGCCTACTAGATCTCAAAATATATATATTCCTGGAGAATAATCATCATCAAATGAAAGTTCCCAGTGGGCTCTCACAAGGTCCTGTTTTTGGCTCAGTGCTATTTACTATTTTTGCTCAATGAAATATTAATGACTTGGAACAAAACACAAAAAATTACTAGTGAAATCTGAAAGAAAGAAAGAAAGAAAGAAAGAAAGAAAGAAAGAAAGAAAGAAAGAAAGAAAGAAAGAAAGAAATATTAATGAAGTAATAAATACTGATAATAGCAGGTCAGTTATACAGAGCAATCTGGATCATTTTAAAGCTGGTTTCGTTGAAAAAATGTGTGCTGTAATGAAGCAACTGCATGCTCATTCACCTAGGAATAAAGAATGTACTTACAGGATAGGAGACTGTGTCTTGGAAAACGATGCTGAAAAGGACCCAGGAGTCATCACAGATAATCAAATGAACATGGACTCCCAATCCTGGTTCCACATTTTAAAAAGGCTGATGAAAATCTTGTTGAAATGGAAAACAATGAAAAGGGTTTAGAAAAGAGCCACAAGAATTATTTGAAGTCTGGAGAACCTGATTTAATATGTTCAACTGATTTAGTTTATCCAAAAAAGGGTTCAGAACTGGCTTGATTATGATCTATAATGATATGGTCTACAGACGGAGAAGATATCAGACAGTGGACAGTTCCTCAATTTAGCAGACAGAGACATAACAAACATCCAACAGCTGGAAGATGAAGCTCGACAAGTTCCATCTGGTAACAAAATAATGATTTCTGTGTACGTCATAGCTCTGACATTTGACCAAGCCTTCATACCCCTACTCTATGAGAAGGTAAGTATCATTCCTCACATTTTGGAGTTAAGGTAGTGAGAGGTTGCACAAGGTCAAGTCAGGCAGAGCTGGGAAATTTTTCAAAAGCCAATGGGACTTAGGTTCCAAAAGGCTAGTTTCACAAAGGAACTTAGACACCCAAATGCCTCTTCAGCCACCTATGTCTGATATTTAAGTGCCAGAGATAATCACAAAGCTATCACTCACTGCCATCTAACTTTGTCCCTCTAGATAGTTAGATAGTTAATTTGCCACCAGTGGCCATGGGCAAAGCTGCTAATTTCTGAGACTGCTCTTCAGCTAACAGACTGCTCAGAGCCCTCACTCCCACATAAACCTCAACTGGATTCTCAGACTAGACATTCCTCTGCTTATCTCTCTGACAGGGCCTAATCTGGAAACATGCTCTGAGCATACCTAACCCACACAAAAGAGAATGGCAATGAGCAAGTCAGAAACGTTGGGGGCTGGCTGTGTCCCCTAGAATATTCAGTATCCCAGAAGTCCAAGCACTCACCTGAGTTGTAGGAGACCCAGGATTGAAGTCCCACTCTACGTGATTAGAACAGGGACATGAACCCAGGTCTCCTAGGCTATGTCTACACTTGGAAATTTAAGTCGACTTAGTGAGTTTACACTTAAATTTTAAGTCGACTTTGGGGGAAACTTACAAAGTCGACCTAGAGCATCCACACTGGATGCCTAGGTCGACTTCTAGGGGCTAGAGGGACCTAGGGGAGGTCCACAGGGGCAGGGAGACACCACTTGCCCAGTGCCAGGGGGCTCAGCCTTTGCCCCATTGTACATAGGTACAATGGGGCAAAGGGGGACAGGGACCATGGCAGGGCATAGGGGCAGGGTGTGCCGGTTTGGCCGTGCTCTGGGTCGCTCTGTGGGGGGGCATGCCAGGCTCCCTCTGTGCCCCCCCCCACAGGGAGGGCATTGGTGCAGTCCTGGGGCAGCCCTAAGTTGACTTAGGGCTACCCCACGTCTACACTGGCTTAAGTCGACTCTAGGGAGTCAACTTAAGCCTTAAGTTGAATTAAAACAAGGTTTGATAATGTCGACTTAATTTTCATTAAGTCGACTTTATTTTCCTTAAGTCGACTTAAGCAAGCTGCTTAAGTCGACTTAAGGAAACTGTAGTGTTGTCGCAGGGTAAATTAAGTCGACTTAAGCAAGCTTAAGTCGACTTAATTTACAAGTGTAGACGCAGCCCTATAGTCCAGCTGAATGCCCTAAGCATCAAGTTATTGGATGAATCTCTCTCTCTCTTTCCTATTGAGGCTGTTCCACTTTATATAAATAATTAAATATTTATTGGAAACAAGACTGGAACCTGAGTTCCACTCATTCCACAATGAGTGTCCTAACCACCATGCTATACGGTAAATCTCTTGCTTTCTCTCTGCCTCAATGAATATTTAATTAATTATATACAGTGGAACAACTGCAACAAGAGGGACCAAGAGAGACCCACACACGAATACACGCAGCCTGATAGTCAGGGGACTCACGTGGGAGACTTGAGTTCAAAGCCCTGATCCACAGAGCAGGAATTTGAAAACAGGTCTCCCATATCTCAGATGAGTGCCCTAACCAATGAGGTACTGGCAATAATGAGATAGGCAGTCCTCCTTTTTTCATGAGAACTGACCTAGCTTAGGCACCTAAGTCCTGGAGAGGATTCCCAGCAGAGAATCCCAAATGGAGAGGGGCACCTCACTCTGGCTTGTCAGTCAGGCACTGAAGTAACTCAGAGGATTTGGGTTGTACGGCTCATCGCTTTTCTCTATATTTCAGTCATGGCTAGCTTAGGTGGCTCCTCACTCAATTTGCTGGCTTCTGAGAATCCCTTTCTTGGACATCTAACTCATCCCATACAGTGGGGGGCTTGAGTACCTAATGTGGGGCTGTTTATTCCACTAGGTGGCAGGGTGCTTGGGAGTTGGGCATCGCAACATCTAATCTGCCTTTATGAATCCAGTCCAAAGGTTTAATCAAAAACACAGTGATAAATCCTATGTCACTTAATGTACTTCTGAACGTATTATCCATAGTTTAATGTGGAACTAGACAATTTATGAGAGACAATATGTGATTATATGAAAGCTTTTCTAAAATGGAAGACATCACTTCAGGAATGAATGTCAAGAAACACCTATATGTGATTATATGAAAGCTTTTCTAAAATGGAAGACATCACTTCAGGAATGAATGTCAAGAAACACCTACATCCCATCCATTTCAGAGCCCTTATATTGAGATAAGCATTCAGTAATTATAGTCCAAAAGATGTCCACGTGCTCACAGGAAACCAAACAGTCTAAAATCCCTCAGATAACTCCAGAGCAGCAAACACTCTCCCAAAGAAATGGGCTGAAATCTCATCTCTCTCCTGTTCAACTATTAACATTATTAAACTTCTTTGTATATGAGTTCTTGTACTGATTCTTGGCGAGACAAGGGATTTGTTAGATCCCCCCCCCCCTTTTTCTTCTCTTTTTTGTAGTTACACAGAGCACCTAATCCTGCTTTCATTGAAATCAATGGGGTTGTCACTGAAATTTTTTGAAAGACACTTGAACCCATAGATCTGATGGCAGAGTCTGAGATTGTTGGGGTTTTTTAACTAGGATTTGTACAAATTAATAATTTAAAATCTTATAACTATGTGCACATTTCCGAATACTATATCTATTGCTTAACTGTCCTGACAAGAAATATTCACCTCTCTCTGAACTCCACACTCATCTATGTGGATGATTAATCAGTCAAAAAACATTAAAGTATAAAGTCTATCTGACAGATTCCATTGAGAACACATGTGCTGTAATTTTGCTGACTCCCTGGTGAAGGACAGAATGCTGGCAAAGCCCAAAGGTTTATCAAAACACAGTGATAAATCCCAGATGTGAGCTCAGCTTTTAGTACTTTCTATTTTGCTAATGTCTCCTAACGAACGTGTGTTGGGTTTTTATTTTTTTATTTTCCAAATTCACAGTAAATTGGTCTGACTTCTGGTACCTGGCACAGTGGCACACTTCCTCCCAACAAGTGTAAGCCTGTCTGTAAAACAGAACAACATCTTTGAGATGGGGTGTTTATATGGGCAACTTTCAGTCATTGCAGTGAATGAGGTCCCAGCTTCAAAGTAATTTCAGATGAGTGCTCACCTGATGAAAGCATGAATTGTTTTTGGTTGACTTGATTTACATGGAAGCAGCCAGCTCATTAGCTGAGCTGAACTTGAGGAAACAAATGTAGTGTACATGCAAATGTTTTCGTAGCTATTGGTCTCAATGTTGCTGCAGCTTTCCTTGAGGCAAGAGGACAAAGACGGCAGTGATATGGCCTTGCAGAATCCACAAGTAGCTAAAGGAGGTCTAGCCATTGAACAGATTTACATCCAGGGTGTTGAGGTTAAAAAAAATTAAATGAATGTACCCAAGTCATGTCAGTCGATGCACTGGATTGCACTATATGCTGCATATATCCATACATACATTTAAAAAATATGGGGGAAGTCAAAGGACCAACTTGTATATGATGAGGGAGGGGATCTTAATTTGATAATCCATAGGACAGTGGCAAATTTTATTCCAGATGTGTCTGTTCAGCATGCAGCTTCTTCTAAAACCATACTTCTAGGCTCTCAGACATTCAACTCACACAAGCTTGATTTCAATATACTTCTTCCTTATCAATACAAGAACAGTTCTGCAGACTCAAGGACCATGTGATCTGGGCTTTTCTGGCCCAAGAACTCCTCAATGCCAACTGGCAAGGGAGTTATAAGAAGATTCTGATTCTATTATGTACATTCTGCTTCACAAAAGAATGTCATGTGAGGTCTTAAATGACAGCCTGGATCACACTGCTCATTAATTTAGTTGTGAATTGTACTCACAGGTACTAGGTGAGGAGATATGTATAAATGCTGAAAGTATGTTTAAAGTCTGTATGAAGGCAGAGATCTGTGTAGCTCAAAATCTTGTCTTTTTCCCCACCAGAAGATGATCCAGTGGGAATATGTTACCTGACCTTGTCTCTCTAAACAAGTTTTCTGTCAGACAAGGGATGTTGATTCACTGGTCTTGGTTAAAATCTAAATTAAGTATTGTCTCATTCACATTGCCTAAACTGAATGCAGTATAATGTAAAAAATTCAGAAAAAATACAGAAAGGAACTAACTGGTATAGAAACACAGGCAGAGAAGAGAACTTAAACTTGAGATACATTTCAAAGGTAGGCTTTGGGAAACAAAGAAGACACCCCTGTCATCCTGCACCTGGATAGTAAATGGGCGGTGCATCTACAGTCATGGAAATAGAATCACAACTGATCATCCTTACAAATGCTGAAGAGGCAAGGGGTTAGCCCATTATATTTCATCTCCAGAAAGCATGTCATGATTTTGTTTTATAGCTAACCTTTTGTTTCCATTATCCTTACTCACCATCTCTTGACTCTTAAAACTTTGACAACAAACTTATTGTTGTTTTGACTATAAATATATCTCAGTGCCAGAGCACTAAACATGGTGCTGATCTTGAGTTGAATCATACAAGCCGGAATAAATGCTGTTTTCTTTGAATGGCAGACCAGGTATTTAATTGAATGTTCAGTGGATAAGGGGTTGGACACTACAGGGGAATGCTTCAAAGTGACTCCGGGACTAGGGTACACCTATTGTTAACCTGCAAGGTAAAGTAAGTGCTGACATAGCCCAGAGCAGGGGCGGGCAAATTATGGGCTGCTCTCCTCTCCCCCGGCTTCAGCAACTGGTCACCACAACCAGAGCACTGCCATTACTCTCTCTCCCTCTGTCCCAAGGGGTAGGCTGGAGCTGGGACTGAGGTGGATCAGAGCAGCCTCAGCACAACCAGAGTCCTGCTGCCCCCTCCCTCCCAGCTCTGGGGCCGGGCTCTCAGCTGCCACGTGGCCCTGCCAGCCCACTTCCCCCAACCATCTCTGAGGTTGGCTCTTAGATGGTGTAGTGCCCAATACCATGTGCAGGCAGACTTTGTTATTTTGGTTGTTCTGAGCATGCTCACTGCTCAGAACAACAAAAGTAACAAAATCTGCCCACACAGAGTTTTGGGCACTACATCCCAGCGGCCAATGGCATCGACTTACGTTGAGCTTTGCCTACACTGATGGTAATTCAACTCGTAGAATTTGACTTCAGCACTACACCACTTGTGGGAGTGGCTTTATGAAGTCTAATTTTACCGTGATTTAGGTTAGCTTAT
Organism: Pelusios castaneus; assembly: GCA_007922175.1. Taxonomy (NCBI): domain Eukaryota; kingdom Metazoa; phylum Chordata; order Testudines; family Pelomedusidae; genus Pelusios; species Pelusios castaneus. Next base: position 5,785,086 of record ML685764.1, read on the forward strand.
CTGACATGCCAGTGGAGATGCATTCTTTAGAGGGTCAATGTAAGCGGTGTTACATCGACCTCCATTGTTACTGTAGACCAGGCCTAAGGGACCTGTGTTCTGCTGCCTCTCAATGAAGACTCAAAGAAAAATTCCACTTCAACTGGAGGGCATGGATCAGTGCTCAAGTCACACACCCCATCAGTACATGGCTCAAGATGGGGAAAATAATGATCCAAAGAGCAGACCAAATTCGGTGGTGAATCCTGTTCACGTGCCTGAGGCACATTACACATATGCTAAGAAGACCCTTCAAATTCCTTTCCTAACAAAAAAATTTAATTTGAGATTTCTCTGATGCTTATTCTTATTGGATATTTATCTAATCCCCAACACAATCATCCTAGCTGGCGATTAATCCAGTGCCCTTCTCCATTTCTTTTATTTAGCCATCCTGCTCACATGATGAGCCTAGCTTAGATATGGCTCTGAGGTTGACTGATGCCTGTTTCCAAAGTACATACAAATTGTTCTTTAAGTAAGCATCCATTAATCAAATTCTACATATTTGTTTTTCCATTATTAAAAGCTACTTTAAATTCAGGAAAGGGCTCTCTCCATGGACAATCACCTTGTGAGAAGTATTAATATAAAAACTCATTTATTTCATTTTTAATATTTTTTCACATTTGAGTATTTCATGTATTTTCCCAAAATACATCTCCCCAAGATATGACATCTTTCCTAATCATGGGAGATTACCAGCATCCTGAGAAATTAATTGCAGATGAAAAATATGGTTCACAAATAAGTGAGTTTATTGTGAGGTGAAAGAAAAATAAAACACAAATATTAATCAAATAAACCAATGCAAATGGAACATATCAGACCTAGTATGAGACCTGCACCATTAATCTGAGGGGTTTAGCTATAATGCATACTCCAAAATAACCTCTTCCCTAGCTTTACTAACCTGTAACAGCGAGCTTTGTGCACTGTCTAGTTATTCAGATTATCTTGTTTCCTGGTTCCCATAGGTTTTCTTTTCATAGGTCTTTTGTAGCTTTGGGCATAGGAAACATCCACCTTACCTCCTCTCTCCCCATTATCCAATCATGTACTCTTGCCTCTGTATGAGATGTCTGCATTCTTTTATATGTTTTCAATTTTGTTTATTGTTGTTCTTTTATTCATTTGGAAGGCACTCAGACATTTACTGTGATGAAGGTGTCATACTGTCTGTAGTGATTCATGACGGTTAGTGCCAAACTCTGCGTAAACTGTCAAGAAGCAGGGCAGAAACCCCAGACTATTTGTATGGTAATTAGATTTTACCAACCCAATAACAAGCATGTGTAAAGAGGTATAAAAGTTTTACCATGGAGTCATCAGGCATTCCCGTCTATCTTGCCACCGAGGCAAGCTGGACTATATGATATAGATAGTCACTTTACACCAAAAATCACAATGATATTCAGGTTACTTCAAGTCCCAAAAGACCAATCACTTACCCCAGGTCATTTGTATGCAGATCTCAAAACAAAGACAACACCTGTAGTCCATCCTGGATATATGACCATTCAACAACTGGTATTTTTGTAGGGAGTATGTTCACTATAGGGTAATGATTGACCAGTGGTGAGCAGCCCCTATGTTACATGTATGACCTGTCCAGCAAGATGGGAATAGCTATAAGAGGAAGGAATGATATCACTTGTCTTTACTGACCACAGCGAGACACCTGGAGAAATGGCTGAAAGAGAAAGAACGGTGGACTGCGGGAGGAAAGTCCTAGGCAGGGAAAGCAGACTCTGCCTGTGTTAACTGAAAACCTGTAGCTTGCTTGTACCATCCCTCAGGATGAGACATTGCTAATTAAAATTCTGCTAGTTTGTAGAACTTAGACTGCAATCTTATGTTTATTTTGCTTGCTAACTATTTCTAGTCTCTTTACCCTTGCCACTTATAATCACTTCATATCTATTTCGCTGTAGTTAATAAATGTGTTATATATTTTATTTATTATTTATTGATTAACCAGTGTGTTTTTGAGAGAAGTCTTTATGTAACCTAGCTCAGTAACAAAAGCCAATGCACAGCCCCTCCACTTTGAAGGAAGGGTAGACAGAACAATAAATTTCACTGATCAGGCTTTTGACCAGAGCAAGACAGTACAGTCCCAAAGTCTTGGGCTGAGGAACTGACTGGAGCTTCTCCATTGTTGTTTCATCAGTGTCTGGGGAAAGAATTCATTGTGGATTTGATGATAAGAGGATCTGGAGAGACTGTGTCCCCAGCAGAGCCTACCTCAAGCTAAATAGTTTATTAGGATACCCAGAGGTTCCACATCCCCCAGGCTGCACCCCAGGAGTACTTTCACAGGGGCACAATAGCATAGTACTCTGAGTATTCCTCCTACTGTACGTTCCCTACAGTGGGGAGACCATGAGGGAAATATGTGCAGGTGATTATATCTTCTCTATGGCAGTGAAGATTCCATCGACAGTTTTAAATTCCTTTAAACCACCAACTCTCACAAAAGGTGCTTATCAAAGCAGAGAATGTGGCCTAAACATGGGCAGTCAAAGGAGCTTCTGCTGGGGAAGGCTAGCTTCCCAACTGCCCTAGGTCCCACCCCATGCCCTACCCCAATTCCACCCCAACCCCACCGGCACTGCAGGGCCTTCCCTGTGAGCCTTTCCCAGCAGGGCAGGGAAGTGTGAAGCCACTTTCCTGGGCCTTCCCTACCAAGGAACCATGGGCCTAAAGCTTCCCATTCTGTCATTTATGATACTGTGTTGCCCATATCTTTCTTAGTCAGGTTAACGTAAAGAGCTGTTTGGATATTTAACCCTCATCTAACACCCTACGTTCCCTCAAAAGGTCCATGCCTGCTTATGGCTGCTGACCAGAGGCCAGACCGGCCTCCAGCTTTGCAGTGTTTGACCTAAGAGGTCCACTGTGTATTCTCTTCCCTGGCTACAGAAAGGGATTAAAGTATGTTGGAAGCCCCCAGAATGCTGTTCTAGGGCCCACAAATTTGATAGGCCAGCATTCCGGGGCCCAGACAACAGAAAAATCTGGCAGAACTCATGTTCTGCCCTGCTCTGCTGCTGGCAGGTCAGCTGGGAGCAGCGGCCAGGCTGGGGATTTTTCAGACAGAGCATGTTTGGGGGGGGGGGGAGCGGCCTGGCCAAGGAGTGGCTCTGGCCACCCCTGCAGCTCCAGCCAGGTAAGGGGGGAGGAGAAGGGGCCCGGGAGGGGTGAGAGGATTGGGAAAGGGGCCCAGGGGGGCGAGAGAAGCAGGGAAGGGGTTGGGGCAGTCGGGGAGCTGGTGGGTGGGTGGGGAAAGGGCCGGAGGGGACCGCGAGAGGAGTTGGGGGGGGTGAGAGGAGCTGGGAAAGGGGCCCGGGGGGGGGGATGAGAGGATAGGGCGGGGAAGGGGCCCGGGGACTTGGGACAAATGGAGGCCCAGTGGGGCGGCACCCCACCACCTAGTGCCAGTGCTCCCCACACCTCTATGGAACCCCACCCCACCTCTGCCCTGTCCTCCCAAGCTCCCCAGCCATTCCTCCTTTGCCACCCCATCCCTGCTACACTCTCCTGCCAGGGTACCCTGTCTTTCCTACCACTCCACAGTTTCTATGCCTTGTCTAGCCAAAATTTGCTCACCGAACCCAGTGACAAAACGTCCTTTGACTTCAGTGTGACTGAAGATCAGGACCTGTATTTGTTGCTTAGAAGAGAGGGAAAAAAGGTGACCAGTTTTTGCTTGTTGCAAACAAAACGCAGAGCCACAATATATAAAACTGCCACAAAAGTAATACCTTTAGCATTAATAGCACCAGTTTGGTGTATTGCCCCTGATTCCCCCACCACTACACACATAATGTTATTAATTATGTTGAATTGTGCCAGGTCATGTGATGGTTTTGTGATATGGACATATTGGGCCAGATTCACCCCTGATATAACTCAATGGCCTTCATTAGAATGTGTCACACTTGAATCATGGTATCCTTTATCTCTGATGCAGTGGTTAAAGTAAGTCATTTGGTACTGCTCATCTCTTATTGGAAAATGGCTAAGGCGTACAGGATGCAACCATTGGTCCTGTTACATTTCTTTTTGATCTGGTTGAACTAGGCAGCAATGATGCTGATGGAATAGTATTAGCTTTGCTGCAGTGTTTGACAGCACATGGGTTCATGGAGGAATTTCTCAAAGATAATTGAATTGGTTTAGGTGTAGATGGAGCCTCTGTCATGTTAGGCAGTAAGGCTGGTGTTACCACAAAATTAAAGACACAATTTCCACTTTTGATAAACTGGCATTGTTTTAATCACAGGTTAGAATTGGCCGTGGCTGATGCTATCAAATACTGAAACGAAGTTAATCACTTTAAATCATTCATGAACAGTCAGTCTCCGAAGTGCTTGAGAGAGTTGGCTGAATGTGCGAGTGATCTGGAAGTCCAGCTTAATAGGATTGGATGTGTACTTGATGTATGTTGGGTTGCCTCTAGCTGCTGCACTGTATGGCTGCGTCTACACTTGTAAATTAAGTCGACTTAAGCTTGCTTAAGTCGACTTAATTTACCCTGCGTCTACACTACAGTTTCCTTAAGTCGACATAAGCAGCTTGCTTAAGTCGACTTAAGGAAAATAAAGTCGACAATGAAAATTAAGTCGACTTTATTAAACCTAGATTGAATTTGATTTAAGGCTTAATTTGACTTTTTAAAGTCAGTGTCGACTTAGGGCTAGCCCAGGACTACACCAATGCCCTCCCTGACGGGGGGGCACAAAGGGAGCCTGGCATGCCTCCCCAAAGGGCAGGGCAGAGCCCTGTGTGATGCTGTCTGGATTTAGGGAACTATTTATGATATTATTTTCTATTAATATCTCATAAATGCTATAATCCATAGGAACTACGTCATGTTTGGTATCAATAGAAAGGTAGTAATTTGCTGGGAATGATTATATAGTTCATATATAGGAATTGTATTTGTATTAGAAGTTAGGAATATGGTTGTTATATCTATACTTTAACTTGTGCGATTGTGTGGACACACCCGAGACAGGCTGTGTACAACCATTGTGTCCTTAATGTTAAGGAAGCTCCCAAGTACAATGGGCCCAGGGAGAAACCTGATGAGCCATTAAGGACATAAGGAATACAACCATAATATCATAAACGGTTCCCTAAATCTGGACAGTGTCACACTCTGCCCACATGCCCTACCAGGGTCCCTGTCCCTCTTTGCCCCATTGTACACAAGGGGTGCCCCCCCTGCCACCGTGGACCTGCCCAAGGTCCCCCTAGCCCCTAGAAGTTGACCCAGTGTGGACGCTCTAGGTTGACTTTGTAAATTCCCCTTTAAGTCGACTTTAATTTTAAGTGTAGACGCACTAAATCAGGGGTCCTCAAACTACGGCCCGCGGGCCGGATACGGCCCGCCAAGGCTATTGACCCGGCCCGCGCCGCTGCTGCGGCCTGCCGCATGCGTCCGGGGCAGTGGCGTGGCCACGGCCGGGGCAGGCTCCCGGGCTCCCACCCGCCGGCTGCCTCGGCTTCCCGGCCCGGAGCCGACCCC
>ML685764.1:5795660-5859161 GCA_007922175.1 Pelusios castaneus
ACTTTATTTTCCTTAAGTCGACTTAAGCAAGCTGCTTAAGTCGACTTAAGAAAATTGTAGTGTAGACACAGGGTAAATTAAGTCAACTTAAGCAAGCTTAAGTCGACCTAATTTACAAGTATAGACGCAGCCATAGAGTGTGATTCAGAGCTCTACCAAGAGGCTTGTGAGATGATTGCTGCAGGTTGCTTTAAAGATGTATGTGTAAACATGTCTGTGAATGCTGGCCAGCAAATTGAAATTTCTAAATGTCAGTTTTACCAGGCCTTAGCGGACTGTATGAATGCTAGATTATTGCCAGACTCAGAAAAATGTCTAAGCAGTGCTGCTGAAGCACTTGATCCATCACGTTTCACTACAGAACTCTCACCGGAATTTGGTGAAGTGAAAGTGACAAAATTTTGTGTTCCAAGTTTGGAATTGCATTTAATGAAGTGAAATGTGCATATCGGGAATACAAAGATCACAATACTTATTGTGTTATGCAGTGTTTGCTAGTTTGTGACAATAATTGCTATAGACATAAATGCCATGGAAAATTATAAATATTTTTATGGAACGATAACCGATGCATATGGTACTGAGAAGTGGTTGTAAATGGCTACCTGGGTTGGGGCCCACACGTGCATGAAGGGGGCCCGGACAATACAGGAAGGGGGCCCCAGAGATTAGGAGTGTTTCGGGGTCTGTCAAATTATACTTTAACCACTGGCTACAGGAAATCTCTCGTACTTCTCCACTTTACAAGTAAGCTCTGCTGCTTGTAGTTGATTCAGGGAGTTATTCAAATGAGCAAAACTCTTCCCCAGGTCTGGCTGAAACCCATATGATTCCAGATGGAGGAGTATTACAATTTATTCTTATTAATGAGTAAATGTTTTTATTTTGTGGTTGATGCCCCTTGAATATAATTTGCACATTCAGAATGCATGAACAACTGGCCTGCTCCAAGACTTTTTAAAGGTGAAGGATCATGTCATTTGAAAAGTAATTTATTGTGGATGTACAATACGGTCTGGGAATTGACCTGTGATATCAATAAAAGAATAATTGAAGCATCCTTAATATAGTTTTTCCTTGGAGAAGTGTAATTAGTAAGCAACAATGATTCAGGATAAAGAAAGTAGAATAGAGACTTAAGGTGTATGAGGGAAATGGAATATTTCACCATGAAATGACACAGAAGGGTATCTGAAATCACTTGCATTGGTGCAGATTTAGAATAATGCCACTGAATTTAATAAAGTACAGCAGTATATCCCTGTATACATATGAGGCAAAATAGCCCATCATTTCAACATTTAACGTAAGTGCTAGTTCAACAAAACTTATTCCGGGCTACTTTTCCATATCCTTTTTAATATAGGTCTTAATACACAGGTAAGAGTTTCAGTAAAAATGTCAAATAGCTGGCTCATGTTATTTCCATGCTTGTTGTGAATAGAAATGTTTAACTTTCTATTCTCACTCTTTCTTTCTCCCAAACTTTGTGACAGAGCTTGGCTATACAACTTCAATTAAGCTATTTTTATAAAAATGGACAAAGCCATCTTGTTTGTATGTTTGACAGCTGGAAGTAAAATGTTTTGTTAAGTACTTGTGAAATACATATTGCTGGTTTTATTATTATATTATATTATATTATATTATATTATAATTATTAATAATAATAAGCAGCTGACTAGGGAGCAGAAAATATTTTGCTGCCAGAAAAAAATGTCAAGTTTCCAAAAGAAACTAAAATAATACTCCATTCCTATTACCTAGTCAATCAGAGTCATATGCTGTAGAGAACGCCGGTTGAATGAAACTATTAATTAACTAAAGATACTGTGAAAATGAGAAATACACGCAGGACCGGGGGGAGGGGTGTGTGTGTCTAATTCTCCTCTCACATCAGTTTTAGTGTGGTGTAATTTCACTGCCTTCATTAGAATTACTATGGACTTGCATTATTTTGTGAGAGCGCAAAACTGGAGCTTGGGGAAGTTGTAAGTCTGAAGGATGCGGCCGCAGGAGGAGGGTGAAAGGTAAAAATGGGGATTGAGGGAAGGGCTAAGGGTGAGGTGTTGTTTGAAGGCAGGAGGAGTAAAAGTGAAGGGACAGTGTGGTCTAAGAGCGGGATAAAGTTAAGCATGATGGGTAATGGAGAAAGATAAGGGAGGTGGGTGTGGGGTTAGAGAAATTCCTCTTTCCCACACTGAGCCAACAACCTAGCATTTCTCTTCAGTTCTCATCCTTACCTGTTCTATTACCTCATAGCTATAATTGTCCCTCTCATGATTATCTTTCACTCATAGCCCAGGCCCAGGGTATTCGCAAAAATCTGTGGTTACTAAATTTATTACAGAATCTACCTCTTGCCAAAAATTGTGATCTGGAAACTATTTTAAAATCATTCTTCTAGGCCATACAGTGGTGGAGAAAAAACCCTCAAATCTTAGGGCTGGCGGTGTCTTTATGAATTTAAAAGACCATCTGAAACAACTGATATAATTACCTTTCAAAAAAATGAAGATTTAAAAATATTTATTCTGGAAACCAAAGAAAGTACTTCATCCAGAAAAACCTCCCAGTTGGCTTCAGAAGAGCGGTTACAAAAATTTGAAAACTACATGCCCAGTTCTTCAGTCAGTTCCATGTGCCCAGGGGCAATGGGTACAAGAGGCTTGGGGAGATTTAACCGTCCAACACCGAAAGCTCCCACTTGGACTTTGCCCCCACTCCAGCTCCTTCCCAGAGTTCCTCTGCCCCCACCTTCTACTTGCATTGATGACATTCATGTTCAAATAAAGGATGTATTTTTAAAAACTTTAACTGAGGCTGCCAGAACTTCCTGTCTGCTGTACCAGGTTGTGACAGAATTGAGATGTAGCTTGCTTCAGAGGACATGGTTATGTCTAACCTTGACCCTTGCTTAATTCCCTCTGCCATCCTTCCTCTAGTCTCATTCTGTTTCACCCACTTCCTATCACCTCGCACCTACCCCCTCACTCTTACCTTTTCTTTTCCCGGAAGTTGATAGGTTCCCAAGATAAGTCTTAACATACTTTACATTCACAAGTACCAATTAGAAGTTCAGTGAAGCTATTTATAAAGAACTCTTGTGTTTACATTAGCAGCTGTAGTGCTGGCTGTCAGTTTGTCTCAAAAATGGGATGGAGAATGAGGTCTTAATAAAATGACTTAAAGAAGATTGTAAACTCTTTGGTCAGGGACTTTCTCCCACCGTCTTTTTGTGCACAACTTAGCGCAATGGGGCCCCCATCCAGGTCATGCCTTTTGGCATGATTGCAGTACAAATATTGAACAAAACTAATATAATAAATGAACACAATTATTTGCTGGGTGCGTTTTTTTTAATCGCGTGGCCTGTTCATCAAAACCATTTGCATGTGTTTACAGATCTATTTGTTCCCCTACAGCTCTCTTTCATACCCAACATGGTCCTACATGGACTTCATAATACTGCATATTTGATATCTCATTACGTTTTCAGGGATTCGGTTAATTCTTTAGCATACTTTTCTTACATTTAGGATGTTTATTTAAATGATGTAAATAAGAATAATAGGTTGAAGTTGCAAAATTCAGAATTAGATTCCAGTCAAATTTCAAACATGTCTAAAGTTCAGTGATGGACAGTTCTAGGGTTTTAATTTAATCCATTATAAATTCTGCCATTGCAGCAAACAACAATGGCAGAGCCAGGACTAGAATACAGGTCTCCTGGTTCCTAGTTAGAGATGGGTCATTAGTAAAACACAGAACCTGATCCAGTTTCTCTTATTTAAAGAGTTACCTGTGTTTCATAATTTCTTAACTCTCTGCAATCTGCTCCAGCATTACCATCCCAACCCAAAAGACCCACTTAGACAAACAAGTGATTTGAACTCTGAGGTAGATTTTCAGGTAGTAGGGAATTACTATGCTGACACTACTGCTATGCATATGGCTTCACAGCTTGTAGCAGCCTCTTAAAAGAAAGTCATTATAATATCTCAGTAGTGTACTGTAACAGTAGACCCAGAGTGAAGATCAGATTCCATTTAAATGGTCAGAACTTCAGGAACAAATTCCAGACATTCATACATAGAGAAATTGATATTTCTGAACATTTTACTATAATACAACATAATCATCCCTCGAGATGGCCTGTCAATTTCCGTTAACTTGAATGGGAGCTGTAACACACATCTTCCAAGATAAGCAAACCCCATCTTCCATGATAACCAGACTCAATCAGCAAGGAACTTTCAGATATGAAGTGTCACACATGATTCATTTATCAGTCTTTTAATTCGCAGCCTACTGATTTTCAACACAGTGTGTAGGCAGACCTTTGCTTTTTAGCTTTAATGGTGTTGACCTTCGAAGGTGTATTTTTAATGGATTTCTGTTCTACTAATTTGCAAGAAGAACTACAATATTTGCCCCAACCTGACACATTTTTCTTTTCTCATCCACCCACCTGTAAGTACCACATCTTACTGCACTCCCCAACTGTAGAAACCAGGCTGTTGGGAAAATCATGCACACCCCCAGAGGCCTTCAGCTAAGGTGGAATTAGTGTGGTCCCTAGAACATTATAGAAAGCTGAAGAAAAATTGAAGACAATGTATCACAATTCTGCAAGCTACCTACTAAATTGTTGATAGACTGAGACAATGCAGGCAAAAGTGGTCTGAGTTATATTTCTGAAATGTCTTGTAGCCTTCAGACTAACTTGTCCCTCAAAGTACAGAAGAAACATTACGTGATTATACTAAATTATATAGGGGATTCTTTACCAAACATGTTGGACACATACAGACCTGGCCCTCTAGCTGCCTGACTAAACGCAGTTTATGTTGTGTAGTCTTGATCTGAAATAAGCAGTAATAGATATCACTGCTAATGTACTTCAAGAAATATTCATCCAGAGTAATGTACTTTAATAAACCAAAAAGCATCTTCAGGTAACAGGTAAATATAGTAATTATCACCATACTATCATGTGAAAAAACAAAATGCACAGCAGTATTAATACATATTCAACCACTAAAATAGGTATTAAGTGCTTGTTGATTATCCTATGATGGGAGGCTGATCTGAAGGGGAAAGGCGTCCAAGAGAGCTGGCTGTATTTTAAAGAAACCCTGCTAGGGGCACAGGAAGATACCATTCGGATATGCAGAAAGAACAGCAAATGTGGAAGGCACACAGCGTGGCTCAAGAACTCTGCCATGAGCTGAAACATAAAAGGGAAGCTTACAAGAAGTGGAAGCTTGGACAGATGACTAGGGAGGCGTATAAAGATATTGTTAGGGACTGCAGGGATAAAATCAGAAAGGCCAAAGAACACCTGGAGTTGCAGCTATCAAAGGATGTGAAGGATAACAGAAAGGGGTTCTACAAGTATGTCAGTAACAAGAAGAGGATCAGGGATGGTGTAGGTCTCTTACTAAATGGGGCAGGTATCCTCATGGTGGATGATGCGGAAAAGGCTGAAGTACTCAATGCCTTTTTTACTTCTGTCTTGACAGGGAGGATCAGCTCCCAGGCTACTACCCTGGGTAACGCAGAATGGAGAGAAGAGCGGCCCTCAGTGATGGAAGGTCAGGTTTGAGACTACTTAAAGAATTTGGATGTGCACAATTCTATGGGGCAGGATGTACTGCATCCAAGGGTGCTGCGGGAGTTGGCCGATGCGATTACAGAGCCACTGGCCATTATCTTTGAAAACTCCTGGTGAACGCGGGAGGTCCTGGAGGATTGGAAAAAGGCAAATATAATACCTATCTTCAAGAAAGGGAAAAAGAAGGATCCAGGGAACTATAGACCAGTCAGCCTCACCTCAATCCCTGGAAAAATCATGGAGCAGGTCCTGAAATAATCAATCCTGAAAAACTTGGAGGAAAATAGCATGGATTCACCAAGGGCAAATCGTGCTTGACCGAACTGACTGCCTTCTATGATGAGATGAGTGGATTTGTGGATGCAGGAAGAGCCGTTGACGTGAGATATACCTTGACTTTAGCAAGGCTTTTGATATAGTTTCCCACAGCATTCTCATCGGCAAGTTAAGGAAGTATGGATTGGAAGAGTACACCGTAAGGTGGATAGAAAACTGGCTAGATCAACGCGCTTAGCGGTTCAGAATCAATGACTCAGTGTCTAGTTGGCAACCAGTAATGAGTGGAGTGCCCCAGGAGTCGGTACTGGGGCCGGTTCTGTTCAACATCTTCATTAATGATCTGGACAATGGGATAGATTGCACACTCAGTAAGTTTGCGGATGACACCAAGCTGGAGGGAATGGTAGACACACTGGAGGGCAGGGACAGGATTCAGGGAGACTTAGACAAATTGGAATACTGAGCCAAAAGAAATCTCATGAGGCTCAACAAGGACAAGTGCAAAGTCCTACACTTAGGATGGAAAAATCCCATGCACTGATACAGGCTGGGGACTGATTGGCTAAGTAGGAGCACTCTAGAAAAGGACCTGGGAGTTATGATGGATGGGAAGCTGGATATGAGTCATCAGTGTGCTCTTGTTGCCAAAAAGGCTAATGGCATATTGAGCTGCATCAGTAGGAGCGTTGCCAGCAGATCGAGGAATGTGATAATTCCCCTCTATTCGACACTGCTCAGGCCGCATCTGGAATACTGTGTCCAGTTTGGGGCTCCCCACTACAGAAAGGATGTGGACAAATTAGGAAGAGCCTAGCAAAGGGCAATGAAAATGATTAAGTGGCTCGGGCACATGACTTACAAGGAGAGACTGAAGGAACTAGGCTTATTTAGTCTGCAGAAGAGAAGACTGAGGGGGGATTTGATAGCAACCTTCAACTACTTGAAGGGGTGCTCCAAAGAGGAGGGAGCTAGGCTGTTCTCAGTAGTAACAGAGGACAGAACAAGGAGCAATGGTTTCAAGCTGTAGATGGGGAGGTCAAGGTTGGATATTAGAAAGAGCTTTCTCACTAGCAGGGTGGTGAAGCATTAGAATGGGTTACCTAGGGAAATGGTGGAATCTCCGTCTTTGGAGATATTGATGGTCCGGTTAGACAAAACCCTGGCAGAAATGATTTAGTGGGAGTGGTCCTGCTTTTTAGCAGGGGGTTGGACTAGATGACCTCATGAGGTCCCTTCCAGCCCTAAGATTCCATGATTCTATGAAGAATTAAAGTCAAATACTCCAACAAGAGTGTCAGAATAAACATTTTTAAAAAAACAACCATGAAATCATGAGAGACCCCTGAAGGCCCTGGCCGTTCTGAGACACAGAATAGTCAATACAAGCTGTGGAATAGCAATGTACATAGGCCACTGTATTTTAGATACTTTTTTGAGGCTGGGAAGCAAGTCGCTAATACTGTTCTTTGTGTTTTGCCTTGGCAACCACTTGGATCAAAGCTACAGGGTTATTTTATAATGATACTCAACATTTTAATGCATGCTAGCGTGACTTACTCAAGTCGAGAAATACATCCCATTTCATTCTTTTTTTAGACATCACTAGCTAATAGTTTCCTGTGTCAATTATTGTTTTTCAGAAACCAAAGTATGGCTGGAATTGTAATTTGGAAAAATGTTGTAGATTTGTGGTACTGATGGCATTGACTACATGCCATATACTTCTTGAATGAGCTTTGTCATCTCCATATCATATTCTGTAATGAGTGCTATTTGATCTGCAACAATCCATAGCACTTTTCAGAAACCAATTTAACTTGCATGCGACCACATATAATGAAGTGCAATATATAAACTCTATTCTGATTATAAAAATATCTGGCAGATATTTAACAACCTTCATCCTAGAATAAAAGCTGGTGTATGGTATTTTTCCTGGCAAAATATCCCGAGCTCTTTAGAAGCCATGAATTTGGACAACTACCTCTTTTCTGCCATAATGAAATAAGGGTAATCAAAAATGTCAGTCCTGTTTGCTGCAACCAATTTATCATCTCATGCAAAGCAATGAGAAACAGAACCACTGAAGTTGATGGAGCTATGCTAGGTTACCTCAGCTAAAGATCAAAGCCCTGAATCTGAAATCTACTGGCAGAGGCAGATGTGAGTGGAGCTAACACTCATATACGAGGTATACAGTACTTGCCATGGGAGGTATTACTCTGAACAGAAATGTCTTTCTATGTTCTGTGTTGTCATCACTATCCATTGACACTAATTACCCTGAAGGATGGACATTCAAAATTTCACCCATAGATGCCAAGAGGGGTAGAAGATTAATGATATACAGAAGATTATTTTTTTCTGAATGAAATTTACACCCAATTTAAGGTCTCTTTATACTACTAGAGCAATGTAATTGGGAATCAGGGCCTCAGAGTGATGGAAAATGGGCTGAAGCAACAGAATCTGAATCCAATTCTAGATTTTCCATAGTTCAAAGCCTGGAGTCATTGAGCCACGGTCTAGCTCATTATAAATAAAAAGGCCACTTACAAAATTTGAATGTGGATTCAGTTTTAGGTCATGCTATCCACCCTACCTCTTTCCCCACAAAGATCAGGACATTCTGAATCAGGTTCAGGGCCAACTCTAGTAGAAATCCATGTTAAAGGTAAACCATCAACTTGAATATTACATTTTTTCTGACCATTTTGTACCCAATATAGTTAAAAGATTCTCATAGAAGTAGCACCAAAAATATCCTATTTTTCAGATTGCTACCTTTTGTGCATGTGACAGCACATTCTGTGCAATCAGTTCTACTATTCCCTTCTAGTCAGTTTCTCTTCTGAAAAGTCTCTCAACAGGAGAATAGAAGTATCATATTACGGAGAATGTTAAGTAGCTTAACTAAAGGCATTGTGACCAACTCTCCCTTCAGTTGTTTCTTATGCATACTACAGTAACGTCTAGGGCCCTCCATCAAGACTGGAGTCCTGTTGTGGTAGGTGCTAAAGAATTATGCAGTAAGAGAAACAATAAAGAATGTGCTCCATGCAGTGTTACTCAGCATGTGTATAAGGACTCTTGGTTTGCTACACGTTTAAAAAAAAAATCCCTTTGACATTTGTACCATCACGATCACAATCATCGTTCTTTACCAATTCTTATTGGACTGAGCTGGGGGTAATCAAGGTGAAAAAAAAGCTTTAAAGCTGAGCTTAACTGGCAGATAATTTATACCATTAGTACCCCACTTTCGCTTAACTCACAGGCTTCTTTCTTTATTCAAAATTATTTTCTACTGACACTTATGATTTTACCACCCCATGAGCATTGCAAATTGCTCTTCTCCAGCCCTGTTTGGTAGTCCAAAAAAGAGAGAACTATCAATAATATTTTGCCTAATTAGCTTTTCTTTCAAAGCCTTCTTTATTGATTTTGACTGGGAGTATCAAAAGAGCCTAAGGGAGTTAGGTGCCTAAATCTCATTAACATTCCAAACCTAACAAGTCTGGAGATTGGCGATGAGTTCCTACATCCTTCTTATAAGACACACGTTAAAGAAAAGCAATTTTTGTTCATCCTTCAAAGCACTTTCAGGTACAAGGTGTTTATATTTTCCTGTAGGGAAAATAGGCTCCAGGAAACAATGTTTTTAAAAACAACTACAGTTGTGTGCCAAAAATATATAATCACATAGATTTAGGTGTACAATGCAATGTATATTTTGGATGCCTCGCTATTAAAGAAATCAAATCCATGATCTCTAAATTCTAAAGTCAAAGAGAGAGTTGAAAACCAAGAAAGTTAGTTTGCACTGAAAAGAGAAATGTGTTCTTTGAAAATGTGTACACTTGCATAAGAATGTGACTCTGCTTCAACCAAGGGAGTTGCTCCTGCTCTTTCAAGTGGGAATTTGGACAACAGGTTATATAGTTTCTCTCTATGTCCATGAAATCTATAGATGTTCAAATGCTACTCTTTGGAACAGTTTCCTGTTAACAAGCTTGCTGTTACCATAGCATGTCAAACTCATGCTTCACATACAATCCATTTACAAATAGTGTACAGCTAAGAAACTGATAAGTCTGTTATAAAAGAAAAAAAATATGTGGACTGAGTCACTATAACTGCAGCTGGAGCAAAACAAATGTTATTTTTTTCTCCATTAAGAAAGGAAGCAAAGCTCTCTGCTAGGCAGAGCCATTCACTCACTGCTCCTCTCTTAGCCAAGTTCTATATTCAGCTATATTCAACGCTAACGAAGAGTCAGATTCTGTCCTGCACCTGCCCAGCTGTGTAAGGAACTTCCATTCCCACCTGGTGTGTATTGCTGCACAGAGTCTGACCAGAATCCTGGTGGGGAGCATTGTCTCTTGGCAACAGCTAGAAAGTTTTAGGGTTAAAGGCAGGGCTTTCCCTTTGCCTGTGCCTCCTACACATCTGCTAGCAATGTTGATCACGTGGAAAGAAAAAGACATGTAACTTTTTCAACAGTAATATGTCAGGTGGGCCAACATGTGCTACCTGGAAGATCACAGAAGGTAATTTGGTTGTTTAAGCCAAATTGAAGGCTGGGACTCTGGATGCTGTCCAAGCCATTGCCAGTTACTGGGATTGATTGCCAATTATTCTGCTTGCTGCTTTTAGCCATTTGCAGACCTTTGTAGGCATAAACTAGGCAAACTGAGAAGTGGTGGGGGTTAGACAGTGAAAATGTGAAGTGAGCCTGGCTCTATGTGTTTTCTCTCTCTGAATGTGCTGGGGTAGATGTCAGTGAAAAACAGGAAGTCTGAATATATTTTAGAATTGTCGGCATGGGCGAAATGTAGCTGTCAGACTAAAAGCTTAAAACTGCTTGCTTAACAATATGTCACTAAAAAAAATGTCTCTGTAACTCCTGATTTTGCCCAGTGATTCATTTGTTTGGTCAGCTCTGTAACATTCTTTTGATTGACATGTCTCTGCAACTAAGTCTGAGTCAGGCAGATCAATTAGTGAACACATTTGAGAAGGTCTCCAGGCATAGACGGAGGGAAATCTGTGACAAACTCACTCAAAGACTGCCGCAGGCTTCTGGGGTAGCTATCACGTTTTGGGTTACTCTAACCACCTATTGTATTTATATATGCCTTAGACTAATAAGTGGAGACTTCCTGTGAAAGTGATTCTGATGGGAATTGCTGGAGACCAATAAAGTAAAACTTTAAGTTAACAACACTTGATATTGACTTGTCTTTGTCAGCCACATAGCAGGCGGAGGTATTGTGTTTCCTTTGGTTTATTTCCTAATTCCAACTAGCACAGGATTTGGGCTTCTCTACACTGAAATTGCTGCAGTGATCTCCACAGATCAACGCAGCGTGATCAGCTGAGCAGCTAGTGGAGACCCGCTCAATTGATCCAGGAAGTGCTCTTCATTCAACACAGTAACACCACCCCACAAAAAAGAGGAACGGTGCTTCAAATGGGAGCATTTCCCATGAGCACAGCCAAATGAAGACGCTGTGGTAAAGGAGGATAAGTAAGTAGATGGGAGATATGCATTCTACAGTACACAGATTATGGACCTCCTGTTGACCCATCATGGCACTGTAGACTAGGCCTAAAAGTTAATGGGTCAAGGAATCCTGGGTAACATTAACACCCCCTCGAATACATTTGTTGATGTCTACGGATAAATTGAGTCCAGAGCTTGCGCCTGTATCTTCCATTTCTCCTCTGCTTGCTAGAAATGATTCCTATAAAAATCATCTGGTGGCAGAAATTCAGGAGACTAGGACTAATTCTCCTTTTGCTTATGTTAGTGTAAATCAGGAGTAACTCTCCTGAATTCAGTAAAGTTATCAGTTTAAAACCAGTGTAAGAGAAAAGAGATTCAGGTTCCTTATTCGTACACACCCAGCCAATTTGATTGCAGAGTTTTACTTGACATATGTTCGGATATAGCTTCAGAATCTATTAATGTTCCCTCACTCTCACCCATTACCAAATCGAACAGTTATATTAACCATTAACTCCACAATACATGGGGGAAGAGAAACTGGGGAAAGAAATTAATTGTAGAAGGAGCATATGTGGAACCAAGGACACTAAACAAATAGTTCCATTTTGGTCTAAATGCACTTTAATATGAGCAGCAAAAATCCACATCAAGGAGGAAAAAAGTATCATTTTCAAAGCCTGTCTCCAACTCAAAAGAAAGTTCTGTATGCTTTTTATGGTTGAAAAGCAACATTTGCACTAGGGAATCTCTATTCAGTGAACTAGGAAATTTTCCCAAATAAGACTGGTTTACAACTGCTTTTAGAGAGGAAATTGCACCTTTATAAAATTAAAATGTAAAATTACAGTGCAACATAGTCCCCAAGAGTGACACATGCTAATGTGTATGCAGCTTCTCTGATGATCACACAGTCATGTACACACAGGACATTTGCGAACTTCTGGTTACAGTGAGCTGTTGCTATTCGATACCACCTGCAAAATCAGACAGTGCATAGGTAGGCTTGGAAGGATTCTTTTTCTGCTTGTAAATATTGATTTCAAGTACATACAGAGCCCAATGAAAAAATATTTTTATTGATAGTAATCAAAATTTACATATAGGCAAAGTAAGAAAAGCACTGCTTGAGAACTTATTAGAGTTTGATTTAAGGACATTTTCTTTGCATATTTTGTGATATTGACAATTTGTGTTTTAACAGTTATAAGGCTTTAATTTTTTTAATCTTAATGCCGTTGAGTAATTATTGTCTCATCCCTTCCAATAATAACTCCACCTGAGAAAATATAAATTGACAAAAATTGAAAAAATGCTTTAAAATAACTATTGATATTATTAAATATATGGAATTTTGCCTAGTCTATGTATAAAGAAATAGTTGTGTGTTTTGGATAAAATCAACCAGAACATACTTGGAGCTTGTCTACCTTGTGCTTTAGTGCCCACAAGAGGGGTGTAAATTTTAGTCTGCTCCACTGACTCATGCACTAACTAGCCCATTGGATCCTACTGGCATGCACTAAAAGTTGCCTAGTGTACATCAATGTTGTCCTGATTCAAACATAGTTCCAACTGTGCAGTAGGGAACTTTTAGTGTATGCCAAGTGACTCTGCATAAGCCAATTAGTATGTGGCATGCTAATGCAGACTACAATTTAAACCTCTTTGGTGCAGACTAATGTATCTTGTGGACATTCCTCTGGTCTCAAATGGTCCCACGCCACTTTCCACAAGAGATTACAACTCAGAGAATTGGAATCTGCCTATTAAGTTCCTTGAGAGTTCCAGTGGAGAAATTATACTTCATTGCTCTCCTATAACTTCCTTGAAAGCTTGGTCAAATAAATTCAATATTGATTGACACCTTGGACAATTACACCTGACACCAAAGGGATTGTGCAGAATGCAAGTTAGCACTAGATTTGTCCAAAGTCTGCAAAAAAAGAAGCCAACAGATCAAATTCTACTCTGAGTTGCAATGATGAAATCCCAGTGACATTAACTGAGTGGAATTGAGAGAAGGATTTGGCCTTAGAAAAGTATGGTACAGAATGAGGAGGTGATCTATTATGATTATTCACACGGTATTAAATATTGAACTAAAGAGTACAAAGCACAGATATCTTATTTTAGCCAGGAATATTTTTGAAATACCAAGAGCAGTTTGCTCACTGCAGCAAGCCTAATCCATTTTTAACACCATTTTTGTGTATTTCAAACTTTATCACTTGGCAAGATAATTCCTCTAAAAACCAGAAGTTCAGCATGACTGTGACTGTGCAACAAGCCATGGGGCAATAACAGCCAAGCTAAATAGTCGTTGCTGTGTAAGCTGCTGTGAAATAGGACTTCATACACTGGAAGTAGGACTAACATTATCAAACCAGCCCCAAGAAGCCAAAGGGCTACAGTCTGGGGTCTGAACTAAGTAGGGTGAATGAATTAGTGGAAAATACATTAATAACTGTGGAACTGAAGTGACTACCTGGGATTTTATTTTCCCCTTAATATCGAATCTGAATTTCACAAAGTAACATCTCAAACCATCAGGGTGAAATAAAATGAGATTTGTTTGGAATAAAAGGTACAGCATATGTGAATTAAACCTAAGGAATAGACTAAAACACAGACTACTTTTGACCTACAGGGATGAAGTCAAAGCAGGGGAAGAATTCCAGTGAAGATGGAATCCTTATCTATAATTTTGTGTAGCTGATCCTACTTCTGAGCCAAACACCCACCACATGTTACTAAAGAGGTGGTTATAAATGGATCCATATTTCTAGCCCCCCACAGAATTATATTTGGCAGTGTATCGGTTTATATTTTATACAAATGTGCAGTATTGCATTGAGCACAGTCCATGGGCAATTACAATGCTATCTGCAGTGTTTGTCCTATAAGATACTTGGGCAGGATTTATAGTGGACTAAAACCTTAGGCTATGTCTACACTTGCACTTTTAAGTCGACTTTAACTAAGTCGACTTAAATTCCAAAGGGGTAGCCATGTTAGTCTATTGTAGAAAGACAACAAAGTCCTGTGGCACTTTTAAAGACTAACAGATTTATTTATCACATGAGTTTAAGTGTCACACCCTACCCCACATGCCCTGCCCTTTGGGGGGCATGCCAGGCTCCCCCTGTGCCCCCCCAGCAGGGAGGGCATTGGTGTAGTCCTGGGGTAGCCCTAAGTCAACTTAGGGCTACCCCAGGACTACACTGGCTTAATTCAACTTTAAAAAGTCGAATTAAGCCTTAGGTCGAGTAGAAAGGTGGTTTAATAAAGTTGACTTAATTTTCATTAAGTCGACTTTATTTTGCTTAAGTCGACTTAAGCAAAGTGTAGTGCAGACACAGGGCCAATTAAGTCGACTTAAGCCAAGCTTAAGTCGACTTACTTTACCAGTGTAGACGCAGCTTTAGTTATTGGCAAAGGGGCACAACTCTGTAAATTATCTTGCTAGCTGAGCTCTCTTTTAGAGAGGAAAATATTCTCATCTTCCTCTTGGACACTTTTACTGCCCTCACACACTACATTTGTGCTGTGAAGTCCTTGGTATTCCCCATTTCCCTCCTGTCAGGTGTAACCGTACTGGGCTCTTGGCCCCACTTGTTTCCTCAGCAGTAAGGATAATCTTGGGAGGGAGTCATTTGGGAGAATTCTCGTTTCTCATTCTTCATCCCTTCCCCCACTGTCATCCAATCTGTTTGATTTTTTTCTTTTATTCATCCATGGCTCCTTCACACACTGTGCAGGCCTCCATTCTCCTTCCTTCCTGTTGCCCTCTACTATCATGATCCTCCATCCCACTTACTCACCGCTGGTCTGTGATCTGACCATCCTCACCCTGCTTCATGCTTTCCTCCATCCCTCTTGCTCCCTCTCACCCCATGCCCTCCATAGCCTTCATCTTGCTCATGTTCTTACACTATTTGTTCAGCCCAAAACTTTTTATTTTTATTGATTTACAGAGGCCACCTCAGGTCACCATCTCCTATGTTCCTCCAGAGGTTTCCCCTCCCTCCATTTGAGTGCAGATTTCCACAAATCCCACAAGGGCCTCCTGAGTGAAGGGAGGCAGCCAGGAATCCAATCTCTTATAAGCAAGCCCAGACATATTTGCTCTCGCGAGTTCAAATCTCTGGAGAATACCTCATTGAACTTCTGAAGTTTAGTTTTGCATGGAATTTGTAATAACAGGAAAGAGAAATATACAGCCTTTCTGTGCTTGGAATGGCAAAGTGTCATGTGGTTAGGAAAGGTATGTCTGGGACCGGAGTATAGCTGTTACTCAACCCAGAGACAGAGGAGCTTTGTGCAGCAAGGTGAGACATCTTTAGCAAGGCAAACCAAAATACAGACATACGGCTGAGGCTGAACTGGTTTAGACTGACACAGACAAGTTACAATCATAAGCACCAAACATTAATTTTTTTTCTCTATTAGAAAAATAAAATCCCAGTGCTGGCCACATTCAAACTAAACTTTTAATAGAGGGCAAACCTTCTACTCCTCAGAACCCCAATTTGGAGAGTCCAGGAGGAAATCTGTGGATCAGCATCATTAGGCAGTGGTCAGTTGTTCTCTTTGGGGAGCTAGAAAGAAGGGAGGCTGTTTGTTTTTCCTATGAAGTTAGCTACTACAGTCTGAAGTTTTATTAGATTTCTAACTGTAAAATAAAAGAAAACAAGCAGGGAGACAGGACACCTTAAAAACCAGATTTGCTGCTCATGTTTCCAAACAGTGGCACTGAGACAATTATTGTGAATGGAATAAAAAGCTGGTTTGATACAGAAAGTAGTGTAGGACTTTCTATTTCTGGGTACCTACTTGCAATTACACATACATATGCGTGCGCACACACACACACCCCAAATGGTTCACAAATACAAAGGAGGAATCACAGCAAAACACTTTGCTTCTTCATATGCAGTTATCTTTCTTAACCATCCAAATGAAACATTAAAGTTATTCCTCTACATTTTCATCAACCATATGAAGAAGATGATGACTCGCAATTAATTTAATGATATCTGAGAGAGAAAGTAAGTCATAGGAACTTGATTGCAATAGAAAAATGCCCTAATATAACATATGGAACAACAAGAAGAATGTTTCTATAGAGACATGTCTGTGTAATAAAATTTATTCAAAACATGTAGTGAAAGGAAGGGATGAAAAAAGCCCCATTGTAAATTAGGAATTTAAACAAATTTTTTTAGAAAGCTACCCTGATACAGTTTGAGCATTTCCAAAGCCAACTTGGAGATGAAGGCCCAGATTTTTAAATATATGTAGGCAATACTGTACTCAGAATTGCAAAAATGCCTAAAGCACTTTTGAAAATGAGAATTACACTCTTAAATCCATTAGGCTTTGCAACACTGAGTGCAGCACCACCTAAATACCTCTAAAAATCTGGACCATAGTGTATATCTGGTTAAAAAATTATGCAGGGAAAAAATGGTACTCAAAAGAAACTGGTCAATTTCTTATTTCTAGATGGTAGTGAGAATTGTTACACACTTCACCCAGGGGCAGATTACCACAAAGGCCAGCCCACCACAATGTAGGGGCCACCTGCCCTGCCAGCGCTGAGGGGTGGGGGGTCGAGTAGGGCGGGACATCCTGAAGGCAGCGGGGCGGGGTGGGAGCGCTTTGCCTGGCCTCTGGGCCGGACCTCCCCACCTCCAGAGTAGAGCAGCCGACAGCGGGGCAGGTGCGTGGGGCCAGGCCTCTCTGGGTCGATGCCAGCCTGCCCCACACAAGTCGGGCCCCAGCCTCAGCCAGGGCTGGCCTCCGTCAGCGGCACAGCCGGCCAGGGTGCTGGTGGCAGCAGCCTTGGCCAGGGCAAGTTCCTGGCAGTGGCCTCAGGTCCCCAGCTCTGGCCGGCTCCCGGTAGCGGCCTCTGCCAGCTCCCAGCATTCAGCTGGGAGCCGGGCTATGGCTGCAAGCAGCCCTTTCTTTCTTTCTTTCTTTCTTTCTTTCTTTCTTTCTTTCTTTCTTTCTTTCTTTCTTTCTTTTAAAAAAAGTTTTAAAAACCATTTTAATTAGAAACCTTTCTAAAAATTAAATTTCAATTACAAATTCATTCAAATCCAATTAATTAAACCCAATTAATTAATTCTATTTACAATCACTTTGAATTCAATTAATTAATTTTTAATTTAAATTTAATTAAATAAACTGCTGGTCCCATTGTATGAAAAGGTTTCTCAGGCCAATATCCTTGTCCTCATGTGGCCCTCGTGGTGATTTGAGTTTGAGACTCCTACTCTATAGTGAACAATGAGAGAACTATAGGTTTATGAAGGGAAGTGGATCAGGCTTTTAGACTGACTAGCAGTTATCTACCCCATTCCCGAAATGATTCTAGACCCAAGGGCTATGTCTACACTGGCAAGTTAGTTCGAATTAAAGAGGCTTAATTCGGACTAACTAAAGCCATGGCTACACTACGCTTTAGTTAGTTTGAATTAAGGAGTTCCTTAATTCAAACTAATAAGTTTGAATAGGGCTTTAGAAGTAAGGTTTTAATTCAAACTAACTAGTTCGAATTAGCCAATGTGGCCATGTTAATTCAAACTAATTTCTTAGTTCAAACTAACCGGCCATGAAATGAATGGGGATCGCTTATTCGAACTAACTTTTTCTAGTTCAAATTAAGTTAATTCGAGCTAACTAAAATTAGTTCGGATTAGTTAGTTCGAACTAACTAATTTGAACTAAATTTACAAGCGTAGACATAACCAAGTTGTTCATTGAAAGAAATGTGACTCAATATCTTTTGAGCCCACAAAAGAAGCTGATCGTGTTTATTTGTGTCAAACAGCTTATCTCCTGAATCTTTCACCTTGAGAGAGGGAAATTACTTTAAAGTTTCTCAAGACTTGAAATACAAGATTTTCAGTTTATATAGGGTCTGTTCTCATGTGGGTTATTTTTCTCATATACAGGACAAATTATACACAAGAATATATATCTGCAGGTTTGGCACCTTATTTTCTAAACATTAACTTTCTCATTTTTCATCACTTGTTTCCAGTATCTTATTCTAAGTATCCACATACTGTATGTATCACAGATCATCATTACTGTTTATACCGTGCTGGTGGTGTACATTATTAAGGACTCCAGGTCAAAAGACTCCCAGAAGAAGCCATTTGCAGTGCACAACAGCAAGAAATGTTATTGGGCAGTGTAAAAGGATGATGTGCCCCTGTAAGGGTCAGGGAGGTGATATGGGGGAGAGACTGGGCTTAGCCAGCTCTGTTTGATTCCCAAACCCATCTGAGAAGAGGTTAGGTGATGACCATTAAGATCACTGAGAGAGAAATCAGCTGCAAGAAGAGTTATAGGAGAGAGACTGCTTCTTTTGATTGACTGGGCCTGGACCAGAGAGAGAAGCACAGAGCGAAAGAATTCTGGGCTCCCACAATCTGTACTGGTCGAGGAAGTAGCTTTGTTCTGTATTTCTTTGTTTTAATTTGTTTTAATTAATAGTTTTAATTAATAAACTATGCTTCATGGGGAGGCCCTCAAAGAGTCTGTAGCATGGTGTCATTTCTTCCTAGGCTGAGGCAGCAGGCCAGGACCTCTCAGCACAGCATCATCAGTGTCCCCTCCCTCCCCCAACAATTGACTTTCATGTTTTCTGCATGGAGATGTGGAGACAGGGGAGAGAGGGGCTGGCCAAGCCAGCTCCTTGCAGGGGAGGAGGCGCACTGGGGCAACAGAGGAGGGAGAGAGGGACAGGAGAGTGACCAGACTCAGCCAGCTCTGGGCAGGGAGAAATATGTTCACCCCAGCTCTGGCTTCTGGCCTGGCCAAGGGAAGAGACTTCAGGGGAAAGAGGAGGAGCAGGTCGGCAGGGCCAGAGTTCAAGTGCTCATGTGGAGCCCCCAGAATGGCCGGTGCCCCCAGGCATGGACCCCATTGGCCCAATCAGTAATCTGCTGCTGTTAAGGCACCGCTAGAGCATCACCACCACAAGGCACATGCCTATGTAACCCATATGCCTGAAAAGGCTATCTCTGAGAGACCTGCTGAGGGTGGGTTACTGTTGTTGGGCAGATTAGCAACCCACAACTGGAAACTTCCAGAAGCAGGGAGTGGTAGCAATTTGAGCATGCTCCACAGTGTACCCTGCTGGGGTGATGTGATGTTGTCAGTCAGATGACTGGAGAGCAGCAGCCTGAGCAGACAGCAGGCAGGAGCTGCCTTGAGGGGAGACCATGTGCTCAGTGTTCTGGAGAGGAGCTGAGCCAGGAGTGAACAAGATGTTTTCTCCATGTAAAGGAGTCATTTGCAACAGACCTTGCAGACATGCATATGGGACTGAGGGCTGGTTGCAGAGGAGAAGAGAAAGCCTGCATGGAATGCTACAGAGGATCCCAGCAAAGAAAGAAGAGGACAGCTATTTCTTGCCACTCAAGCTTTCACACTGGAACAGAGACTGTAGCTGAGAGTTGGGTGAGCTCCACACAGACTTTGGGACACTTGGGTATCTTTCATGCAAGGGATAGTTCTTGGTTAATTGTAGTTTGTTTTCTTAGGATAAGGTTCATTTAGTTAGTAGTTAATAAAGTTCATTGTTATGTTTGTTTTTAGTAGTATTTTAATGTGTGAGTGTAGCTCTGAGCAAGCTTCGCCGTGAGTCCTGTACAGACTGGATCCTGGGTCTCCAGCTGTTTTCCCATAGGGGTTGGGATTGATTTCTGTGGGGCACTGGAGAAGGGCAACTAAATGAATTTAGCCCACCCGAAGGTTACACCTACTGTGCCTAAATGGAAATCTGGCCCCTGCCAACAGTCCTATACTTAAGAGCAATGCTATGTCTTTTTGAGCACCAGCTCTTGGCACCGTATCTGTTAACTATTTACACAGATACAAATATCTCTTTAATAGAGCATTCCTGTAACAGCCACAGTCAGTCAAAATGGACACATCTTTACCTCAAAGAGTTTACAACTTAAAGATCCAATCCTGCAAAGACAGACACAAAAGGATGATATGATGCACATATATTTATGCACCATTTCAAAACTGGTACCTAAATTAGACACACCACAGGAAAGAAGGATAATAAGCAAAAGTGTATAGTGGAGGAGAATTGGATGAGGATTATAATATGGAACCACTAGCAGTTATTTTTACTTAAATATGGTGTTGGTTTCTTCGTGCTTTGTTTGTTGATTTACAAATGTCACAGAAAACTCAGCAATGTCATTTTCAATGAAAAGGTTTATATATGGGAAGAAAGGCTTCCTGCTACGTGCACTTCCAGACCACAGTGTTAGATGTTGACAATATAAAAGACTAGTGCTGCGGTTGCTTAAAATGGGTAGTTTTCTGTTAACTATGTTGCTCAATCTAACCATCTCATACATGGCATTAATTTGTAATCTACATTACACAATCTCTTCTACTAGGATTATCATTCCTACAACTTGCCTGCACAATACTATAAAGCTAAATGGAACAGTTCCGTTTTGTTTGTTATGAATGCCAATCTCATATGTTAAGTTACGTCCAAGAACTACGTATCCAAGAAAAACACAAAATGCAATGGGGATACAATCAGGTATGCCTGCCAGAGACATCCAACGGAAGTGCTGAGAGGCCACAATTCAGTTCCAAGATTCATAGGAGAGGTGATATTTTTTCAGTGATGATTTCAGAACATTAGATTAAGTATATTATATCCCCCAATCAGACAGGACAAGAATAATCTCTCACATTCTGCTTTTAAAAAGAGTTTTAAGGAAAATATGCTTGGGCTGATAGGAGGACAATCAGTGACAGAAGCTGAAGGTGGTTATTTCTTCATAGGTCATACATACTGTGTACTAGCATATGCAGTCCAAGCTTTCTCCCACTACTCTGCCAATTACGCTAGCCATGCTCCCCCAAGATAATGACTAATCCAAGGCCTGGTCTACACTATCGTGTTTTGTTGCCAAAAGCCAGCTCTTGGTGACAAAACAGACATGACGTACGCCCCACCAACAACACTCCCCTGATTTGGCAACAAAACAAAACTACCTTCACAAGATAGGTAGAGCTTTCTGCAGCAAAGTTAGAATGACATAGCCAAAGACAGGTTGGGCTGCTTCTGTAGGGGAGGAGGAGGAAGATTTCAGATGTGCTATGCAGAGCCTTGGGTGGGGGCAGGGCTCATAATGGGATATCCCCCCTCAGTCCACTGGTGTACCAGTCTCTGCTGAGCTGGGGTGGGTGGGACACCAGCTGTCTGAGCACCCACTTTTGCCTTATGACGGGTTGCTTCCAGCTGCTGTCTGAATGTAAAGAGCTAGCATATGCATGCACACTCACACACTTTCCCCCCTCCCTCCACCAACGCACTTTGGGAGCAGGGTTTCTTGTGTTTGTGTTCAACAACTTCAGTTTTGCTTGCAGGACAGTTGAAAAGCAGCTCTCAATCTTGCAGGATGCCCATAAAATGATGGGATCCAGAAACCTTCATCATATGAAGCTATGCCTGCCCAGTGGTTAAAGTATAATTTGACGGACCCCGGAACCCTCCTAATCTCCGGGCCCCCTTCCCATATTGTCTGGGCCCCTTCATGCATGTGTGGGCCCCAGCCCACGTAGGCATTTTCAACCACTTCTCAGTACCACATACATCAGTTATCGCTCCATAAAAATATTTATAATTTTATATGGCGTTTATGTCTATAGCAATTATTGTCACAACTAGCAAACACTGCATAACACAATAAGTATTGTGATTAACAATGGTGGGGTGTAGGACCTGCCAGCAGCCAGGGCAGGGTGGAACATGCGTTCCGCTGGATTTTTTTATTTTTAGGGGCCCTGGAACTCTGGTCCCTCAAATTTGTGGGCCCCAGAACTGCATTCCAGTGCATTCCCCCTTACTTTAAGCCCTGTGCCTGCCCTTTAAGACATTGCAAACCTTTCCCAAAGCAGTGAAACACACTGCATGCAGTTGTACAGTGGGATAGCTACCTAAAGTGCATTCTGCATTGTGTTGATGCAAGAACTGCAACTGTGGATACACTCCACT
This sequence comes from Pelusios castaneus, assembly GCA_007922175.1. Taxonomy (NCBI): domain Eukaryota; kingdom Metazoa; phylum Chordata; order Testudines; family Pelomedusidae; genus Pelusios; species Pelusios castaneus. The sequence continues at coordinate 5,818,119 of ML685764.1, forward strand.
GACACAAGGAACATAGTGAATTTATGCAACAGTGGTTTAATTACAGCAGTGGCCGTAAGCTGGCATCACTTGCGTTAGCAAAGCTCTATAATATATGCAAGGCCTTAGCATACTCTTCTTCATACAAACATCAAGGCTAAGACAAAACAATACATTTTTTTAAAATGAAAATACTAAAGATGTGTTTGCATGAAACCCCCAGAACTGAAATTGAAGTTTGGATACGGATCCACATCCAGATCTCTGCAGCATGTACCCCACTCTAATAAATAGTGTATAAACAAATCTAAAGGTTTCCATGGCTGATTAATGTTATGGTTCCATAACTTACAGTGAGCCCTGGGAGAGAGCACAAGCTATTTTTGTATCTCATTTAAGGGCTAAGGAGATCAAGGGCAGCCAGACAGGGTAGAGCAATGAAAAGGTTTCTAGGAATATAGTTAGATAATTGGTTTTAGATATTTTGGTTTTAAAAAGACCTCTCTTATGCACAGAGCAAAAGGATATCCTTTTGAATCTAATCTTGGCAAGGTAACATTAAGTCTTCAAAGAAAGCAGCTACAGACAAGCTACAGCTTCTCATCAAGCTTATAAAATCGTGATTAGTTTGGGCAGACTCCAGGTTAAAATGCTGTTAATATGCACAAAACGGATGTGTACATGGATCCCTTCGGATGCTGGTAGACTATAGGTTCAAATATGCTGAAGGCTACATACTGCCCTCTGTTTATGTACCGAATTCCTGTTGATGGCAACTCCCCTGACAGTAGTTCAGCACATGGCTCTAAGAAAGTGAAACAAATACTCAAACTTGTCCAAGATTAAAGCTTAACTAAGCAATATAACAGAACATAAGCCTTCAGGATATGGAACAAAACCACCATTTAGCCATTTAAAACAGGTGTTAAATGCACAAAGATCTTACAGAATGTATCAAACTGAAAAACACTTTAACTTAAGACTTGATTGACATACTGATATTCGAAAACTTACTCCATGAAAATGGCATTGTGGTATTCCAGACATATTGCCTCCCAGGGCCTTCCATATCACATTTGCATGGTTTCTTTTGTAGAAAGGACCACTCAGTGCCCATGAAATCTATTTTACTTGCTATACTGCAGGTTGCGAATGCGCTGCTTTATTCAACTACAATTTAAAAGAGTGTAGGCATGGTAGTGGGGGAGAAAGATACTAACAAAACAGGAAGTAAGAGTGGTGGAGTATGGCTCCACCCATCATACTCTGAGAAACTTTTTTCTACCTAGGAGCCAAGTCAGGCCTCATTTGTTGCACACCATTGCAATGAGAGCTCCTGGAAATATTGTCTCTGGCAGGTGTAATGGCCTCTAGTAAACACCAAGTTTATGCACCCCACTGCATCTCCCCACCATCAGATACCACATTTTACCATTGACTTCAATGGGGCCTGAATTTCCCCTCCGCCTCAAGTGCTTAGATGAAGGTAATGAAGAAACAGTTGTGAGCTAATAATGACCCAATGATCATGGGGGCTGAAATCCAGCCAACTTGGATTCTGCACTTGATCTTGCCAGTGACTTTTATGATGTTGGGTAAAAAGTCATTCCTCAGTTTCTGTAAAATGCGGATAATAGTATTTACACATCTATAAAGCCCTTTGCAATCTATTGTTGCAAACTGATGTGTAAATAATAATTGATCCATTTCTTTGACATAAGACACAGATACATTTCCTTTCAAAGATGCATAAGCATCATTAGCCACATTTTACAGATGTAGAACTGGAGTACCAAAGGGTTAAATGACTTGCTCAAAGTTACACAATAAGGCACCAAGAACAGAGGACACAGCATCCTGATTCCTAGTCCAGGATCTATTCCTTGGATTTTTCTGCCTTCCATGTACAGGAAGCTAGAAGATGTTTCAGTTTATTTAAATATGTGTAAAGATAGGCAAACACTTCCCTTTTATTCCTTTTCAATATTTATAAGACAGGGAAGTATTTACAAATTGTACAAGTCCTGAAAAAAAAAATATAATTCCAGGAGCCAAAACTGTTACCCAAATCAACTGAAATTTCTGAAGATATGTTGATAATCATGGCCTTGGCATAGTTACTTTTTAAAATATTAATAAGCTTTTAGAGCGCAGTGCGCACACTCCGTAAAGAATGCACTATATAAAGCATTGGAGGTCATTTTCATCACTGAAGGTTTATTTTGCAACATGCATGTCTTTTTCTGACAAGGTAGCACCACAATGAGGGGATTCTCTTACAAAACATAACAACTTTCTTTAATACTTTGATATCAAAGGATAGCATTGCTTTCCAACACATTAATACACGACAAAACCTGAAGGAGTCATTTCGGGATGTGACACGGATTAGGGGAAGCTAAGATTCAGAAGACAAAAATCCCTTTGGCAAGACACTTATCTGATTATTCAAATAGTGTATCACCATGTAGCATCTCAGACTGTTTCCTTTACAAAATGCTGGGCAGAGCAACAGTCTTCTGCAGTGACCCTTATGAACAAGGGTGTCACTTCAGATGTTCTTGGTATATATAGTGGCACACATTTTGGGATGTGTATTTGTTCTCTGATAAATTAGTGTAATTCTTTTGATGTGTTCTAAAAAACAAGCATGTTCCTGTTGAGGGTTCACTCTCAAAGATATGTTGTACTTGAAATTCTTCCCTCTCTTTCAGCTGCAATAACAGCCAGAAGGAAATAGAATTCTTTCATTTAGAAAGTGAGTGGGTAGTTGGCTAAACTCAAAGCAGTAACATATTTAAGATTTTTTGGCACCTGTGCTTATTTAATAAATTTGATGGTATTTCACCATTATATATGAAACTGGATACTAAATGGTCATGCTGGTATATTATAAGCATTAATAAGGCTCATTTTCCTGCGAGTCATGTCCTAAAGAAATCTATCATTGGAAAGATCCCTGTTTCCTAGTAGAATTGGAGTCGGGTAACAAGTGCTATAGAATGATCTAGGAAGGGTACATAAGTTATAAGACAGGCATTGGCCTAGACTGCTTCTTGCAATGAATTTTTCAGAACAGTCAGACCTTATCTGCTTGAACTACAATTTTTAATCCACATTAAGAAAACAAGCAGAATTTAAAAGGGATTAATGTGATGGGTCAACATTACAATAACTGAAGGAAATTAATCCTTTTGTAAAGGTCCCAATCTGGAGCATTGTACTACCCAGGAATATGGTTTAGTTTAAAGTATAGTTTAGAACAGTACAAACAAGCCCTTAGTGGGTTTTCTGCAGACGGATGATAGTCCATTGCTTCAGGTAATCCCACATCATACAATGCCAGTAAAATAACATGCAATGATCACAAGTGGATCCCTGCACATCCATGGAAATTCAAAGCTCCTCTAAACTTTGCCAGAGTCAGGGCTGCTGTAAAACAAACAGCATGACCTCTCAAGCTGCATCTTGGGTAACTGAAGATTGAGCACAAAAACCCATCTTCCCAGAACCAATAAAAAGAAACCTTGAATCCAGACAACCCATGAGAAAACAAAGTAGATCTGCACCTGGATGTTCCTTAGGATCTTTGCCCACAGTGCCTTAAGATGCCACTACATCTACTGAAGGAGGAGGTGGATAGTCTCTTTTCTGTCCATCACATTTTCCACAATGCCCCAGCTGATTCCCTCTCCCACTGGATGCTTATTTCTAGGCACAAATTGTTACACAGAAAGAGTGACTGTGCAAGTTAAATGAAGCTGAATGTAGAATTTTTATCAGCTATATTGCTTATTCATACTTCATAAACAAAAGAGCCATCCATAAACCAGGATTTTCTCAAGTTTAGTCATTATTTAAAATTATTCACTGAAAAAATTCTGGCAATTCTCACTTTGTTGTGAACATTAAGTATTAAACAAATGTTGTTGGTTAGTTTTTGATTGTATATGTAGGCCCCATGACTGCCTGATTGGTTGAGCAGAGACAAGTGGAGGAGGGAATCTTTTTATTAGACCAACTCTTATTAGTTGGTGAAAGAGAAGTTTTTGAGCTATACAGAGCTGTTTGATGAGTAACTCTTGAATTAGGTTCACATACATGTGACTGAAAGTGACCTTTGAGTTTGCAATTAATATTCACCAATACTCATAGTAATAAATTTATTTGCTATAATACTCAGGTAAAGGAAACACGAAAGGTATGCTAACAGGCAAAGCAAGTGAATTTTTAAAATATGAGTACTCAGAAAGATACGGGAGTACTTGCTAACTTCTAAAATTAGAGTTGGGCTCAGGCTGAAGAACTCAGCAGAAAATCACTATTTGGAACATTCCAAAGTTTAAGCACTTTTGGATCCACAGTCTTGGTGTGGCTCATTACAGAGGTAGGCTTCAGTCATGACATTTCAGTCTGATTGGGATTCCTGGACCTTCTCCCCACACAGCCTGAAAGTGTTCAGATACAGTGTTCAGCTTCTGTGGTCTCCATCTCTAAATCCAGTAAGTGCCACTTTCACTAAAATATCTCCTTCCTTTGTATCTGAGTCATATTTGCTGACAGTATTTTATTGAAAAAATAGTTTTCCTTTCATCCGCTAGGCATGCAAAGCCACTGCAGCTGTGGGAGAGTAAATTGACACTATTCTGACACTCACATCATTCCCAAATTTCTATTCCTCAGTCTGACATGGTAAGATACAGAATGAATACAGCTTCAGTTTCAGGTCTCTATCTGTGTTTGTAGGGCAGTCAATCAGAAAAGTCAGCTTTTGACCTGTAAACCGTAAAGGATTTGGAAGTTACTGAAAGAATATGGACTCCATGATGTCAAGTTTACAGGTGATCATTGAACTTTAAGGCCAACTATGTTTATATGGTCCTCTAGAGAGGAGACAGTTGATGGAAAGAACATATAGCATCATTACAGCTATTTTGATTCAAGAACATAAAGTCAGTACAATGAGGCACCCTCTTCTAACCACCGTTGGGATATATTTACAACTGGAATGGTAATTACATATATGGTTCCTTTCAGCTAAAACATGGTTCCTCCTTTTGCCTTTACGAAGGGTGATCTTACCAAATCTGTTATTACCAGTGGTGTTCTCTCCTTCTTGATACACACTGCACAGAGCTGCCAGCTCAGCAGAAATATCAAGCAGCACTTCTTTTCTTTCCTGCCATTCCACAAAATGAGTGCTGAAAATTCAAGCCTGCACTGCAAGAGGAATTTTGAAGAGGATAATTTTAAAGTAAATTCCAAACAGGTGGGTGCAGTCTACAAGCAGATCAGTGTTAAACAATCAGCAACGGAACTGGGCATTACCAGGAGCACAACACAGGACCTGCCATTAATCCACTGCCTGAATGCTTATAATCCACAATTTCTCTGAGAAACATTGAAACACTGTAATAACTTGGGTAAACATCAAAAGTGAAACAGTTCTATGAGATTAATAATTTCTGGGCTCTGAAGAGCTTTGGAGGCTGATTGGGATTACAAACTAAATAGAAAGGACCCCCTAGGTAACCTCCTAGCACTGATGTAGAGAAGAGGAACCAAAAAGTCTGTTTCCATATCCTTGCCCCCACACTCTTTGTAGTCCCAAATACATGACACCAGAGGGGAAAAACCTCTGTGTCAAGCTCTCCTTAACCACACACTGTTCAGCACATGCACAGAAGGGACTGAACACTGCACCTTCTCCAGGAGTGGCAAAGGGGCTGCACTCCAGTTATCTCCTGGAGCTGTTGAAGATACTGTGCCTGCCTCACAAGTATGGTGCATTCCTGTACTGCCCAAGAACAGGGCTGTGGCCAGTGCCTAATTTGTAATAAAAAGGGTGCCAGATCTCAAGCAATTTTTTTTACATTCATTACTGATGCAATAAGCCCAAAAAGCTTTGGGGGGGGGGCAAACAGAGCAATCACCCCGGGCCCTGGGCCACCCCTCTCCATCCCCAGGGGGGAGCAGGCAGGCCCAGGGCCGGGGCAGATGAAGGGTCAGGCCTCTCTGGGCCCAGTGGGCTGGCCTGCCCCACACGGAGCAGGCCGCGACTGGGGCCTGCCCCTACCGGCAGCGTGGCCAGGGCCGGGGCCAGCTCCTGGTGGCGGCAACCTCGGGTTCCTCCCCAGCCGTGGCCAGGGCCCAAGTGTCCTGGAGCCCCCCCTGTGGCTGGCTCCCGGCCGCACAGCCACAGCCTCAGCCAGGGACAGCCTCCTCCGGCGGCAGCAACCTGGAGGCCACAGCCGGGGTGCTAGCGGTGATGGCCTCAGCTGGGGTCAGCTCCCGGCAACGGCCTCGGGGCCGAGACCTCGGCTGGCTCCCAGCCAGGGCCAGGCAGCTCCTGGCGGCGGCCTCAGGACTGCAGCCCTGACCGGCTCCTTCCCAGGGCTGGCTCCCAGCGGTGGCCTTGGGTCCCCAGCCAGGGCGCCAGCAGCAGCAGCCTTGGGTCCCAGCTGCAGCCAGCTCCCAGCCACAGCCTCAGTTGGAGCTAGCTCTGGCCTGCCGCGGCCTAGCGGGTTTGGGGCCGGGGCAGTGGCCTCAGCCGGGGCCTGGGGGTGGAGCAGGCCAGCTCAGCCTGCCCTTCCCTGCTCCAAGGTGGGGTGGGGGCCCCCTCAAGCCACTTGGCCCTGGGCCCCACTCTCCCCTAGGGACGGCCCTGGTAGATGGGGTGGGTTCTTAGTTATTACAGAGAATTCTTTCTTGGGTGACTGGTTGGTGAGACTTGCCCACATGCTCAGGGTTTAACTGATCACCATATTTGGAGGCAGTAAGGAATTTTCCCCCAGGGCAAATTGGCTAGGGCTCTGGGGGGGTTTCACCTTCCTGTGTAGCATTGGGAATGGCTCACTTGTTGGTGCATTCTCTGTATCTTAAAGTCTTTAAATCATGATTTGAGGACTCTTATAACTCAGTCATTAGTTAGAGGCTTATTGCGGGTGAGGTTTTGTGGCCTGCATTGTGCAGGAGGTCAGACTAGATGATCATACTGGTCCCTTCTGACCTTAGAGTCTATGGCTAGGTCTACACTTACCAAAGTTAGTTCGAATTAGTTAATTCGAACTAACTAATTCAAACTAATTTTAGTTAGTACGAATTAACTTAATTCGAACTAGGAAATTTTAGTTCGAACTAAGCAAGTGCCATGCATGACACTTGCTTAGTTCAAATTACTCAATTGCATTGACCTCAATGTGCCGATTAGTTCAAACTAAGCGCTTAGTTCGAACTAACATGGCCACATAAGGTTAATTCGAACCCTTACTTCGAAAAGTATAAGCGAATTTATTAGTTCGAATTAAGGAAGCCCTTAATTCAAACTAATGAAAGCCTACTGTAGCCAAGGCTTAAGTTAGTTCGAATTAAGCTTCCTGAATTCGAACTAACTTGCCAGTGTAGATATAGCCAAAGATTCTATAACTACTACTCTAAAAATCTACAGAACTGAATATAGAATGATCTTTTTTCAGGTTTTTTTTAACTGCTCTGAAATAGTACAGAAAGGATTTTTTAAAATTCTATAAGGGGATTTAGAATAGCTATAGTTTCTCTATAGGTGTCTATTAAATTATATAAAGACTTTTGTGTAAGAGATCAGATAGAACCACACATGTACAAAAGAGTCAACAAAACACCAGCTAAAATATTTGACCTGACGGTGGAAGCCTGACTCAAGAATGAACCTCCACTAGTTGGCTTTCCAATAACTATCACAGTATTACATTTTCATACACTTATAGCGGACCCATTAATATAAACCAGAAATGATTTCCATGTGTTTTCAAATGTCTCCTTTCCCTTAATTATAAATTCCTCTCTCAAGAAATATAATCTGGGGCCCTTATCCAGAAAAGCATTTAAGAATGAGCATAATTTTATGTACATCAGTATTCTCATAGACTCATAGGCTATGTCTACACTGGCAAGTTAGTTTGAATCAAGGAGGCTTAATTCGAACTAACTAAAGCCATGGCTACACTAGGCTTTAGTTACCGGTAATTCAAATTAAGGGCTTCCTTAATTCGAACTAATAAGTTCGAATAGGGTATTCGCACTAAGGGGTTAATTCGAACTAACTAATTTCTTAGTTCGAACTAACCGGCCATTGAAATGAATGGTGATCGCTAATTCGAATGAAGTAAGTGCTTGCTTCATTCGAACTAACGTTCCAGTGTGGCCATGCTAGTTCGAATTAAGCTAATTCGAACTAACTAAAATTAGTTTGAATTAGTTAGTTCAAACTAACGAATTCGAACTAATTTTAGCAAGTGTAGACATAGCCATAGACTTTAAGGTCAGAAGGGACCAGCACGATCATCTAGTCTGACCTCCTGCAAAATGCAGGCCGCAAGACGTCACCCACCCACTCCAGCAATAGGCCACCAACCTATGACTGAGTTATTTACCTCCTTAAATCATGATTCAAGGACTTTAAGATACAGAGAACTCACCGGTAGGTGAGCCATGCCCTGTGCTACAGAGGAAGGCGAAAACCCCCCAGAGCCCAGGCCAATCAGCCCCAGGGGAAAATTCCTTCTTGACCCCAAATATGGCGATCAATTAAACCATGAGCACGTGGGCAAGTCTCAACAGCCAGTTATCCAAGAAACAATTCTCTGTAATAACTCAGAACCCACCCCATGTACTCTCCCCTCTTAGGCCAGTTGTATTTCCACCAAACATAGCCAAATATCAGTCAATTTCCAAAATAGGCTAATCATACCATCCCCTCCATAAATTTATCAAGCTCAGTTTTGAAAGCAGTTTTGGTTTTTGCCCCCATAACTCCCCTTGGAAGGCTATTCCAGAACTTTACTCCTCTAATGGCTAGAAACCTGCGTCTAATTTCAAGCCTAAATTTCTTGATGGACAGTACCATTTGTTCTTGTGTCCACATTGGTGCTGTACTCAAATAATTCCTCTCCCTCCCTGATATTAATCCCTCTGATGTATTTATGGTGAGTAATCATATCCCCCCTCAACCTTCTTTTGGTTAGGCTAAACAAGCCAAACTTCTTGAGTCTCCACTCATAGGGCAGGTTTTCCACTCCACAGACCATCTTTGTAGCCCTTCTCTGCACCTGGTCCGATTTGAATTCATCCTTTTTAAACATGGGGGACCAGAACTGCACACAGTATTCCAGATGGGCTCTCACCAGTGCCTTGTACAGCGGCACTAAAACCTCCCTGTCTCTACTTGAAATACCTCTTCTGATACATCCTAGAACTGCATTAGCTTTTTTCACAGCCACATCACATTGGCGGCTCATAGTCATCCTATGATCAACCAGTACTCCCAGATCCTTCTCCTCCTCAGTCCATTCCAACTGAGGCATCCCTGACTTATAGGAAAAATACTAGTTATTTGTCCTTAATGCATGATCTTGCACTTCCCATTATTAAATTTCATCCTATTCCTGATACTCCAGTTTACAAGGTCATCCAGATCTTTCTGTATGGTATCCCAATCCTTCTCTGTATTGGCAATACCTCCCAACTTGGTGTCATCTGCAAACTTTATTAGCACATTCTCACTTTTTGTGCCAAAGACAGTAACAAAAAGGTTGAACAAGATCGGTCCCAAGACAGATCCCTGAGGGACAAAACTGGTAACCTCCCTCCAGCTTGACAGTTCACCCTTCAGTATGAATCGCTGTAGCCTCCCTTTTAACCAGTTCCTTATCCACCTTACTATATTCATATTAATCCCCATCTTCTGTAACTTAACTAATAACTCCCTATGTGGAACTGTATCAAATGCCTTGCTGAAATCTAAGTAAATTAGGTTCACCGCTTTCCCTTTATCTAAAAAATCTTTTATCCTTTCAAAAAAGGAGATCAAGTTGGTCTGGCACGATCTCCCTTTTGTAAAGCCATGCTGTATTTTATCACAGTTACCGTTACCCTCTATAGCCTTAAGTACTTTCTCCTTCAAAATTTTCTCCAAGACCTTGCATATTGTTGAGGTCAAACTAACAGGCCTGTAGTTACCCGGATCATTTTTATTCCCTTTCTTGAAAATAGGAACTATATTAGCGATTCTCCAGTCGTACAGTGCAACCCCCAAGTTTACAGATTCATTAAAAATCCTCGTTAAAGGGCTGGCAATTTCATGAGCCAGTTCCTTTAGTATCCTTGGATGGAGATTGTCTGGGCCCCCCAATTTAGTCGCATCCAGCAGCTCAAGTTTGGCTTCTACCTCAGGTATGGTAATTTCCACTTTCATGACCTCGTTCCCATTAGCTTCCCTACCTCTATTCCCCAGCTCAACTTCACTCTCATTGAAAACAGATGCAAAGTACTTATTTAGACATTTAGCCATGCCTGGTTGGCTTTCTCATAAACAAAGGCCAAAATAATGTAGCCATCCATTCTGTCTTGCCACTACAGCATTGAGTGTAGTTTGGCTTCTACATTTGGGGGCGGGGAGGCAGCTCCAGTTAGGCCAACAGGATCACATATGGAGGGGTGAGTTGCAAATTCTGCACCTGCCCAAGGCTTGCTATTTGAGAGCATAACATGCCCCTGACCCTCCTCGAAAACTACCGCCATGGCAGTGTCTCAAAGTGATACCAATCTGTGATGAAAAAGCCAAAACAAGGCCCTTCCCAACGCTTAACCCCTTTGTAGGGATGGGTGAGTGACCAGCAGTAAAGCATGGGCCTCTGTGCCCCCTCTACGCACAATAGGAAGTATGTTTTTTCCCCCAGGTAGCTTAAAGATAGAAAGCTAAGAGATCAGTGGAGATCAGAAAAAGGCTCCAGGATCCACATTTACACAGAGCCATGGATCAATCAAATGCACCACACCAGTGTCCCAGCAGGTAAATGACAGATATTACCTCCTCTGCACTCTACACAGATAAAGCTCTATTACTGAGGTTTTATGTGGGTAAAATAAGTTGTTTCCTTTCCCATCATTATTCCCATAGACTTTGATGAAACTTCTTTCAGATCAACAGTATCGTGTAATACACTTGGGCTGATATTAACCATTAAGTACACAGTCAATGGGTGATACAATATTCTGTCATGTGAAAGCAGTTGAAATAAGAACTAAATTGAATCCACCTACAACATCTTGTCATTTCCTCTACACTCCTTCCTGTCTTTATTCTCTTCCCTTATTTTCTCTTTCATTTTTGTCTTAACTGGTCCAATATACTTATTTTCTATTTTGCTTAACTTTTTTCCTTTGTTTTCTTTCTTCCATTTTTCTACTGTTCCCTTTTCTTCCATTATCCCCCTTTCCATTTTTTAACCCTTTTACCCTCATATGTACAGTACTCACATTTCTAATCTCCCTTTGATTTTCCTCTCCTTCCAAGGAGAAAAAAATTGTGGCTATTATTATAAATACTGTTTGTGAAGTCAATTTCACTCTGCTACTTTGTTCTTCTTCCAGAGGTAACCTTTCCCCCTTCAGTGTATGACAAATGATATTACTGTAAGTGATGGTGACTCAGAGTAGGGGGACAGTAATAAGAAACTTTGCATTTAAAAAATAAATGTTTATGGTAACCACTCTGTGTGTTCATATATAGATATAATGTATGTATGTATGTATGCTAAATCAAACACATACTTTTCTGGATAAGCAAAGTTCAATACTCTACAGTAGAAAATTTCCCCCATTTAGAGCAGAAACACTGAGGTCACAACTTATGCCCTTGAATTTGTTTTTTTTACTGTTACCTGAAGCCCTGAAAATCTCTCTGTTTTGGTGGAATGAGCTTACCTAGCTGTCTGAGTCCAATATATTTTATGAAGTGAGCCTATGGGTCATTTTGTAGTACAATATTTGTATATAAAACCCAGTTTGAAAGCCAACTTACTTTTAAGTTTCAGAAAAAGTGCTTTGGTACATGTTTTTTGGTACAGAACCTGCCATACTAGAAATATAACAAAATCTCTCCCTACAGCACAATTGACTGGAGATAATCATAGGGTACTAATCTCATACTGGCACTGAAGAATCAGCCATCAACAAAAATACAGTAAGACACATGACACTGCACATCCTCAGCCAAATCCAAGTACTCCTTTGCATCCTGGAACCATCTTAAATAGAAAACATCCCGCAGCTGCAGGCATATGCAAGGTGGTCAGCTACTTTGTATCACTGGATATTTCAAAGCATGGAAATCTTCACTTCAGGGGCACCCTCTCGTGCTTAAGCATAGTGTTGCAGAGACCTTAATCTCTTGCACTTCTCTGATGGCCATGTCCTTAACCCCTGATGGCCAGCCCCAGACAGCATCTTCTCCTGACTTCCTTTTTAGGCTTCTATGATTCAGCCCCCAGACAAGTAAAATAATAGTTTACTCTCTTCAGGGAAAAGCTAAGGTCTAACATGAAGTTCAAGAAAGTGTCCACACTTATAGTCCTTCTGCCTTCTCCAGCTTGACTGAAACCCTTTACCTCCTGGCCCCCTCAAAGATTCTCTTCAACCACTTCTTCTCCAGTAGGACTCCCCAACTGCTTCTTTTTAGCAGACTCTAAAGATCTCCCTACTCTTTGTAGGGCCTATCTTAGTGCTCTCCATCCAGAAGCCTACTTTGCTCCCTGTGAATACTTCAGGCTGGCCTCCTTAGACTCTTGGTGGGGGAGGAAGCTACATTTCCCTTGTTCCTCACTCTAAGGTTTTCCTTCCTCTCATCCACACCTAGCTCTATTTAAATAGAGCTCACTCTGCTTCACAGCCATAGCTAAGGTCAGCCTCTCTAATAAAGCCCCACTACACACAGCTGCAGTCACTAATTAGTCCTTATGTTGGCAAGGAATCAATGAAGCTGAGGGATACCTACTAATTCAAGGGTATGGATGAGCTCAGTTTGCCAGGGCCGGCCAGCCCATGACAGGGAGAAAAACAGCAGTTGAGGGGGAAAAAAGGAAGGGCCATAAAATGCCTTTAACTATTCTGGAGTTACTGTTTAAGGACCTGAATATAATTTTATGGCTTCATTGGTCAGTTGTGATCTGCTGGCATCTTTGGTTGACTAACCAAAGGAAATTACATCAGGTTCCAGGCATCTTACATATACATCTTTGGTTGAATAACCAAAAACACTAAGATTAGTGCTTTCTGAGATGGGAACCATTGGGAAGGGAAAGCGCCTGTAAAGAGGGAACACATAATGGACATCATGGGTGGGGAAGGGAGGGACCACACTTCTTTTTGTAAATGAGGGTTTTGTCTCAGTCACAGACTCTGCCCATTTAAAAACAGGACCACGTAGCTATTCAAAAGTGACTATTGTTGGAATTTAGACTCCTCAGTCATATATACAATGTGTGAAGCAAGCTTCCACTTGCCCTGCTAAAGAAAAAAAGCTATATTGAATTAACACTAAAGCTGGGAGACAAGCTGATAAGGCCTAGTAAACAGAGTTCAGTGATGTTCTATCCCATATCACTGAAGGAAATTACTTGAGGTTCCAAGCCTCATATTACATATAAAAAATACACACTCATATTGTACTGTGTGACCTATATGTTATGTTACCTTGTCTGAAAGGGTAACTTCCCTCCTCTCTCTCAAGTGGATGTCTGAAGACCATAAACCACTGGAATTGACAAAAAATACTGTGTATAGCTAGAGAATAAGAATACACAGGCCCACACACCAGGGATGTGGAGTTTCCAACCTTCTGCTCAGATATTTAAACTGATGAAATGTGTTGCAGCTGCATCTCTTAGGGGACTCTGTGAGGTGTAACAGTCATATTCAGTCACTCGGTGTTACTGCACTTTATGCCTGAAGTGTGTGGTGGAAGTTGCCAAAACACCAGCAAAACAGTGAAAGAAAAAAAAAATGGATCTTTCCATTTTTTAAAACACAGATACAAATGATAAAGAGCTAATTAACATGCGCATGCTAGCTAATGCTATTGGGTTATAGGAGCTTTCATTATTTAATTGTGGAAGAAATATGAACTGCTATATAGACAAAATGAAATGCAGTTGCCTTGAAAGAAACTCTCAGAAAATATATATATAAATAAAATTTGCTGATTCGAACATAAACTTTAAAACTACTGAAATGATTTTCCACGAACATGGCTTGTTTTATAGATCTCACTGGGCTGTACAACTTTAGTCAGGTCTGAAGACTGTGGCCCTGTTCCTAAGATACACCATAGAACTCAAAGGGAAACATTAAGTTACCTTTGTGTTCCTCTGATCCTGGGCCAGCTGTGCACTGGACCAGTCTCTCAGCATAAATTATAAGCAGGCTCAGGGCTACTCTAATTTATGTAAATTGCCAACAGTCCAAACAGGCTGCTTTTGCAACCAGAGATCACCAGGGCTCATGGAAGTAGCTATCATGTCCCCACCCTCTCACTCAGGAAGGCAATGGCACAGAAGCTGTTTTCTGGCTCTGTGCTACCAGTTTATTCCTACACTGATATGGTGGGGGACTGACCAGAGCTGCCAACTTTAGGATCATGTACAAGTGCGGTATAAAGCAGCCCCAGAGCAACTGACAATGGGAGTCTCTTGCATTAACATGTTGTATATAAAACTATGTAAGATATTACAGTTTCCACTGTATTGTGTTAACTGGAAGATAATTCAAATAAATATTAATAGAGCTACTCTATGCTGAGGAAGTAGAGTTATTGTTGAGATTTCAACCCTAATTCTGCATTTCTCAACTTTATGATCTGCTTATGCAGGGTTTTTGTAGGAGGAGGTTGTGGGGGGAATGGGGTGACATATTATTAATGTCCACCTATGTATACACATGCCCACATGTTGGATACAATTATAGGGGTTCTTCCAAAGACAACAACTGCATTTCAAACCTCACCTCATCTTTGTTTTTTCTGTTCTTCAAATGCCTAATGTGCAATGATGTTCTTTAGCTAAGGAGAGCACATGATGATTTCTTTGGAATCCATCAATGCTAACCACTCATTGGAGATACCAGAATGCGTTCTTCTGTCACTCCCTACTGTTCAACATATATATGGCTTCAGAGTTAGGCTTTCTTTACATGCTATAAATTTGATCGAGTTGTACTGATAAAAACCTCCCATGTGAATACACTTACTCTGGTATAATAGGGCCTTTCAAATTTAGCTTATGTCACCCAGGAAGGAGCTTAAGATAAACCAAAAAGGCCATTCTTATTCTGGAATAAGAGAGTATCCACATGGAAACTTTTACCTTTATAACCACACATTTAGCTTTTTAACTTTCCTATGTAGAGAAGGCCACAGACATGTTCCAAACTGAAGTAACAGCAACATGCAGGGGACAGAGTTCTTTGTCATATCGTCATCTGTTTCAAATAGCTTGTTTCCTTTTATAACAGTCTGTTTTGAATTTTACATCATTTTTGTAAAAATGCGCTTTAAAAGGGCTCCTTTAACAAAAGTTTTATCATGGCTGTAAATCACCAACTGAGTCACTGGTACCCACCTAAAACACTAAATTTTATGGAAGACTGGGTCAGCCCTGAATCCTTGATAAAACTCTTTGTAGCAACTTATCGCACCCTAAACTTTCTAAAAGGTTTGGCCATACCTCCAGCCAGCCTAGGAGAAATATTGACATGTTCCAAAGGAGTTAGTGTCCAAAGTATGTGCTTCTGCTAACCTGAAATAATTTGTAGTTAGGATGGGTGTGGCTGAAATAGGAAGAGTCTTGGGTTACATCTACAGTGCAGTGTAGACAACCACAGCTGGCTATGTCAGCTGACTCAGGTCAAGGTGTTATGGCTGCACTGCAGAGCTGTTTAACTGCAGCACAGAGTTCCCGGCTATAGGACCCTGTGAAGTGGAAAGATTCTAAAGCTCAGGCTCGTGCTGAGCCTGGAAGTCTACACTGCAATTAAACCGCCAGAGGCAGTTGGCAAGGGCCAGCCACAGGTTTTTAATTGTGGTGTAGGCATACCCTTAGGGGTAATTCAAGTACATGGAAGGAGGAACCTTTCCCATACAAAAGAAAAAGGGGGGGGGGGAGCAGAACACACAAATAAGGGTGAAAGATGGGTTTGCTTTGGGAGAAGAGGGAGCGGTTATTTTAATGTCAAAATTTGGCCCTGATTCTGCAACTGGGTCTGTATGGCTGCATCCCTTCAGCTGCACTGAGCCAGTGGAAACATAGGGGGTCAAATTTAATCTCTCCAACTTTCCTTTCTTCAGTTTTTTGCAGCTACCTCAAAGCATTTTGTTTTCCCTGATTAAATTTCAGATGAATAGGTGAATGACATTAACAAATGATTGCTGTGATTTTGTACCATTTTTGTCACTTTCTGCTAATCCAAGTAAGCTCTGAACACTCAGTTTTATCACCCAAATGGTCTGTTTTGAACTACAAAGAAGTTGGAGATAAGGAGTGTTATTTTGTAGTTGCAGGAATAATAATATGGGGTTTTTCAATGGGATAGAGGAATATTTCAGCTCATAAAGGTTAAGAAACTGACACAAGTGGAAATTTAAGTCCAGGAAAAAGGCAGGTAGCTGCCAATGACAAACACTAACCTAAAGAGAGCGCATCACTGTTGGGGCTAGAAATAAGGATGGATTAATAGATCTGGATAAAACTAGCAAACCATACACTATCATTCTCTTGATCTTTGGTCAAATCAATCAAGCCTTTCCTTGAAGTTGATTGCACTATTTGTTTGTTTAACGATATAATATATTCTATGGAGAGAATGAGGTTTAGAATTTTCTTTCTATACCCAGAAAGATCTTGAGTAAATCAAAACTGCTCTTAAATGACAATGCTTCGTATACTAAAGCATATATTAAACATCATTTTGGTCTCCTGCTAGTTGTCCCTCTTAACCCCCAGAGGAGCTGTGATCCCTCAACTCCCACTACGGTCACTGACTAATCTTCTGGTTTTTGTAGTAATTGAAGGTACTTAGTGTCTTTTGTGGTCAGGCTTTGTGAATGCATATGCGCTAGAATATTGGTACTGAAAGAAAATGCAGAATGAATTAGAGTAAACTATCAGACGAGATACAAGACTAGCTCAAACCAGAAGCTAATAGGAACCAAGCAAGTTATAAAGGGCCTGATTCTGTAAATGACTAAGCACACCTCCTGGGAAATATAAGCACTCTCAGTGCCTACTGGCTGCAGTGGGAGCTCAAAGCACACAGCACCTATGAGGAGGCTCTCAGCACTTTACAGGATCAGGTCTAATGATAATATTACTAAAGGGGTGGGACAGAAAATGGAGGCAAATAATTCTGAGAACTCACTCAGTGATTGGAGAATACCCTGTACCAAATCCACTGCATAACACTGAAATAGGCATGAGCAAGCCTAGGGAATGTCAGCTGTTACCAATAGAGTTCAGTAAATCCAAAGTCCTCCCCCTGCTCTGGTAAATGGGTCCCTAACACTGCATGATGAAGTCCTGAATCTTGGGATTTCTGAGGCTAGTACAAAGGGAAGTTTACCCTGATTCCGTAAGCCCATGAAAACTCACAATGTTAGTGTTGTGCTCAGTAAATACAAATGCAGACTTGGTCAGATTTGGATTTCCATTTCACTCAAACTGTCTGCCCAGCTCTATACTGAAGCTATCCAAGGGTCAAATTCAGAAGTCCTAAGAACTAGATAGTATTAATTCCTACACTACCTTTATTCAGGCAAAGCTCCTGTCTGGGATCTGGAGTTAGGATCTTCATGTATTGAAATATCTATTTTAAACCCTGTTAAATTAATAGATCTTGTTTAAAATCAACTCTGATCTGATCAAATGTGTGATTTTTATTAACACATTTTCTAATAGCCAATGGAGGTTGCTTGAAAAATCAAGTCATTCAATGCTTCTTTATACTTCAGGATATTAATAAGGTAAAAATAAACACCTGAAATATAGTATCTATGGTAACAAACTAGTAATTAATGAAATATACTCATTACCATGGAAACAGGACTAAGCCAAGTGGAAATTGTGCATAATATCATAACTCTAAACATATCTTCTAACTATCCCTCCTTACAGCAAACAACCTTAGAGTTTAGATACCTTCATTCCATTTAGACAATGTCCTACTTTGTATGACTCTAATTTATTACCACCTACCACAGTCTGCTTCTATAGCACTTTTCATGTAGAATATCACAAGAAAAACAAACCAGCAGATAAAAACAACATTGGAGTGCAAGGCTCTAGCACCAAAATCATTACATTCTTAAAACTAAATTAAAAAAATAAGACATTTACTTTCTCATTTTTTGTTTGAAAAGAGGGGAGAGAGGAATTACAGTTTGAACCACACATAATTCCATTTTAAGGGAATTCTACATATGAGGAGTATATGGTTTGATAGACTTTGGTCTACCAAATCTGTGGGCAGTCAAAGCTGTTTTTCTAGCAACTCTCCGAGCACAGTCAAGACTGTCAGGAACCAGCCACCCCATATTTTGTTCATATGCTCAGCAATATCAGTGTTCTCCATTCTCGACATAGGGTTCCATGTGTGTCTACTAAACATAATTTGTTTGTGGATGTTCCACTTTAGCTACATTCCCAGGATATGAGAAAAGACACACACATACAAATGTATTAGATGTTGCAGCCCTTTCTAATTTTCTTTGGGGTATAGACGTGACTCTCCTTTATCTCCTCAGGCTGCAAAGAAACTGATTTCATTTCCAAGGCTTTATGTAGCACATCAACCAAAGATAAACCAGAAGACAGTGTAATGAGTGATTCAACTTTTGTAATAGATTCTTGTTCTGGCTACAGGGTCAAAAATCAGAGACTATGGTATCTACTGGGAGGAAATGGAATGACATTAAGGTCTTTCTTTGAGTTTCCAACACAGGAATAGCCAGTAAACTTGGTGGAGTGCATTTAATTTAACTATGCATACATAGCACTGTACAGGGAAGGCTAGCCTCGGTAAACAGTGGAATGCACAGCAGCATTTCCATCTTTTATTACTCTACTATTTTTAGTAAACTAGGCTTGTTTAGTAAATATTCCATGTTCCACTGACTCATAAAGGCAGAGAAATTACCACACGAACAGCATTTTGTGCAACACTCTGGGCAGAGCCTTAATATAATGAAAATGGGGGAAACAACGAAAGAGAACGTTAGCTTCCTGGTACTTTCTTCTGCATGCTCGGTGACATTAAACCAACTTACATGTGAGGAGCTATACTGGTGCCAGAGATGGCCTTTGAGGGCTGCAAAGCTAGCAGCAGCAGCCCCGATGTGTGTGCGTGCACACACACACAAACACATCCCATTCTACCTCTCTATAGTTCATCTTTCACTTAAAACTATCCCTGTTTGTTGCAAATAAACTTTAACATGCTGATTTTTCCAGGTTAATGAAGGTTCCCCAACACGTCACTCAGTGCTTGTCTTTGGGGCCCACACAGTCCACACCTAGGAATTCCTCCATTTTGAGGTATAATCCCAGCCAAATCAGTAGTTTGAGAGAAGAGGGGAGAGAATGCTATTCAAGTATCTTCTGATAAAAGGTCCTCCTGGCAACAGGTGGCAGCCTTCCTGTCTGCTAACTCTTCTACTGAGCTACTAGTGTGATTACTGGATGGTGTGAGAGGCAGAATGGTCTAATAGACTACGGGTTAGGGCTTCTGTATTCTATCCATGGCCAACATCTATTCTGTGGTCTTAGTCAAGCTTTTCTGCCTTAACTTTCCTACCTAGTCAAAATAATAATTCTTAGCTGTTTCTTTGGGACAATTAATTAGTGTTTATAAAGAGCTAGATAAGTGCTTAGTGTAATGGGAAAGAGATAGGGAAGACTGGGGAGAGGCAATGAAATATGGACAGGAACAGGTGATCAGACAAAGATGAGAGTACTATCAGCAAAGTGGGCAGAAAGCAGAGAAGGAGAACAATTGGTAAGGGACGATATAACATAGAAGAGATCAAAGGTAATAATAGGATGGAGTGATTATGAAAGAGAAAGAATAAGGAGAAAGATGACATTGCTTTTCAAAGGGAAAAGGAGTGACTATAAGAAAACAGTACAAAAAATAAAAAATGAAGATAGAGATGAACAGATTGGACCAGATATGGAAAGAGAAAATGGAGAAAAAAATGAGACAAGAAATACACAATTTATAGGATAAGTGATTCAAATCTACTTATGTTCCTTTATTTTATAGTAATTACCTGGCACAATACCTTAAAGTGTGGAGAAAGGGATCATGGGAAGGCTATTGAGAGATTTTGTGCTATATTACAACCAAATCTATACCTGTGGAGAAAAAAAGATTGAAAAATAATTCACATTATGCACAAAAAGTCCTCCAGTAGAAGAGTTCCCACATTATTTGAACACCTCCTCTCTGACAGGGTTATTTAACCATTGGCAACTACGTGTAAGCAGATAGGCTCACTTCTGCATCAGGCAAGGCTGCTGATGGACCCCATAATCCCATTTATGAAACGAGTTAATTACTTCTAGGAACATCAGCAATGAGCTGTCTAACTCTCTCCAAAATGCTATGACTGCTCATAAGTATGGTGGTGTAACTACAATTGGTACACCCCTAAGCAGAATGCTTACAGTAATATTTTCATTATCATTGCACGTCTGTATCATCACCTAATGTTTCAACAAAACTCAGTCGATTCAAAAGTGCTCTGTAAATGCTAAGCACTATTTCCAGTTATTAAAAGCTACTATAATTCTACTTCCATCTCCAGATGGAGAAAACGTGTGCTCCTGGAAATATTATATTCGTGTTTCAACATAGAGATTTCTACTTCTCAACACAAGAGAGGAAAAGCCATTCCCTGCTTTTGCATTATTAGAATACCAGTTTCAACAGCTGCTTTTACATTGCACATGTACAGTTAAGCAAAAACGATCATGGAAAAAAAAAATAAATCTGGCCCCTTTCCCTTCCTCCACCTCTTGCTTCTAAAATGTCTCGTCTTTTACATAATTGATTAGCTTTATTTAGCTAAATGTGTTTACACAGCTTTGGCAAGCAAATGTGTATTTTCTCTGCTCGAGCTGGAAGGAACAGTTTATTTCAAGAGTTAAACAGCCGCAGAGACCCTTGAGATAGTCTACATCCGATAGCTGTGGGATGTGCTTGGCTGGGCTTGGCTAAGCCTTAAACCATACACTACGCAACAGTCCCCTCTGAGGATATGGCTATGTAAACCATCTTACAGAATCTTTTCCTATCTGAACTAAAGGCTGAGTGTCTACAGGTATAACACCAGCAAGTCCTGTAATTGGAAAACTTGCTTTTAAAAAAGATCAGCAACAGGCAAGTATTGAAATGAGTGGATAGTCCAAACATGTGCCTGTAATTCCATAGTTAATAGTGCAATGGGCACAAAAAATCTTGACAATGCTTTACAGTTAGTTGCCTATACTGCTGCTTATGTTGTTGTCATGCTTAGCTTAACATGTACATAATCATCCCTTAAATCCTGGAAGTTTATGGCATAATAAAGTCCATCCTCTATTACACTTCCTTGTTTGTTTTATCACCTTTTACAAAAGGAGCAGGAGCCAATGTCAACCACATAAATTCCATATGTGTAGCAGTCCTGGCATCATAATGACTTCTTTTGAGACTGTGGAATTTCAAGTTAAGATAAAAAGTTATGAAGTAAACTGTATTTTAAATAGCACTGGCCAAATCTTTCCTTACACCACACTAATGTAGCCCCAGGAATTTGAACCTGCAGTTCTGATCTGCCCAATGTAACCATAATAGAACTACAGGTTTGTAATCTTATGCATCGGACAGATACAGTTGTATCAGGTACATCCTCAGAACAAACATAGTCATACAAAATTGGATGGAAAAATCAGTTTCAATAAAATCATTTCTTTCTTTGAGAGATTAAAGGTCAGTAATAAACATTTATGCCCTTCCTCCCTGATGGTTTTAATGTGGGGATCAGTCTTGTCACCTCTCTTGACCAGAGTGTATGTACAATCATAAGGACAAATGTATTTTCATTTAGTGTCTATAGGCACATTTCTAATCTGGATCACATATTTATCACCTCAGTATTTGGGTAAATCAACTCATTTGTTAAACAAATCTCTTTATAATCTGATGAGTTACCAGTTTGATTATTCTCTGCTTCTTTAATTTAAAAGATAGATCACATTTCATGACGAGATTACATTCCAGGAATCTTTTAACATACTTTTAAGAGACTGTATAGTACCGTGCCACCAGCTTTGTCTAGACAGTCAAAATCCTAAATAAATTTTTAAAATGCGAAATGTCTTTTTAATAGCAACTCTGGTGCCTCTTATTCTAAATTCCCACATTTTATTAGGTTGTGTACTGAGCTATTACAACACTGTGTCAGACAGAGGAAAATGAATAAAAGAGGGTGAGAAAAGCAAGTCAGCATGAGGACATATACTGCATAACAAAAATGCATTCATAATCTGACTTTTTAAAATCCCATCCTCATTGTACTATCCTTGCTCTGAGAACATTCTCCGTGTGGCTACTCGGGAGAGTGCTCTCTGTATAAGTTAAAAAAGGATAGAGTTACTATTACTGCAATCTGACCAAATGTCATAGGCTATGTCTCCACTTGTAAATTTAGGTCAACTTTAGCTAAGTCGACTTAGCATGTCTACACCTAAATTTAAAGTCGACTTAGGGGGGAACTTACAAAGTCGACCTAGAGTGTCCACACTGGACGCCTAGGTCGACTTCTAGGGGCTAGGGGGACCTAGGGCAGGTCCACGGTGGCAGGGGGGGCACCCCTTGCCCAGTGACAGGGGGCTCAACCATTGCATGTACAATGGGATAAAGGGGGACAGGGACCCTGGCAGGGCATAGGGGCAGGGTGTGCTGCCCCCCCCCCCCGCAGGGAGGGCAGTGGGGGGGTCCTGGAGTAGTCCTAAGTCGACTTAGGGCTACTCCAGGTCTACACTGGCTTAAGTCGACTTGAAAAAGTCGACTTAAGCAGATTGCTTAAGTCGACTTAAGGAAACTGTAGTGTAGACGCAGGGTAAATTAAGTCGACTTAAAAAAGCTTAAGTCAACTTAATTTACAAGTGTAGACGCACCCATAAAGAGGAAAAAGCCTGGCACCTATATCAGCATTAATAGGCGCAAAGGAGAGACAAATTCAGGCCCTTGGGGGGTGGGGAGGTTGTTTATACTACTACTCAGCAGAACAGTGATTATAGCTTGATGCTCAAAAACAAACCAAACAACTCGCTCGCAAATCTCCCTATGACTTCTGTTGGAGTTTAGCCTGTTTTAGGACTGCCCTAAAACTGCAAGATTTGGCCCAAGAACTCTATCTCATCTGTTGTTTTGAGCTGCAGAAACACTTACATCCCATGTCATATAGACAGAGTTCAGCCAAATTCTCATACTGTTTTGTTTATCGGTCACATCAGGTCATGTGTTCCCTCCTTCTGATCAAGACTTTCAAACACATTTGTTCTAGGCAGACTGACAACCATTGGATCTGGAGATCTATTTCCCAGTAAAAGTTGAATTTCTGATATTGTCCACTATTGGTACTGTTCCAGAAAGTAAAGTCATTATGCATGTTTCTAAAGATACCCTTCTGAAGCCAGAAAACAAAAGATTATGGAGCTGTGACTGTGAGTAGAGTATCCTCTCTATCTCACCGGATTGTATTTTTAGAAACATTGCTCCTGAGCATGATGTGCCCAAACACATAGAAAGTGACTACTTGAAGCACTGTCCTGGAGTTGTTTAGACTTTGTGATATAGTGGACTCTGTTGTAACAGAAATTGCTATTATGGCAATGTTTGTTATGGAGGGGTAAGGTACTCTGAAGGGAAGTCTATCATGATTAGAGATGTGCAAATAAATTTTTAGTTAAAAAAAATGTTATTTCAAGTCAAGTCTAAAATTAAATTGTGGGTAAATCAACAAGTCCCCAAAATGTAATGTTTCATTTTGATTTTAAAGAAGGGGTGGGATTTAAAAAAAAATAAAATGGAAGGTAGCTCTGATGGTTGCAAATAAAACCTGTAGCATAGCATAAACCAATGTAGTGCTGTCTTCCTGGATCTTCAGGCAGCAAAGCTGATGGTTCTATAGCTACAGATGAAGACAAGCCAAAACTTTTAACCGCTTTCCAGTTTGCCGTCTCCTCTTTTTACATACAAATCTGATTTTATATAAATGACCGTCCCATGGCTAGTACTTGTAACAACATGGCAATTGGAGTAGGAGGATACACCTTTTCAATACAAATGCCTTTTACTCTTTCCTTGAAGTTTCCCATAACATACTAACAAGACTTACAGGAAAGGAAAAATCATATTTAATATTATTGAAGTGATGTAGAGGCCGAATTTGAAAGAAAGCACTTCTGTGTCTACAGTATATGAGATAAAACTTAGTATATGTGTCACCTATTATTTTGTGCTTAGACACTCCTTTGCAGAAAGACCTGGAAAAAGGAATAGAATGGATGGAATAATGAAGAGACAAAGATGTGCCATCACACTCCCGTCTGTTCCTGAATGACTACTATGCTAAAAATGGTTATTTGTTTACATTCATGCACCTCCTTTTCTACCAGCAAAATGGATCTTTCTCCAAAGTGGGTATTGCTTCTTGAATTTGCTTTAGGAATGGAACCATGAACTTTGCAAGGCTTGTGCAAAAAACTGAAGAGAGAGGGAAAGACGAAGAAAACAAAGGAATGCTATTTCTTCTAGGGCTTGATTTCTGAATCTTTTGTTTAAATCTTTACTTTCAATTGAGCAAATTCTGCACCCATGAAGTAAGACTCCCATAGATTTCATCAGTGTCAAGAATCAGCTGAACATGAATAATCTGGGAAGCAAATCTTTGGCGGTTTCATCCATCTCTGAATGAGTGTAAATTTTCATTACAATATTCAGGAAATTTTGTGCTCCTATTTGATATTAATTCTTGTACTGTGCAATGAAAATTTACTCTTTATATAAGCTTTTATGTCTTTGTCTTCTTTTGACATACACTGCCACAGTTTTCAGACTCTTAGTACTGATAAGACAAGTTGCTTACTGCCTAATATAAGTTAGTGCTGCAGAAACATTGGTAGGAACTGAAGGATTTTAATAGACAAAAACTGAAAAGAATTCATGGAAGCATGGCAAGTAGCCAACAAAAGGCCATTTTTAGAATATATAGATATAGCACACCAGGAAATTATAGACTAATTGCTGCTGTTTCACATCAGTTGTGGGGAAAGTCTTGGAAATGATTTTAAAAGATCAGATGGAGGAACGGCCAGAAAACCACAACTTGAATTAAGGATGGCCAACATGGTTTCAGGAAGGGAAGGTCATGCCTCACTTACTTGCTGGAATTATATGAGCATGCTGCCGCCAGTAAAAACATGTGGAATTTTGTGAACATTGTATACTTGGATTTTCTGAAAACACTTGCCAATATTCCACAGAGATTACTGTCTAACGCCGTGACCTAATTCAGAAAGAGTAGGGGGGCCTTATAGAAGTGAGGGGTTACCTAATAGCAAGAAACAAATCAAGCGCTGTTAATCTTGTGAGAAATTACTAGTATTAAGAATGGATCTTTTTAATAATCCTAGATAAACTGTGCAAGATGGATTTGGAGAGAATAAATTACAAGTCTTTCTGATTCAACAGAAAAACTTCCATTGTGACTTATATCAGTTAAGTATCTGGATTAATGGATCAAAGCAGTTTATTTTAACAAAAATACAACTGAACCCAAGATTAAAGAATTGTGAGGCAAAAAAAGCCAGATATACAAACTTACCTTCTGAAACATCTCAAAAAATGAGATAAAATTCAAGAAAACAGCTTTTCTAAGAAAGGGTGAGAGAAGGAATGACCACCTCTTCTTTCGTTCATCTAGAATAGACAACGTACCATATATTATATATCCATCCAGGCCACCAGAATTTGGAGGTTAATAGGTAAGGGTGCATCTACACTTGTAAATTAAGTCGACTTAAGCTTGCTTAAGTCGACTTAATTTACTCTGTGTCTACATTACATTTTCCTTAAGTCGACTTAAGCAAACTGCTTAAGTCAACTTAAGGAAAATTAAGTCGACTTTGTTAAACCTGGTTTAAAGTCAACTTTAGGCTTAAGTCGACTTTCTAAAGTCAACTTAAACCAGTGTAGACCTGGAGTAGCCCTAAGTCAACTCTAAGTCGACTTAGGGCTCTCCAGGACTCCCCCACTGCCCTCCCTGCCAGGAGGGGTGGCACAGGGGGAGCCTGGCTCTGCCCTGCCCACCCTGCCCTGCCAGGGTCCCTGTCCCCCTTTGCCCCATGTACCCAGGTACAATGGGGCAAAGGCTGAGGCCCCTGGCACTTGGCAAGGGGTGCCCCCCCACCACCGTGGATCTCTCCCAGGTCCCCCTAGCCCCTAGAAGTTGACCTAGGTGTCCAGTGTGGATGCTCTAGGTTGACTTTGTAAGTTCCCCCCTAAGTCAACTTAAAATTTAGGTGTAGACATGCTAAGTCGACTTAGCTAAAGTCAACCTAAATAACAAGTGTAGACATAGCCTATGATATTAGAATCTTTACAGAGATTATTTCACAACCATGTGGTCTAGTGGTTAACATTTCTATTCTACTTCACAGAGGAAGATATCCTGTTACACTCACTTGGTGGCATGTACTCATATTTACTATTTCTTCTCTTAATGTTTATCATAAAACATGGATGCATTTAATTTCAGTGCCATCATTTAAAAACAAATATGTTATACTTCAGCTTGAACTCTTGAGCTAAATCTTAAGACTATTATGACACTTGCCAACAGTAGGGTGAACTTTTCCTTCCCATGAGTGTAACAGCACATATTCTAAAATTATTGACATAAGACTTATTGCTGAAATTGGTACTGTATAGAACAGCAGTAAAAAGCACAGCAATAAAAACATAGCAAGCAGTGCCCTTCTTGGCAGTGATTTTAATAACCATTTGGGTTGGGTTTAGGTTTTACAAAACCAAACCCATGGTTTGGGTGGTTGTGGATTCAGGATTTACTTCATTCAAACCACTGTGGCCTAGGGAAAGGTGAAGCAGTTGCTCAAAAATGGTTCTGATTTTGACTTATTTCATTTTAATGGCCATTCCAAATAACGAGGGGCAAAACAGAGGGTGGCTTTGGTTTACCAAACTTCAATTTGGATTTCGTTTTGAAAAACCAGGAGTGTTTCACATCTGGGTTCCATTTTATCTCAAACTTCAGTGATTGTTTCAAACATGGCAACACAAATGCACCCAGTCAGGCTCCTGCCTCCACTAAACTTTGGGGTGGGATCCAGCAATCCATGTACTCTCTGAATAGGTCACTGGGTTACACCACCCCTGGTTGCCAATTACTTATCAGACACTCTGGCCTTAGCACCCGCAAGAGTTCTCATTTGGGAACTTGTGCACAGTAACAGTGTGCTGTGACCACAGAAAGAGCTTCTCCAAAACAAAGTATGAATTAGTTTTTTCAGAAGGCACTCAGAGCCAAAGAAGTGAAGAGAATTTCTACTGTTCGAAGGAATGTTCCTTATCTAGCCCGCTGTTTTACTTTTCCTGCCTGACTTTTAACTACCCGTTTCACCACCACCACCCTCCCTGAATGAATAGCTAGATCAAATGGGTAGTTAGAAGAGGTCAGGCAGGAAAGGTAAAATCCTGGCTTAGATAAGACCACCCACCCACTTTTCCCAGTTTTCCACACAAGGAAATCAGCTGAATGTTTCTTGTATGGACCCATCTTTAAAGCATGCCTTGGGAGCATGATACAGCCAGGCAAAAGGCTACGGCCTTGTAGATTATTCACTCAAGAAAAATTAGCATCATGAAATGCATTGCCTGAACTTTCTTACTGCTATTATAAATAGCCTTTTCTATACACAGAGAAGTAATCTATCTCAATGTCTCTCAACGACTGGTCTAAGGACCAGCACAGTCCCCGAGATCTCCCTGACACAGCATAGGAAATCAGTCCCTGGTATC
Organism: Pelusios castaneus; assembly: GCA_007922175.1. NCBI lineage: Eukaryota > Metazoa > Chordata > Testudines > Pelomedusidae > Pelusios > Pelusios castaneus. The sequence continues at coordinate 5,846,046 of ML685764.1, forward strand.
AAAATGGTTGAGAAATACTGATCTATCCTATGTATTTCATAAATATATGCATTTTAGTACATGATATGACAGCAAGACAAGCCTACAACTGTGTGCAGCACTCAAGTTATCCACAGCTGACCTTCCTGCATCATCTTTTTAGCACCATTACATTGTCACTCAATAAGAGAATAATTATTAGCCCTCCTCAGCACCCAGTGAAATGGGCTAGTGTCTATCTTTTTCTAATTAACCAATCACAATTTCCAGCCTTTCTGAACTGTAACGAATAGCAGCAAATGTACCATAGCTAACACAAGCTTTTAATTACTCTGGATCTGAATCTCCTCTCACATCAGTGTAAATCAAGAGTAACTTTATTGAAATCAATGGGTGTGACAACTATGCCTCAGACCATCCCTGTGGGGTGCCATAGATGGAGTCTTACGAAGCACAATACAGACTCCCTGCACTCCCTACATATTTTTTGCAACGGGAAACCTTAAAGTTACCAACGCCTCAGACCCTGCCCTTTGGTAAAGTGAATTCTTGTACCCCTACCAGTATCTGTATCACCAGGGAGTAGGATTAACAGGTCACATGAGACTAACCAATGTAAACAGTAACAGGTTTTAGTGAAAGTAGAGTCAATGGGGCAAAACAATAAAGAAGGCTTTAGGATCAAATACCACAAGAAAATGACTCTAATAAATTAGAAATCCCTCCCTCCAGCATGGGTCTCCTGGTTTAACTTTACAGTTTGTTTTCATCCTCAGGACACTCGGGATGCGAAAGATCATGTCGACCATGAACACAACAGGATACCAGGAGAGGAGAGAACAATCGTGAACCAATACAGAAAAACTGGATCAGGTAAGTACAAATTTCTCTTTTCTTTTCTTCCTTCTTCAGTCCCTCATAGTCTCTCAAACAATAAACGTATGCTCAAGTGGACAGCACAGCTGCCTTCTGTCACTAGCCTTATATAAGTTTTCAGAGTCCATGCAAATTGCATATATAGTCACCAGTTGCAAGGCAAACTTTAGACTTCTTTGCACCAGATTGAAAAAGAGCGCAAACAAATCTGAGAGGGGATCCATTCAAAATGGTGTCCCTGTTGTTCTTTTTCCACAAAGAAGATAGCTACCATGCATATGCATTTTTTACAACAAAATAACATCCTACAATATTCTATTTCTCCCTCCCAGCAGACCCATGCCAATTCTGCTGCCTTTTAAGTCATATACACCTACTGTGTGAAGGGCAGATTTGTCCCATTGAAAGAAATTTGAATTAGGCCTGTTTATACAGCATGAAGAGTTAAATAAATATAAGAACTCAACTGAACTTGTCAAGCCATCCTTTATCTAGCATTGACATTCCAACCCATCCTCCACCCCCATTTACCTATTGCATAAACTGTTGATTGTAAGCTCTTCAGGACAATTTCTACAAGTTTGAACAATGAGGCCTTGATTTGAATTTCTGGGTGCCACAGTAATAAAATAAGAAGGAAAAAAATGGTTTTAAATACTGGGAGCACTTCTAGCTCCCATGCAATTGGTGGTTTTCCACTTCTCTGTTAAAATATCACCTCTCCCTTCTAAATCCACCTACTCTCATTCAGCATGATCTCAACTAGTCTCAATATCATACAAGAGAATTGTATCTGCCTAAAGTTTTGAGCCTAATGAAAGTGTCACAAAATAGCAATTATTTGGCAGACTCTGAAGTGTAGATCTTATGTTCCATTCCACATCTAGAATTCTTAACCTTTGACAGTGGCACTCACAGCTTTACTCCTCAGGACAATTCTTCTTTTGAGTCTGCTGCCTCACATAAGTCGAAACAGAGAAGGGAAAAGACAAGAAGTGATAATTATACTCAGGCTGCTGGTTTTTTATAAAGGCATGCAATTTTTTAAAAAAATGTGCATCTAGCATTAGGCAGGTTCCTCTGTGTCGTTCCAAACCATGAGTCACACAGGGCACAAAGCAGAAGGCATTCCAAGGACAGTTAAAATAAACTTGAAACTGAAGTTTACGAGGTTGGAAAAGAGGGGGTAGTATTTACTCTTGCTGGGATAAAAGAGATTTTACAGTGGATGTATTTAGAAAGTTCATTCCAATTATTAGAGGGATTACTGATTCCAACCATGTCCATGTACTTTAATGGGGAATACACTACTGGAACAACCACTGCTGCTTTAAATCTATTACTTTAAAACGAGAATGAACTTTTGTGTATGCCCATTATATCTCAGAAATGCAGGGCAGAAGTTGGTCTTGATAATTTATGGGCCTACATTTTGTTATTCTGCAGTGTAGGCGTATGCCTGTCATTAAGTTACCAGTCTGAAACTCAGACTTTTATATCAGGCCAACAGTTAATATCTTCATGTCCATGTATGCAGTAGAAATTGACCAAAGTGGAAGCATTCATATTTGGCACCAGATTAGGCATAGACTAGAATTTGGATTTTCGATTCAAGGCCAAGTCAGAAATAAAGGTTTGGACTCAGTTGTGCTGAAATTTGGTGAACAATTTAGGATATCCCATGTTAAAATGCTTTCTCTTTACATTGACAGTGAGATAGGAAAGAGTACTAGAAAATGTGCTGTAAGAATCATTCCTATACTAGACATGGACTAGAATATATGATTTAGTAAATCTTTCCTTCCCTAAATTTTCTGTTTGAGAGTATTAAACTTAAGGCTCTCAGTAACCTAAAACACAAGCTGGTTGATGAACATGTTATAGACAAAGAATGAATAAATTAAACCATCACATGGTTTCCTTTCCAGGCAAAAGAATCATTGATTACAAATCATCCAGCAACATACATCCAAAACAATCAAATCATTAGATTACTAAGCATTTTAGCAACTCCTTGTGGAAGACAATTTTCACATGCAGTTTAACAATTACTTGTTAATGAGCTCTTCAGGGCAGATACTATATTTACTTCTGTCTGTACATTGTGGATGTGTAACCTTCGGGTGGGCTAAATTCATTTAGTTGCCCTTCTCCAGTGCCCCACAGAAATCAATCCCAACCCCTATGGGGAAAGCAGCTGGAGACCCAGGATCCAGTCTGTACAGGACTCACGGTGAAGCTTGCTCAGAGCTACACTCACACATTAAAATACTACTAAAAACAAACATAACAATGAACTTTATTAACTACTAACTAAATGAACCTTATCCCAAGAAAACAAACTACAATTAACCAAGAACAATCCCTTGCATGAAAGATACCCAAGAGTCCCAAAGTCTGTGTGGAGTTCACCCAACTCTCAGCTACAGTCTCTGTTCCAGTGTGGAAGCTTGAGTGGCAAGAAATCACTGTCCTCTTCTTTCTTTGCTGGGATCCTCTGTAGCATTCCATGCAGGCTTTCTCTTCTCCTCTGCAACCAGCCCTCAGTCCCATATGCATGTCTGCAAGGTCCGTCGCAAATGACTCCTTTACATGGAGAAAACATCTTGTTCACTCCTGGCTCAGCTCCTCTCCAGAACACTGAGCACATGGTCTCCCCTCAAGGCAGCTCCTGCCTGCTGTCTGCTCAGGCTGCTGCTCTCCAGTCATCTGACTGACAACATCACATCACACCAGCAGGGTACACTGTGGAGCATGCTCAAATTGCTACCACTCCCTGCTTCTGGAAGTTTCCAGTTGTGGGTCGCTAATCTGCCCAACAACAGTAACCCACCCTCAGCAGGTCTCTCAGAGATAGCCTTTTCAGGCATATGGGTTACAGATGCTTTTGTGACAATACCGTTGTGCAGGAGAAGGTAACATGGTTCAAGAGTAATAAATCCGTAAAATAAATACAAGCTTTGGGATATTTATTATAATCGTGAGAGGCATCTCTTTTCAAGATCGTGTCTTTTAATTGTAGCTTTCGTATGACAAGTAACATCATTATGTTTAAAATGAGTTTCATTCAGTGCAGGGAAAATATGCTGTTCCAACAGCCCTGTAGAAAGTCCTCTATTCAGTACAGGAAGTGCCAGTGAGAGAGGATCCCCATTATCTAACAACGTGCTTCAACTTTGCTCTGTAAGAAACATCACAATAACCAAGTTCCAAAGGGGTAGCCGTGTTAGTCTATTGCAGAAAAAGAAACGGAGTCCTGTGGCACTTTTAAAGACTATATATAAGTGCCACATGACTCTGTTTGTTTTTCCACAATAACCAAGAGGATAGTTCAATCCACTGCCAATTCAGACACCAATATAATAATTATTTCTGTTAGTCCCCAAGAGGCCTTACTTAGGATTGTGGCCCAGTTGCACTAGATCCTGTACAAACACTTTAATGTGTAAAGCCCACATGCTATAAACATTAAAGATAATGTCCATGTTCACAAGAGTGTATAAGCAAATACGTAGTGATGCTGGGATATTGGCACTCATTGACTTCATTGCTGAGTCTACCAAAAAGGATTTCATCAGGGAAAACAAGGATGGTCCATGTATGTAAGGAACAGGCCTGGCTATAAGATCTGTGTTGTATTCCTAGCTCTGGCACAGCCTTCTTGTGGGATATATAAATACATCATATATCCATATGATAACTGGCCACTGAAATACCTGCACATCTGTAGCTCAGGGTTCCAAGAAATATTTATATATGTGCAATGCCCACTCACCATTCTATTGTGATGCAAGTCCCAGAAATAAAGTAGTGGAGTCTAAACCCGCTCTCACTACAGACATTTGAGAAAATTGGCCTGAAATTCAATGAGCGCAGGACTGCTCCTTAAAACATCCAATGTACCAGTATGTGCGGTCACGTTACACAGAGATAAATTCTCTCTCCCTCTCAGCAGAACTCTGGCAATGATAACAAGAGATACGGCATTGCTGCCACTATAAAGTGAAAGGGCTGTGCCAATATATTTGTTTTCTTTTATTCAAAGGTATTTCAGTGGACATCATAGGATCTGAATATTTATTTTCTAAGTGGGCTTCTCCCCAGAACCAGTTAGGTACATCTAAGTTGGGAGATGTCAGAAGCTCTATGGAGGTATCCCAGCCTCTCAAATCCTTTGCCATATAGTCAGCACAACATTTGTTACTGAAGTACTGCAAGAATAATGGAACTTCATTCATTCTCAAATTCAGCCAGGCTCTCAACTTCTGGGTGTGCTTAGGAAACATTTTTAAAACTTAAATGTCAGGCTTCCCTACACCAAAAACCTCCAGTGGCCACACCTCAGTAGTCTGGTATATTGCTAAAGAAAAACTGCATTTAGAGAGAAAAAAAATCATTTCAATAAAAAAAATTTGGGGGGTTCTTTTTTTTTTTTTTTTTTACAGGGTCTAATCCTTGTATTTCAAATACTTGTATTTACATTTTTCAGATGATTTTCTATTCCCTTAGGGGTTCATTTACATGGCAAAAACACAGAAATGTAGCATTCCCATGGTATTTCAGATCCAAGATGATGAGAAAAAAAACCACAAGATGACCAGTTCTCACTAAACAAAATCCCTCAATTAAATAGCATTTAAAGGCCTGCAGCATTAAAAGGCAGAGGAAAACAGTAAAAAACTAAGAAATACCAGCTATATTTAGCTTTAAATGAATACCATTACTGACTTAATACATACTGATGTAAAGTTATAGCTGCACATGGAACTACAAAAGTGAAAGCCTGTACTTCTGCCTCTTGAAATTTAAAATGGAAGTGGGTCCTAATTTAGGGATAACCAATTCAGGTAACCACCTGGAGTGACAGGCGTGGAAGGCACCAGGCTTAGGGGAGTTTTTTTTTGTTGTTAGCAACAAAAAGAAAAATAGAATGTGTTAAGTAAAATGTTTCAGGTATTCTGTATGTGGATTCATTTTTCACTATCCTCCTAGAATGGTCTAGGCCTTTGTAGAATCTTGTGGAACCTTCCAGACTTTCTGAAAACTACATTTTCCTCAAATCTCTTAAAATGTTATCACCTATGCCCTCACGAGTACAGGGCCAGGCATCGCCAGAGAGATGCAAGAACGAACTGATGTTAAGTGAGATCCCCAGCTGCAATATTGTGAATCTTGTTAGATTGTGTAATTGTGAAAGTGTATTTGTGTTTTACAACTTGAGGAGTGTAAGAAAGAACTGATAAAGGATGTATTTAATGAGATGCCAGAGATATCTATGGAACCTCTATCTATGCGACAATATAAAAAAACCCAGTTACTTCTTTTGCCATGCTTAAGATGCAATGACGCCATGCTTCAGTTTCTGAGGGCAAAGGTGAGAAAAGCCACATTTTGAACTAACATATTAGGGTTCACACGCTAAGGCTGTCACCTCCTGTAACACTATTTAATACTGGTCCACCCGATGTTGGTGTACAGCTCTGTTTCTTGATGTTAGTACATTTCAGTTGTTTTTAAAATTTAAAAGTTTTGATAAGCTTAGAGGAAACAATTTTCTTATTTGCTCATATATGGCATGAATAAATACAGATTTATAGATCCTAGCGGGCAAATTTATCATCTTATATGACAGGAACAAATCATGCCTGCAAATTGTGCATCAAAGTTGTGAAATGGGCTACCAATGTAATAAAAAAATAGGTATTCAAAAGTTTCATTGGGGGGGGGGGGGCACTGAAAATACTCCTTGCCTCGGAGCCATTTGGTCTCAGGATGGCCCTGAATGGAATGGTTTGGTTCTGAGCTCCCACTTAACATCTATAGGAATTAAGGGCTGATAGCTTCTCCTAAGATGCTGTGCTTGCCACCTGGCAGGATCAGGCCATAAGTCAGAAACAACACAACAACAAAAAATGACAAAAGCCCATAATGAGCAGAGTAGATATGGGATAAAGGGAAAACATCCATGAACACAAGAGAAAGTATAAATGCTTTGGAGGTATGGGACATGTTCCTGTGATGAGTGGATTGATGAGCTGATTAATTTAATTTGTCCCTGGTTGGTTATCTGGGGGGTTGGGTGAAAGGGGTGGGTAGTTTATGTTTATTTTTATTCAATTAATATTTGTATCATATTAAATCACATTTGCTGGATTTTCATTGGAAAAGCATTGCAGCTCTAAACAAACAGTCTGCACCCTGGACTCTGTATCCTGAATAACCTCTTATGAAAATACCACCTCTAAAATGTCCTATATTACATGAAAATATTCCCTGAACATGTTCCAAAGGGACATGGTTTCCCTGAAGATGTCTCTTTCAGTTTAATGGGGTGTTGGTGCCATCTACTGGTTGATGTTAGTACTAACTTTTGTATACAGTCCCAGCAGCGCCTGACCCAATTTTGTTGGCTTTTTGAAGAATCAGAAAAGGGCCCTTTCCTAGCATAGGTGCAACTTCAAAATTTGAAGCAGAACCTGTGGGCAGAACAGAAGTCAAAATGCATGATTCCTGAAGCCAGTCTGAGTCAATTTCAGTGGATAATTTAAACATCAAGGGAATATGATCCCTCCTAGTTGCCTCTGAGGAATAGGACTATAAATAAAGAAAGGTAGGGAAAATTTCAGAATATTAGCTTAATTACAGAAGACTATTTCTCTTCTCCAAAAATAAGCTAAATTGGTGGAACTCTAAACTACAAATTGACTTAAAATTTTTTTTTTAAATTATTAATACCTTCAAGTGGTATCACTATTATTCTGATAGCTGATCAGTAACAGCGACTTTGTATCATACAGATAGTAATATGGGTTACATCTTTGCAACAGCTTTATGAGAACATCTGATAATCATAGATGTAAGAATGTACCAAGAGAAAAAGAGTTATTTCTCCCATTTTAGAGAAGTTCTAAGGCACAGTGAAATTAAGCAATCTGGCTAAAAATCAGACAAACTCTAACAGCTGGGAAATCAGTCTCAGGCCTCCTAACATACAATCTAGTGCCTCAGCCACAAAAATAATATCACAGAGGAAATTAATAGCTATGTTGTTATACCTCACCTGCTAGGCAAGGAATTTAAGTGGCACAAATAACTGCAACTGTTTATGTTTCCTTGATGTAAGCAACTGGATAATGCAGCAGAAGGGTAACAGGGTCAGTCTATCATTTCTAGGTTCCCTGGATCAAATCTAGTCCAGGTTAGTAGTAATGTGACTTAAAGAGCTTGACTTGTTTAGCCTAACCAAAAGTCGGTTGAGGGGAGATATGATTGCTCTCCATAAATACATCAGAGGGATAAATACCAGGGAAGGAGAAGAATTATTTGAATACAGCACCAATGTGGACTCAAAAACAAATGGATACAAACTGTCCATCAGGAAATTTAGGCTTAAAATTAGACACAGGTTTCTAACCATCGGAGGAGTAAAGTTCTGGAATACCCTACCAAGGGGAGCTGTGGGGGGAAAAAGCATAGTTGCCTTAAAAACTGAGCTTGATAAATTTATGGAGGGGATGATATGATGGGACAACTTAGTTTGGCAATTGTCCATTTTTTACTACTGGTGATAGATATGCCAGTGACCTGGGAAGGGACATTCGACGGGGTGGGTTCTGAGTTATTACAGAGAATTTTTTCTTGACTTGCCCACATGCTCAGTGTTTAACTGGTCGCCATATCTGGGGTCGGGAAGGAATTTTCCCCCAGGGCAAATTGGCCTGGGCACTGGGTGTTTTTTGCCTTCCTCTGTAGCACTGGTCATGACTCACTTGCTGGTTGATTCTCTGTATTTTAAAGTCTTTAAATCATGATTTGAAGACTTTAATAATTCAGTCATAGGTTAGAGGTTCATTACAGGAGTGGGTGGTGAGGTTTTGTGGCTTGCATTGTGCAGGAGGTCAGACTAGATGATTATATTGGTCCTCTTCTGACCTTAGAGTCTATGGCTATGTCTACACTGGCATTAAGGAAGCTTGATTCGAACTACCTTAAGCCTTGGCCACACTAGGCTTTCATTAGTTCGAATTAAGGGCTTCCTTAACTCGAACTAATACATTCGATTATACCTTTCAAACTAATGCTTAATTTGAACTAGTTAGTTCGAATTAAGTCAATGTGGCCATGTTAGTTCCAACTAACTGCTTAGTTCAAACTAACCGGTACATTGAGTTTAATGCAACTGACTAATTCGAACTAAAATTCCAGTGGGACCATGCTAATTCGAATTAAATTAATTCGAACTAACTAAAATTAGTTCGAATTAGTTAGTTCGAATTAACTGATTCGAACTAACTTTGGTAAGTGTAGACATAGCCTATGAGTCTATAATGGAAATTGTTGTTATGTAACAGTCGTTTCAAAGATGAAGTTGACTAGTGGCCACAACAGGGATTTGAAGTCTATTCTCATATTTGCATGGTTTCACTATGTCATTCTATGCTAGCTTTATGTCACTAACTCACATTATACTAGCTTCAGTTCCCTCATCTATAAAATCATGCAATTGATAACCATGTTTAAGTGCTTTGAGATCCTCAGATAAAATGTTTGTTATGAGAAATGAATTAATGGTCTTAACCTAGTTTCGAGTGAACAAGTGTTCTCATCATAATTAACAACTTTGTTAGCAGCCTCAACAAAGAGTCCAAGAGGACTGATGGAGCATGGGAAATTAACCCATCCCTAGAAATTGTCTATCTCAAGAAGGACTGAGGAGAAGATCAAAGCTTGCATAACTGACATACGTACCTATATATGGATAAAGATAGAATGCCAGCCTCCAACGCTTTTGATCTGGTACCATTTATAAGTCCTAACATCATTTTTTTTTTTTTTTTAAGGATTTAGGACCTCTAACAAAAATAAACTGAGAGATGACATTTAAAAAAAAAAACCTCTCACCACATACGCAGACAAGGACAGTGTGAGTATCTGTGAATTATGAAGATCCGGATTCTCTCATACACACTGAATTTTGGAAGTAAATAGTAAATAGAGTTGAATATCAATATTAATGATTTTCAACTGAAGGAAAAGTGAAAAATGTTGCAGAAATGAATCTGATAAATGAGGTAGCAGGGGAAAAAAAATCACATCCTTCTGCAAGCTCCAAGACAAGCTTGAGAGCCTGGTGTTTTTCTGTTGGCTCTTTATTTTTTCTCTTGCTTGTTAAGTGCAAATATTTTAACATGAAATTTTACTGTCCAGAAAAAAATATTCTTTCATAAAGATTGAATTAGGGATGCATCTTGTACCTCTAACAGCATGTTATTTCCATAGGAAAAAAAGAACCAGCTCTTCTTTTCACTATAAAAAGGAGCACATCCATGTTCTAATTACAGCTAAGAAAACACTGCCCAAGTCAATTCTCTAAGATGTATGATGACCCAAAAGGTAAAATCTAAGGCTATGTCTACACTACAAAAAGTTAGGTCGACTTTGTTAAGTCGACCTAATAAAGTCGACTTTAAGTCAACCTTATTAGGTTGACTTAACAAAGTGGTTTCCCTGAATGCAGACTTAGTAAGTCGACCTAACTACCCTTAGGTCGACCTAATAAAGTGGATTTAAGCATCCACACTGTGCTTAGGTCAACCTAAGAAGTCGACTTAAGGGTTAGGCCGACCTAACAGGCAGTTCTTATTAAGTCGACCTCAGCTTTCATTAAGTCGACTTAAGGAATTTATTAAATCGACTTAATGAAAGCCTGGTGTGGACAGGGACTAAATTAGGTCGACTTAAGCCTCCTTAAGTCGACCTAACTTGCAAGTGTACACATAGCCTAAGAGTATAGACACATTCAAAGTGTAAAAAAAATCATGAGGACAATTCCGGATCTGAAGGAGCATCTAATATGGAAATAAAATGACTAATTAAAAGTTTTCCCTCACATAATCTATTTCGCTATAGCAAAGATAGGCACCAGTCTTTCAAAAATGAGTGCATCCCATTGTTTTTAAAGTTCTCAGATTTTGCAAGTGACGAAACTTCATTATTCCACATGAAAACAACAATAGGACTGACTTTTCATTGTCTTGAATAATACAAAGACCTAGTTTTTGTCATCGACATGACTATCTCCGATGTCTCTTCCAGCCACTCTGCAGCTTGCTATTTTCTTATGGCTAAGGCCTACTTCTTTAGTTCAGGGGGCTCCAGCATGTTTTCTCAAAACTTTTGACAGAACTAAGCAGCAGGATGCTTGCAAACAATCATCCCTATTTATTTAAGACTTTTTCTGTGAGTGTAACAACTCATTTAAAAAGAGCTGAATTGTCAGAACCTGAAGAATGGAGGTGTTTATTTCTCCATAGATCAGACACAGCACAGACAGCAGCAATGAACACCCTTTCCCATTGTCCCACTTATATACTTCATCCCTGGTCTAGACTCTAGGGGTACCACCTGCTTAGATGAGAAGTTAGTTTGGTCTCCGTGACCCGATCAATCCCAGGCTTCTCTGCTAAACCTGCCAACTGTTATTTGTGGCATGTATGCATGGAGAAAGGTATTCAGGACAGCAATTCTCCAATCTTGACAGTATCCACCAACACATTACACTAAAGTTACTTAACAACTAATAGCTGTAATATCTTTCAAATCTAACCGGGGCAGAATTTGAACACGTAACATAGAAGTGAAAGGCTATCTGTAACTAGTGGATCTGCTCAGGAAATGTTTTTTCCACAGAAAACCAAAACTGGAGATGTAGACTAGCTGAGGAATCCAGCCTATAGAAGAGAACAGGGACATGAGGCATCTGAAGTATAATGCCACCGAGTCAATGCAACAGCATTTCAAAATGATGTTTCCCTTTGCTTGGACTGAGAACAGACACTTCTTGAGAAAAGATTTGTTTAGTCAAAAACTTCCTATTCCACTGAAAAACAGTTTTGATGGCAAATTTTCAACCAGCTCTAGCAATTAATATACTGTAAACTATTTATTCCTGTTTGAATTTTCTATTATATGTATTTGGAGTCTAGTGTTCTCTTAATGGATATATGAACACAAAGTTTGCATCCAAACACCCCTAAGCTCTGAGGCATTTTGATCTGTGATTTTGGCCTAAGCCAGACTTCGTTTAGTAATGATTGAAGTTATATCCATGCAACAAGAAGAAAACATACCCCCTAGCTTGAATTAATATCTAACATGCATCCTATTTACTATGGTTAATATGAAACTAGACAAAAACTATTTCAAAATATAACTGTGTAAATGATTCTTTCAGACTGAGCTGTGGGAGGTTAGAATGAAATTCCTGTGCTCAAAGTGAGTTCATTTCATCAGCAGGAGAAAAAAAAATATCACTGTTTAAAGGAAAGTCCACAGTTTTACACCTGCAGTTCAGTTTCTGCAATCCATCATTTACATTATCCCTGGAAATGGAGGATTAGGAAAATCTTGTGGCAAATTTATAGTGAACTGTGAATGCTTCCTCTCCTGTCTTTCCTGCCTCAGCCACAGCTGGAATTTAATAACTCAAAACCAGATATTTCCTGGCAAAATAATATATTTCTACTCACAATCATTCTTTCTTGGGAAATGGTACCATGGAGAGTGTTGGATAATGAGTCTTGTAGGTTATAAAATCTAAGTTCACTCTGATCTTATATTTAAAACCAATATTTACCTTGCCTCTGAGGAATTTTAATCATTTCCTTTACTGCAGCAATGCTTCTTTAGAGATAGTTCTGGACCTGGAAAGGAAAAGAAAAGAATTCAAAGAAAGATACAGAACTCCACATAAGCAAGATCTTTGTACAGTACTACAATGTCTATATGAAGGAATATCGCACTGTAAATACCTAAAGAAGTCATTTAGGAGCCACAGCCTTTTCAAACAGCTACTTGGGTTTAAGGGAGATCACAGCCTCCCTAACTACAGTTCATGACCATACAAACAGGACTATCTCTTGACTTATGGAGAAGGCAGAATGTTTTTATAGCCACACGGCACCAAACTGTAGCATTCTATATCACTTCCAAAGGCAGAGTAAGCCAGAACGCATCAAATTGTTCAGTACTGTTGTGGTACACCTGTGTAGAAGCAGGTAACAGCATTAACAGTCACATTTCTCCACCCATCCTGGAGTTATTTTAGCTGATAGCAGCTTATGGGTGGAGGGCTACCAATATTACAATCATGGGCTGTGTCTACACTGGTAAATTAAGTCAACTTAAGCTTGGCTTAAGTCGACTTAATTTGCCCTGCGTCTACACTACACTTTGCTTAAGTCGACTTAAGGAAAATAAAGT
>ML685764.1:5859561-5919812 GCA_007922175.1 Pelusios castaneus
GAAAATAATATCATAAATGCTTCCCTAAATCCAGACAGCGTCACACACAGGGCTCTGCCCTGCCAGGGTCCCTGCCCCCTTTGCCCCATTGCACATAAGGGGTGCCCCCCACCACCACCGTGGACCTGCCCAAGATCCCCCTAGCCCCACAAAGTCGACCTAGAGCATCCAGTGTGGACACTCTAGGTCGACTTTGTAAGTTCCCCTTTAAGTCAACTTTAATTTTAAGTGTAGACACACTAAGTCAACTTAACTAAGTCGACTTTAAGTCAACTTAGTTAAGTCGACTTAGTTAAAGTCCACTTAAAAGTGCAAGTGTAGACATAGCCATGGACAGTCAAACCGGTCATCACTCTTTCTGTAAGAGTCCAACTATAAAGTGGGGAAATGGAGAACTTGTTTTGTCAAATTTAGGTCCCTGTTAATAATAGAGAGTTCTATATTTAGAACAGAACTTGAAGTTATGACCAAAAAATCTTTTGAGGTTTCAGTTCCACTCAGCTCATTCCATTCAGGATTTCAAGTGAAAATCCTGAGCTACTGCAGGTCTCTTTATTTCATGTCCTTGGTAGTTCTACAAGCAAGACAAAAATTACTTTCAGGCAAGAATCAGTATTGTTTGCATAACACAAGATTCCATTTAGCTATAAATACTTGGGGTGAGGAAGCAATTATATTTCCCTTGAAAACCTGTGGTTTAATTTAAAAGTGTCTTGCAAAACTCAAAAGATTAATGGAATATGAAACTCAAAAATAACTAAAGGTTTTGCACAGCCAGACCACCATGATGTTCTCTCATCACTAGCAATTAATTAGGCAACAGTTTTAAAAAGTTTTGCAAGTAAGTCCTTTCGCAAAAGATAACATGCTATGGAAATAGAAAATAATACTAAATACTTAGCAATTATAGTGTATTATATAGCCAAAGAGCTGTTCAAATGAATCAAGAAATTAATATTTTTCTGAAAAATCAGTTCTGATCAATACCGAGTGGAAACTAATAAAGGGAACAAACCACAACCCAGGCTTCAAACATTCACATTTTTGGAGTGTTAAAATCTGAACCTGGATCTGATTTTCCCAGTTGGCCCCAAACTTTATGCAGAGTGAGCCCATATCTAGTCATGTAAACAGTACCAGTGTGTGCTTTCCATTGGTGGTGTACATTCACAGAAAACTAGACATGTTAATTGTTTTTCCTCACATCTACATTCAGAAGCTAGAGAAGGAGAACTCAATATGAAGTAGAAGTAAAGAACTACTGAGCCAGCTCCAGCTAGCACTAACTCTTAGTGGTACAAATATAACACCTAGCTGTGCTCAGATCCCCTTACTCAAAAAAATCTACAAGAAGTTCCACAAAGTTCCCCTTGCAGTTTCATTCCCTCAAGGGGTACCCCACACATCCACGTAAACGTATAGTCAGCTCTCAAAGCCACTGACCTTGGATTGCCACTAAAACCTAGGGTTGTGCACCATCAGCAGAGGCCGAGATTTCCACAGTTTCTCCCATGGATCACCATGACCGCTAAATTGGCTGCTTTCCATAGAATCCTTCCTTAGTATGGACTCCATGTCTTGGAAAATTGGACACCACACGCCTCTCTGGGGACAACATCCAGAGAATATCTGTACCCTCAAGTTCCAGGCTCATAGCCTATTCCTACCCACAATGAGGCTACTGTTCTGGGGGAAAGCAAGAGCTATGTAGCTGAAGCAGCACTCCTACCTTGTACACATTCAGACAAAGATCCACTGTGTTTTAATCCCTGCTGCCACAGAAGGGAATGATTTAGGCCCTGTCTAACAACTCCCTAGAATACTGGTTGCACGTGAAACATTACATAAATTCTCTATCTGCACTGCGTCCACCACAGATACCTGTGAACCATGATAGGACTTCTGAAAATACCACCTTCAGATGATGGACAGTAATAGAGAATAACAGAAACTGCAAGGCTTCTTCAGCACCAGAAGAAAATACCAGGGATTAAGCAGCAATGTCATTGGTAGCCTATGGTTGAGGAAAGTTTGGTGCATGGGGGTGAGGGATGAAGATTTGACAAAGAATGAAAGTACAATGAATGAATGAAAGTACAAAGCTTAAAGTACAATCTACAAAACTAGAACGTCAGCAGACTGCTGAGTTCCCCAGTGTATCTGGAGTGCAACATCCAGAGACCCATTTAAAGTCACAGGGGTAACAGGTAATTTCTGAGGCCTGCTGCAATTGGATAGAAGAGATAGGCAGCAGAATACATATCCACATGGCTATATTTAAAATTCTTTACCCTTCCAAACACAGAAGATATCTGTGCTATTCAGAAAATGCATTCTTCAGTTTGTCCATCCCCACGTACAACAGCAGTCTTAAATTTCTTGGGCCAGATTCCACTCTCACTTACACTTCAGTACTCTGTTGATCTTAATAAGATTGTTCTTAATTTATTCGGGTGTGAATGAGAGAGAAGAATCAGCCCTTTTGTTTTGGAAAAGCCCTTTTTGTGAAAACAGTAGAGCCGTGGTCCCCAACTGATCGATCGCAATTGGCAGCTGAATGGCAGTTGCAATTAAAACCTTGAGTAGTGCACCATCTGCTGGCAAAAGATTGGAGACCACTGCAGTAAAGTATCTTTTGTGCAAGTAACAGTATGATGTCTAATAATGTTCACTGATTTCTTACACTGCAGTCACTCAATTACACTTTTCCGCTAGTGGAGAGCTAACTTTTTAAAAAATATATATTTCAAGAGGATTCACTCCTCCCCCTCCATACTGTAGAAGTGAGAAAGATTTTTTTTTAATGCTCATTCATCTTCATTTCAGTTAAGAATGCTCTAGAACTGCCATCGTTACTAAATTTTGTGCGGTTTTGGGAAGGAGAGAATGAGGGAAGAATTAGAAATCAATCCAAGACCACCAGAATGCATTAATAGGATCCAGAAAGAATGGGGGTTTGTTTAGACTTGTTTTGTAGGATTTATTTGGAAGAGGACCTCATAGGTTAAAGTAGAGAAACTTAACTTACTGTAATTCTTTCTTGCTGGTTAGAAAGATAATTTCATATACAGACTTTAGCATTAGCAACAGGAGAGCAACTGGAAAGCTTCAGAAAACATACAGATGAAAGACTGTGAATTGTAAAGCCAAATTTCTTAGCTCTTATTGGTTTGTGATAGAACCTTAACCCTATTTAAACACAAAGGACTTGTACTTAATGTGTTTCCTTTACCTTCTTCCCCTTATCTTTTTTTAAAACACAACTTAATGTAAAGTTGTAAGATATGAATAAACTTTCCTGGAGATAGTCATTTATATCCAGGAAAGGGTAATATGGTTTGGATAAAATAAGAACAATCCCAAACCATCACACATTCCTGAATTGAATCTTTGGAATATTTTAACAATATCTACTTCTTTCATCTTCTCGAGCTTTTGCATTTCCTGATTTAGCTGGGCCCAACAGCGGGAGCACTGAAACCCATCAATAAAGATTCCATTAGTGTTGAGATGGAAAGACAGACCTGGATTATGACACCTCCATTTCATGCACTCGCTATTCATTTCCTGCCCTTGAGGTCATGTTGTTCAATCTTGGGCACTCTGTCCACTTTTCAAGTTTTAGCCATGACACTTTTTTCCTTCATGTCTCTTTACCAGAAGTTGTAATTCATTTAGGTATAAAACATTTTTCTGTTATTCTGAGTAATCTTACATGAACATCAATAATTTTTTTAAAGTTCTCAACTGATTTGCACTATCTCACTCTCTTTTTAACTCTGTATATTAAAATTAATTTTTATTCTTTATTTTAGATTACCTAAAAGCCTCTAAATACTCATTCTGACCACTTTATATTTGTTTAGGCCTCATGCGGTAGAAACACTGAGAAAGGGATACCTGACAATAGCAGGAGACAGGAAGAAAAACAGACCCAGGGTAGGATTGGGGAGAAACCCTCTTTTGTCACATCAGTAATCCAAAGATTCAGGTCAAGAGCCAAACCCCATGTGAGGTACAGTTCCAGAAAAACAATGAAATCCATCACACTGTAATTCTTTCCCAGGCTTTCCTTAGGGACACCTGAAGAATTTCTCCCATTCACCAGACTTTTAGTTCATGAATACAGCTCAGAGGGGGGGGAACACATGCAGTACAGCGAGGCCTCAGGATACACTTATCTTAGGTATATCTGGCAAATCTTCCCACTCACTATGTGGGTGAGCACACTGTGGCCTGATCATCACCCAGGAAAACACCACTGGTTCTATTTTCTTCTGAGCAGGCTGTAGCTCTCAGGCCTCTAGAATCCAATTTTCTCCAGGGTTATCAAAAAAGAGATCCTTTCCATTAACAAAGCTACCCAACCTTCTAAAGGCTGCTTCCCCCTTTATGAGTATTTCCCCTTCTTCATTCAGGTGAAGGAGTCTCCTTCCATGCATGACATTTCTAGCAGGAGACAAATGCATCCCATCTTTGCAAGTAGCCTCTTCCAGTTCTGGCTCAGGCCTTGTCTACACTGCCACACTAAGTTGATGGGAGATATACAATCTACACATAGTAGAATGCGCATCTTCCATTAGCTTAGTTACTCTCCCTTACCGTGGCATCTTCACTCAGATGCGTCAACTGGAAATGCTCTCCCTTCAACACAGCGTTACTCTTTTTGGAGGGATGGCATTACTATGGCAAAGGGAGAGCACTTCCAGGATTGACTGAGCAGGTCTACACTGGTTGCTCAATTGATCCCGCTGCATTAATCTATCTATAGTTGTTTGTTGGCTAAAGTGAGTTGGTGATCTTAGTTGAGTGCCCAGTGGGCCACCGTACAGATCACAGAAATCATCATTTCAAATGACAATAATTAGGAACCTTGGGAATCTCTGATGGGTCTTATTGACATCTCAGAAGAGGAACTACGGATCCAATGAGCATGAAGACTTAACTAACATCTCAGTGCTAGGGCTGACCCCTTCCAGTTAAGGTTGAGGCATATTGATGGGGCAGTGGTGGGAAGCTGCACTAACTGCTTCCTGTGCTGCACTGGCTTCTCTCACTTAGGTTTTGGAATCTGTGCCATATTTCTGGGTCGAGATGGTTCTCCAGCACACCACACCACAGAGA
This sequence comes from Pelusios castaneus, assembly GCA_007922175.1. Classification (NCBI taxonomy): domain Eukaryota; kingdom Metazoa; phylum Chordata; order Testudines; family Pelomedusidae; genus Pelusios; species Pelusios castaneus. Next base: position 5,864,686 of record ML685764.1, read on the forward strand.
AAAGCATTTGAGCCATGACACTCCCATGGACTCTAGGACTTTGCTGATCTCAGACAACAAACCAGGAGTGGGATGCACTACAGGGAAAGAGAGAGTAGCATGTTAAAGGAACATTCTCACATGGTGGATGTCACTCTGCCTGGTATGTGGCTGCAACTGAGTGAGTGAAACTCAGATCAGTGCTAGAAAATAGGGCAGACACCCCCAAACTGGTAGTGATTTGATCACAATCGATAAGTACTACACAGGGAACAAATATTTGATCATAGACTCCTCAGTGTAGCAGAGAAAAGGTATTAAAAAGATTCAGTGGCTGGAAGTGGAAGCTAGACAAATTCAGCCTAGAAATAAGGCTGAGAGAGACAGAGAAAGAGAGATTTTGGCAGATTCTCCATCACTGACAATTTTATTTTAGGGAAGTCTATTGCCTGTGTTATGTAGGAAGTGAAACTAGATGATCATATCCTTTCTGGCCTTGGAGTCTATGAATCTATGACATCTGGTTACAGTTGCCAGGATGCCTTGGGCTGTCAGCTAAATCCAACTGCTGGGATTTAAAGAACCTATACAGCCTTGCCTTCGCCAATATCATTTTACTTTCTTATTTGAAGATACTGCTTATGATGTAGAGAGAGATTTACAGTCAAGAATTTGCAAGCCTGCAATTAATTTGAAATAGGATACCATCTACTTTCCTAGTCCCAAAAGATCTTTAAGTAAAACAGTAGTTATTTAAAGATGGTATATTGTTCCACATAGGACTGAATAACAAAAGCAATATTTTGGTGTTTTATAAAGATGTTTCTTGATCCTACTAACTACCTTCAACTAAAAGGACATTTTCCAAATAAGCACATATGACAGTTATATAAAAAAAAACAAATTAAATTAAAAAGGTCATTGCACACCTACATAGGAGACTCTGCTGAATTCTCTTTAGTGAACTTTGGGGCCATACCAAATCTATAATTAGGATTTCTGTGATCTTTTTTCTATTTTGTGGAACTTATCATGGGTAAGTTACAGCTCCTTCTTTAGAAGAAACTTTAATTTTGGCAGTGTTTTTAGAAAAAAGTTTGCCTTAATTATATTTTTAAATGGCTCCTTCTTGAGTCCCTCCATAATAACGAGAAGCTTCCATCAAGTACAGGAGATTTTTTTACACCTGCTGGTCCTCTCTGCAAACAATTCTCAATACTGCAAAAGTTGTAAATTTGGGGTCTTTCTTGGTTCACCTTTTATAAGAACTTACCTCTAAATTTATGCTGCAGATTTTTTTTTAAACTACAGCATTCTCATTGACCAAAAGTGCCACAGGACTCCTTCTTTGTTTCATTGACCAAAGTGCCCCTGAGTATTGCAGAGAGACAAACTATTTCTCAGCCAATGCAGAGGGATCAAGGACTGAATGGGCATAAAGATTCACCTAGACTAGAGTTTCCACTGGTGCCATTGGAAAATGTGTTCTGAAATTACCTGTGTAGACTCGGTATATGGGTGCACTTTGGTCACACCACCTGCTTGCTCAGGCCATATGCCATTTCCCAAGAACTGTACTACAGAACAACTTAGTTTTGCACTGGAGCAAAAAAATTGCTGAGAAAATGTAATTTTGGAAGGATGCCTATATAAGTCAGTTGTATTTTATCATTCTTTTTTTCTTTTAAAAAAGCACACACTCATGAATGGGAAGCCCACCGTCACAGCTGTTATTCTCTTTTCCATTGTTGAATACAATTATTTGAATTATATTTAATGGAACATTTTCCGGATTGGAAACAACATGCAATAGTCTATTCAGACAATTTCGGAACACATTTCCTAATGGCGCCAGTGGAAATTCTAGGCAGTTATTACTACTATGTTTGATATAACCCTCTTTGGAATAGGGTTAGAAAACATGGTGGCAGAAATATCAAGTCCTGTCTAGTGTCTGTCTATTCTATATAATAAGATTCCAGGAATGTCAATCCAAAGCCTGCAATGTCTGTTGAGTCTGTGAGAGGTGACAGAAACGTCTACAAGCATAGTTGAAAGCTCTTTTTGGGTTCAGATTCAATCATCACAGGGATTTGCTGTCTGTAACCATCCTCTTTTTTAGTTCAGTCGTATTGACTTTGAGCTACAAATTACACCCATGAAATGTACAGCTATGCCAAAAGTCCTAAGAACACCGTGATGTCAGAGGTAACACAACCAACCTCATTCTTACAGGACAAATAATCTGCATATAACTATTTCATTGTTTGTATGAAGGAGACTGCACAGAAGGTGAAATATTTGGCCCAATTGCCACAGTTCTTCACAATCATCCATGCAATACAGCTAGCCCTCAGAATAACCAGAAACACATATAAACCCTCACTGCAGCACACTCCCTTCATTCAGCACCTGCACAAAGTCTCCCACCATAGTACAGACATTTGTCCAGTGTCCACCCTCACTCATCTTTATCATAAAACCATCAACTTGAGCGCCAAAGCTGCAGGTCTTCACTAGTATTATTGTCAGCTCTTTGGGACAGGGTTCCTTTTTGTTCTGTGTTTGTAAAACACCTAGCACTGGGGGTCAGGAACCCCCATGACACATGCCAAAAGTGGCCCTCGAGCCGATTTCCGGAGGCATATGGCGCCCTTCTCCACACCACTGAAAGTGCCAGCCTTGCTGCCAAAACCCTGGCAGCAATGGCAGCTGAAGGCTGCAGCACTGCTGAGAGCAGTGTTTCAGGTGATCTGCTGACTCGCCACTGAAAACGCAGCTCTCGGCAGCTTCTTTCGGCAGTGGTGGGGGGTGACTTGCAAGCCACACCCCACCGCAGCAAGAAATACCCTGGAGTCGTGCTTTACCCCTGAAAGAAGCTGCCTGGAACGGAGCTTTTTCACGAGCTGCCCCCCTGCCGGCACTTCAAGACACCAACCAAAGCATGCTTTTGTAAGCCACACCCCACCGCTGCCACCAAAAGAGGCTTCCCAAAATGGCTTCTTTCAGTGGTGGGGACAGCTCGTTGAGACGCTGCTGAACAGCATCACTCTAGGTGGCTTCTTTCAACACCGAGGGACCCAGCGTGGTTTTGTGCCACCGCCAAATTCACAGGCAGTGGCCACTTTTTTTCAGCAGAGAGACACGGACATGGCACATGGAAAGGGTCTGGGAGGAGGGGCTGCCATAGAAGTTGGCAAAGGTTCCTGACCCCTCCTAGCACAATGGGGTCCTGGTCCATGACAGGGCTCCTAGGCTATGTCTACACTTGGAAATTTAAGTCGACTTTAGCTAAGTCAACTTAGTGAGTCTACACTTAAATTTTATGTCGACTTTGGGGGGAACTTACAAAGTCGACCTAGAGCGTCCACACTGGATGCCTAGGTCAACTTCTAGGGGCTAGGGGGACCCTGGGTAGGTCCACAGGGGCAGGGGGCACCCCTTGCCCATTGCCAGGGGGCTCAGCCTTTGCCCCATTGTACATAGGTACATTGGGGCAAAGGGGGACAGGGACCCTGGCAGAGCATAGGGGCAGGGTGGGCAAGGCTCTGCCCTGCCCTGTGGGGGGGGGGCATGCCAGGCTCACCCTGTGCCCCCTCCCCCCGGCAGGGAGGGCAGTGGTGCAGTCCTGGGGTAGCTCTAAGTCAACTTAGGGCTACCCCAGGTCTACACTGGCTTAAGTCGACTCTAGGGAGTCAACTTAAGCCTTAAGTCGAATTTAAAGGAGGTTTTATAAAGTCGACTTAATTTTCATTAAGTCAACTTTATTTTCCTTAAGTCGACTTAAGCAAGTTGCTTAAGTCGACTTAAGGAAACTGTAGTGTAGACGCAGGGTAAATTAAGTCGACTTAAGCAAGCTTAAGTCGACTTAATTTACAAGTGTAGACGCAGCCCTAGGCACTATGACAAATAATAATAAATCTGTTCCCACCAGCGTAGGTAGACCTTTTTGGTAGTACAGATTCTAGTACCGCCTGTGTAGGTGTGGGATATCATGGAGGACTAGTGCACATGAACATCTGATCCCCCCCACCACCCCTCCACACCCCATAAAAAAGGGGTTTTGCCTTGAGGATCCACTTTGTGTGAGAAGTCACTAGCTACTCCCTACCCCTGCCCTCTTCCACTATATTCCAGTGTGGAATACAAAGCTCTGTGGCCCATAGGAGCATTGTGAAATCCTTCTCCATGGACATTCCATTGTTTGGCATCATCCCATGCAGTGGAAACACTGAATTTCCACTAATGTGCTAAACTTCAAATAGTTCCCAGGAAGGGCCCTTTAGTGAACAATCTAGCAAAATTATTATTTGGTAGGGAGCTAGCATTCTAGCTCGTGTGAAGCAGAGAAATGACACGAGTGATCACAAACAATTTTATCCTGGGGTAAAATTCAAAATAAAATGTCTAACTAGTACACTTTGTAAAACTGTATCCAAATTATGCTACATTATCTTGATACTTAGCAATTATGTCACTTTTTATCTTTAAAACATTTTAATTGATGTGAACATAGTGGCAAAGTAAGGACAACATCCATGGCATTACGCAGCAGGCTGCAACTTCTATTCAACTTTAAAATAGGGGAGAGCCACTAGCCACCCTTCTATCCCTCATACACTTCTACACCAGGCATTTAACTGGTTCCTTACTATAAAATATATAACTCAGAAAAAGATTTTCCTCAGCCTCCCTGCCCCCTTCAGGATTCAATTCTCTGAATCCTAGCACCCTCCTCACTGCAAAGGGGACTGAGATTGCAGAAGGGCAGGGACCTCAGCCCACAATGGGTGGAAGGGCTGACCTCAGTGCATAAAGGCCATAAGGTATCACCCTATCATATAAGGCCAAGGCCTATCACCAAAATAACAGATTTTTTACCTCTGAGAATGATTCATTTTATTCTCTTAACTGCACTGGAAACCTGCTGCAAGTTGCAACAAATAAACTACTCCACCTCAATTTGATACCAAGCACATTCATGCTTAACCCACCATGGCTTGAAGGCACTGGAAGGGAGGCAAAAATCTCTCAGGTCCTCTGTCAACTCGCCAATAGGAGAAAGCATTCATTCCTGACTTTCTAAACAGGAAATCAGCTAGATCTCCAGCATCTGTCTGGCCAGGTTACCATTCCTAGTGCGAGTGAATAGGGTGGGCTGCTGGAGTGGAGCTGAGTCTCCACATGGCCCCTGTTCTGGGCTAAATCCTGGAAACTAGGCAGGGGCATAGCTACAGGTGGGCCTGGGTAGGTCATAGCTCACCCATTTTGAAAGCAGGCCCACCCAATGTGTTGTTTCTCCTGCCAATCCTCCTCTACACGTGGAGAGTCAGGTAACTTTCGGTAGGTCACTACCCGAACTTTCTCTGCTTCCAAGCACTTGATCAGAAGCAAGAAATGGCCCAGGCCCACCCTAATCATCACAGGTCCTGCCAGAAAATCACTTCTGGCTATGACCCTGCAACTAGGAACTGCTGGCCAATCAGCACACTTCTCCCCCAGCTGGATGCCAGAGACTCCCAGAGTGAGCGTCTCCATCCCTTGCTGCTGGGAGTGTCCCCCTTTCATCACCAGGCTCATCGAGTTCCCACATCCACTGATGCAGGTGATGGCATTTGACTAATCCACGTAGAACCACTATGAGGTATTGTCTCCATTCTGAAGATGAGGAAATAGAGGAAGAGAAACATACTGACTACCCAGGCCAACAGAAGAAGACAGGGTGTCAAATCAAAGTTGGAAATCAGAAGTTCCTGGATCCCAGCCCCAGGCCATTGGATTACTCCTCTTTTGTGCACACATATCCATAATGCACATATAGTTACACACAGTGGCAGTATTACAATATATTACAATGGAGATATTGCTTCCAATGCAATGTGTATACATCTGGATTATGTTTAGATAGATAGATAGATAGATAGATAGATAGATAGATAGATAGATAGATAGATAGATAGATAGATAGATAGATAGATAGATAGATAGATAGATGGGAATGGTGAAAGTTTCATGGAGACAAATTCACAGCTGAGTAAGTATGATAGGTACAAGCCACAGGTTGGAAAGTCTTTTAGTGTTTAATAATCCCTGGCCTGAATGTACTTGGCTGAGGAGGGAAAGTCTGACCCAAGACTAATTCACAGCGAACTTTAAACAATGTAGATAAAGAAGCCTCTCAGGAATACCAATTGATCTAATCAGCAGCCAACAAGTAACACTAACTGAGCAACTTAAGAGCCAGTGGGTGACATCAGCAACCAAGTCTGTACAGATTGTATCCACTTGACAGATATATTAATTTTGTAAAGTACTGCATTCACTTTTCTGGTGATAAAATGGCCCCTACACTGCACTTCTTAATAGCATGGACCTACCTCCATGTCTCATTAAGACAACAGAATCCTGTGGCACTTTTAAAGACTAACAGATTTATTAATCGCATGAGCTTTCGTGGGAGAAAATCCCACTTCGTCAGACGCTTTACCCCTTTGGAATATGTCTCATTAAGTTAGCTACAGTCTTAGACTTTATCTTGTTATTTAGGCTTTGCTGCAATCAATGGATCTGATGCACCTTTGATACAGAATTAAAAATTTTAAATAATCTATGAGCATTGTAATTGTCTATAGACCATCTGCATGCAGTTAACCATGAGTAGTTCTGTACCTAAGCTATGATGCAGTGTAAAAATCCTCATTTTTCACGTACCTCGGTTTTTCCAGATTACAGATTCTAACCCTTTAAAAAGAAAACAAAAAACAAAAAAACAAAACAAAACAAAAGCCATGTAGACCTGAAACCAGGGAAGGCATTTTTCACAAGAACCATTCCTCATATTTCATATACAGTAGGAATCACTACTGAGCAGGCTTTCTTCCATCACTATTTTTCCTCTTAATACAGCTGCTGGATTTAAAACAAAAATGCAACTTCTCTAACCACAAAAATCCAACAAAAAGCAACTGAATCCTCGAGAGGATTTTTGTTACATTGACTTAAAATTCAATATTACTAGTAAGGCAGTATGAAAAATTGGATCCTGCAAATCAGCAAAGAAGGCACCCAATGCAAATCTGAGACCCCAAATCCCATGCCTAATGTACAGTACAAATTATCTGCTGTTGTCAGTTGCTATGCCACCTATCTGTTGGAAGTACCCAGTGGTAAGCATAGGTGATTCATATATCATTGGATGGTTTCGGTATTCAGAAACAATGAGGTTATGTCTACACTTGGTAATTTAAGTCAACTTTAAGTCGAAACTGTAGTGTAGATGCAGGGTAAATTAAGTCGATTTAAGCAAGCTTAAATCGACTTAATTTACCAGTGTAGACACAGCCTGAAAGAGGAGTTCCAAAGAGGTGGCCATGTTAGTATAATTCAGCAAACAAACAAGGAGTCTTGTGGCACTTTTAAAAACTAAGAAAACTATTTATGGATTTCTCCTGCAAAAGCTCATGGGATAAATGAAAGAGGAAGCATCATCAGGGAATCTAGTTAGTCACTGGCGACATACTGTAGGTTATCAGGAAGAACAGAAGCTATTTCCCAGTAGACACTTATAGTTCCTCACTTTTATGGCCCCCAACAGTTGTCATCACAGATACAGATCTCCACACAATAATAATTTCTTATAATGTTATCACTGAAATGAGCAGCAAATTTCACCACGTTTGAAGCTATTACTTTTTATGAAATAATGATCAGTATGGCTATGTCTACACTTGGCCAAATAAGTCGACTTAAAGGGGACCTTGCCAAATCAACTTAGAGCATCCACAGTGGATGCCTAAGTTGACTTCTAGGGGCTAGGTGGACCTGGGACAGGTCCATGGTGGCAGTGGGGGCACCCCTACCAAGTGCCAGGGGGCTCAGCATTTGCCCCATTGTACCTGGGTACAATGGGGGCTGAGCAGGACAGGGACACTGACAGGACATAGAAGCAGGGTGGGCAGGGCTGTGTCCTGCCCTCTGTGGGGCCGTGCCAGGCTCTGGCTATGCCAGCCACCCTGGCAGGGAGGGCAGTGGGGAAGCCCTGGAGCCCTTTAAGTCAACTTTAAGTTGACTTAGGGCTAATCTGTGTCCACACTGGCTAAATCAACTTTATAAAGTTGATTTAGCCAGTAAAGTTGACTTTAAATGAGGTTTTATAAAGTTGACTTTAAATTTCCTTAAGTCAATTTAAGCAGCAATTTAAGTCGACTTAAGGAAAGTGTAGTGTAGACGCAGATTAAATTAAGTCAATTTAAGCAAGTTTAAGTTGACTTAATTTGTAAGTGTAGATGCACCCTATGAAAGGAATTGTTCTAAAAAATGAAATAATTGCTCTGCAACATGGTACATATACTTCTTGAAATTGACCAGGAAAAAAAAAGTGGAAAAAATCATCTTCCATGGGAATTTTGAAAAGCTAGTTTATAGTTGATGAGGTTAGCGCATTTAGCTATTTGTGTTGGACATAAAACAACATTTTTCCGAATCATGAGGACTTCATTTAAATTGTTTACTTCATGATATATCATGTGGTGTTTCATTATGCTGCGAACTTTAAAGAATATCTGTTTTATGCAGAATCTGGTGGTTTCTATAAACAGCATCTGATTTGGATACACTGTGGCAAACAGAATGAGAGTGGTTACAGGTGTCTGTGAGCTCCATTAGCCTTTTTATTCCATGGTATTCAAAGATTTTTGTTTGTTTGGCTATGTCTACACTTGCAAGTTAGTTTGAATTAAGGAAGCTTAATTCGAACTAATTTAAGCCTTGGCCACACTAGGCTTTCATTAGTTCAAATTAAGGGCTTCCTGAATTCGAACTAATAACTTCGATTGCTTAGTTCAAACTAACCCTTAATTCAAAATAGTTAGTTCAAATTATGTCAATGTGGCCATATTAGTTTGAACTAACCCTTAATTCAAAATAGTTAGTTCAAATTAAGTCAATGTGGCCATATTAGTTCGAACTAACTGCTTAGTTCGAACTAATCTGCAGATTGACCTTTATGCAACTGACTAATTCGAACAAAGCAAGTGCCCTGCATGGACATGGCTAGGTCGAACTAGCATTCTAGTGGGACCATACTAGTTCGAATTAAGTTAATTCAAACTAACTAAAATTAGTTTGAATTAGTTAGTTCGAATTAGTTAATTACTAGCTTTTGTAAGTGTAGACATAGTCTTTGTTTTTAACTGTTTGGTGCATTTCAAAAAGTGCCCAGTGGGACAAATTCATCATCCTAAGTACATATCCACTTATTTTAAAAAAGCTATATCCAGGATGAAATTGTTTATCTGGAGAAACAACACACTGATTGAAGTTCCTCCCCCAGGCTTGAATTTTCCTCTGTGTTTGATATCATCCCAGACTAATGGACTACTTCTCTTACCAGCAGGTAAAGACCAGAATAATGAGAGCTCTGTAGAACTGTTCTGGAGAGATTTCAAGGATCTTTGGATCCTAATGTGATATTGAATATGGAATACCACATTGCAATTCATATAATAGAATTTGAAGAATGCCTGTTAGGTCATCAAGTACATCTTTAGCCACTACAGGGAAAGAAAGAAAGAAAGAAAGAAAGAAAGAAAGAAAGAAAGAAAGAAAGAAAGAAAGATTTTCACTGCAACCACTATGCATTTGTAGGCATGTCAGTGTTCATTAACACCTTTATTTTCATGAAACAAGAATTAACCTCTTTCATCTATTTAAATAATGTATTAAGTTGTAACTCCATGTGCACCCAATAGTGACCAAAAGTCATTATCATCTGATGATGATTCAGTGCCAGTTCCTAAAGGAGAAATGTCCATTCCATATTAAAAAAAATGACCATGCCTGCTACCATTTGTCATCTTTCTTGGCAGTTTCAGCAGAATTGCCAGGGACTATATAAACTATACTCTCACCATAGAGATCAGGTTTCAGTTGCACTGGTAAAAGAATTAAGAGAATCTTGTACTGCATCTGCTCTATGGATAAGAAGTCTGCAAAGCTGTTAATCTAGCAGAAGTGTTCAGTAAACATTTTTGTTCTCTATTTGGGGGAAAACAACAGATGATGATGACACTCTTTCCATTCCACTAGTATTTCAGGAGGATATTTAACAGCAGCTACTAAAATTAGAGATTTTTATATCAAGTCCAGCTAATTTGGATCCCAGAGTTTTAAAAGAGGGTCAGTTCTTGGCCCTACACAGTTTAATATTTTTATCCATGGCCTGCAAGAAAACATAAAATCATCACTGATAAGTTTGCAGAGGACAAGAATTGGAGAAGTGGTAAATGATGAAGAGGATAGATCACTGACATAAAGTGATCTGAATCACTTGGTAAGCTTGGTGCAAGCAAACAACTTGTGTTTTAATATGTCTAAATATAAACATATCTCTTGGAACAAAGAATGTAAGCCTTGTCTGACGGAGGACTCTATCCTGGTAAGATGTACATCTAAAAAAGAATTATCATTGTAACATGAGTTCCCAATGCTACATTTTGGTCAAAAGGGCTAACATGATTTTTGAATGCATAAACAAGGGAAACCTGGGCTGGAGTAAAAAATATTTTATCTTTGTATTTGGCACTGCTGTGACAGCTGCCACAATACCATGTGCAGCTCTGATGTCCACAGTTTGAGAAGGATGTTGATAAGTCAGAGAAGGTTGAGAGAAGAGCCATGAGAATGATTAAAGGATTGGAAAACATGTCTTATAGATTCAAGGAGCACAATCGATTTAGCTTACTAAAGAAAAGATAAAGGGGAGACGTGAATACTGTCTGTAAGTACATACATGGAGAACAAATATTTATCCATGGGCTCCTCAATTTAGCAGAGAAAGGTATAACATGATTTAATGGCTGGAAGATGAAGCTGGACAAGTTCAGACTGGAAATAAGCCAGACATTTTTACCCATAAAAATATTAGCCACTGGAACAATTTACCAATGTGCATTAATGTTACTCTGTGCAATGAATATATTCTTTTGTTCAGTAAAGTCATCTATACAGCTGGCTATGTTACTAATTTACAAACAGTAACAGAAAAAAAACCCATCAAACAAAACGCTTCTTTATTAACTTATAGACACATTCATTCACTTCCCTAAGAAATTGCATGTTATTTTCATCTAGTCCAACCCTTTTCTGTTCTTGTCATAGTTTCTCATTATTCTTGTCTTAACATGAAAGTAAATTCATTGGGACCAAGGACTGAATCTTTCTCGGTTTGTAAAGCACCAGGCATATTTCTGGTGCTATATAAGCAGTAAATGATAACAGTGGAGGAGAAGCAGCAACCACACTAGTATAAACAGCATGGAAAACTGAGCGCACTCAGTTCCTGCAGATCCTGCACTTCATGTAGTAGCAACCACCTGAGGCACAGTTCTCCCACCTCCAAACCCCCAGCGCTATGGATCCTCAGTCCCTCCTACCCAGGGCTGCGCTCTCTGCCCCACAGGCCATTGGGCCTAGGGCCCTACAACCTGTCTGGGCAAACTTCCCCTCACTGCCTATACCTAGTAGGTGCTGTCAGTAACAGCTACTGATCACCTCTTCTTCACTTTGTTCTCCAAACACTGCTCCTACCTCCAAACCATACACACAATCTACCAGGGCTTTTTATCTTCTACCCTTAATTGGAGTCAGATGCTTCAACTGAGCTAGATGCCTTAATTAGAGTCAGGTGCCTTAATTGGCTCAAAGCAGCCCCATCCCAGCTATCCTGGGAATAGGGCCTTGCTGAGCCTGGGGCTAATATACCTGCCTTCTGCCATCCTCCTCTCACCATCAGGCCTGGCTCTCTCACAATAGAATAAAAAACAGTGGTCCAAGATCATCATGTAGCTCCATTGACTTCAGTGAAGAGATGAATTTGGCTTTACAGAAGAATGTTCCATATAGGACCTGTTTGTGTTTTTTCCACAAGTAATTTTAGTGCAGACAACAAGTGATTCATAGACTTCAAGGACAGAACCGATCACTGAGATAACCTAATCTGACCTTTTATATAACACAGGTCATAGAACTTTCCCAAAATAATTCCCAGAGCAGATTTTTTAGAAAAACCTCTCATCCTTGATTTAAAAATTGTCAGTGATAGAGAATTCATCAAGTGATTTAGTAAATTTTTCCAGTAACTAATCATCCTCATGGGTAAAAATGTATGCCTTATTTCCAGTCTGAATTTGTCCCACTTCATCTTCCAGCCATTGAATCATATTATACCTTTCTCTGCTTGATTAAAGAGACTTACTAAATATTTCTTTCCCATGTAAGTATTTGTATAGAAATTGAGCACTCAGATGTTAGTAAATGCAACAAGGAATTTCAAAGCTCAACAATAAGTCTGTCCTTTTGTGCTTGTGCTTTAACATACAGTCCTTTACGTTATACATTATTTCTCAGTTAAAATGATCATTAATGTAATGCATTGCAGAATGTCTTCCACAACCCCGCATAGCATAAATTACAGAATCGTAAACTTCAGTGAACTCTTCAGATTTACAGTCTACACTATTATCTAACAATTACATCCTAGATTTTTAGAGGGTAGGAATCTGCACAGCTCCGCACTCTGAACCCACAGTTAGCATATCTGGAAGAAGATAATATTGGCTGAAAGCCTGGCTACCAATGAAGTCAATGATAAAACTCCAATGCATTTCAACGGAAACCAAATTTCATCCCATCTCTATGTTATCAGAAAGTTCCCCTTACCATGTCTTCAACATGTTGGTGAAGGAACGACTGAGCAATGTTAGAAAACTTGCTGATAAAATTGCCCGAGTCCTATCTACACAACTTTCACTGTTGCTACATCCTATGGAACTACAACGGTGAATTATGTCTACGAACTCCACTCGTGTAGACTTGGCTAAAGGAGTCAGTGGCAGAACCAGAATCATTATAATTGAGAAGTTTCTGTTTTCTACCCCTTTCACAATAGGTTTTCAGCATTCCAGTAGTAGTAATGTAAACCCAAACTGATTCTCTCCCTAATCAAAACCACCTGCACAATATTCAGGAACAGATGGCTTAACATATCAGTGACAACCCAACCTTTAATTGGCTTGTGGGAGATATACGAGCCATAAGGATGATACTGTTGGTCCATCAACATTTGGACATATGTAACTGTGATGGCCATGAAAACATTGAGATATTTTAGCAATATCATGACCCCATGGTATCACAATAAATTTCTCATGGGAAGACTACATTTTCCAGCATCCACTGCCCCCATTATATTCTAGTGGGTTATGATGATTCTCTAACCTATTTACTTCTCCACTTGTAGCAGTTCCAGAGCAACTCACCACATTTCAAAAAGCAGTGGACTGGTTTATAACTGCAAGTCCTCTGTAAGCCTTTCAGGCAAATGGAACATTGACATCTAATATTTCTAGCTCACCTCATCTGGAACGTATTTGCCAGATTTGAATTTCTGGCAAGCAGCTCGCTGAATCTGAAAAGAAAACTACCATATACAACACGCATACTTCAACATGACACAAGCCTTAATTTTGTCAGTAGAGCCAATCAGCAGAAGTGATCCAAATATCTTATCTGCAGTGTATAGACTGCTCTGTGTTTTGGGATAAAAATGTTAGTGAGAGATTTTCCAGATGTAACCGGACAGCCTAGTCTAGTGCTTGCTCAGAGCCTCACCACACAAACACTCAGGCTGAGCGGCTGCCAAGATCTCGCTCTGTTCCTATTTTCATAGGGTCTGCCCTCTGGCTTCACTCTTTTTTTCAGCACTTTTTTCAGTCCAAAATATGTAGACGCTAAGTTAAATCACTCATTTTGTTTATGTGGCAACAAGTTCAGAATCCTTGCCGAAAAAATGTTCTTGGCCTTGGACACAGCAGGCTCTGAGATACCTCCATCTGTTTTAAATATGCCACAAATTGTAGTATGGAAACTGCTACCCTCAATTGGTAGCCAATTTGCTGAATAAACCTATATTAAAAAAATACCAGGGTGATTCAGCTGCAGGCTGTTTTTCATATTTTTTATATTATTTAGTTTTGTAGGAATTCAGTCCTTTTATGGAAGGAGTTTAAATATTTGTTGTGGATTAGGACTCATCTACACAAGGAAATGAGGTAAGGGGTGTGAAAAATCCACACCTCAGAACAACACAATCAAAGAGACCTACCCCCCCAGTGCAACCACTGGTAGGTCAATGGGAGTATTCTCCTGTCAACCTATTTACCACCACTTTGCATTTTGTGCTTTGGTTTAATATAATTGGGTTGTGGAATAATGTGTTCTAGGCAGCAAGGTCTCTAGAGCAGGCATGATCCCTTTTGTATCTGTTTGTACAATGCCGAGCACATTGGGACCCTGATCATTTACTGAATACAGAAATTGCAGTACAAATAATTCAGATTGTTGGTCTGAAAGCTGTTAAATTCTTTTACTGCTTGAAAAGGTGATTTACTAGGAGAACTTAAACAAGTTATCTCCTCTTCATGTCCCAATTGCACCTCCCACCCTTTGTCTGTTTTGTCTCTTTACACTCTAAGCTCTTCACTGCAGGGATTGTCTCTTATGATATATGTGTACAGTACCTGGCACAATGGTACCTAATACCAATCTCAGTTGAGACCTGTAGGCACTAAAGTAAATAAATAAATTCTGAATATGGTATCCACATATTTCAATTTGGCCAGGGATGTGCCTTAAGGATACCACAAAGGTATAATCCTACACACTTGTTTGTGAGGAACACCTCAGAAGAGAGTAGCTGAAGGATATTAGCAGGAATAATGCAGTGTCTGTTTCTACTCAATTTTACAGTAAGATGACCTAAGAATAGGGAGATACAAGGACTTATTTAAAGCTTTAGAGTAGCTGCACTAAATCTAGTATCCAGGCTTCACCTGCCTCTCAGTCCATTGTAACCACCATATCACAAGTGAATCATAACAATCAAATTTCTAAACAAGTCATTCACAGTATTTCAAAGAAAACCCCACACACCACAAACATTTCCCTGGGATAAAGTATTGTGTTGCAAGCTGATGATCAGATTCCCTAATGTATTGAGTTTTAGGCTACAGTAATGCACCACTGCCCTGCTTTAAGTTGCACCTGTGAGCAAGAATTGCTGCAAATTGGGCCTGACCTTCTAGCCACCTGGGAAACCATACAGAGTCAGTTAAGTTGGTGTTCTAGCTGCAGTGGTTCAAAGCATTCAAATGAGGGGTGTGTTTGCCCCTTGGTCAAGTAACTTATCTTGGCTTCTTTGGTTAGAAGTTGTTCTTATGTTTTCCTATGTGACTTTAAAGGATAAACCACCTACTGCTGTGTGTGTTTAACATTTGAGTTTAATGGGGGCCCTCAAACATGGCAACATCCTCTAGCTCCATAGCTTTCGCTGAGGAAAATTCCATAATTTCAGTGACAGTAATGTTTCAGTGTGGGTAAAGGCTAGAGTAGTTATGCCATACTTCCACGTCTCTCTACTGCCAGTTTAAAGAAGGGAGGGAGGCAAAGCTGAGGTAGTGTGTCCTCACACACGTAGGTTTAATTTTGGCATCTCATCCTCTTCTCCACCATTATATACAGAACCGTGCAAAACAACCCCAAGCCAATATTTTTTATTGCCAGTGCAATTATCATTTCTCAAACCACCAAATATTCTTCCAAATTATTTTTAACTGCATTGTCATTTTCATTTCCTCACTGAGGGCGGCTACTCTGCAACTATATATAATCTGCTTCAATTGCCCCTGAAATAAATCATTGTTTCACAGATGGCTCTGATAGTTTGATCTAAATCATGGCTGAACCTTCAGTGTTTATTTCTGTGGCCTTATAAGGAGGACTAGACTATCCCTTCTTTTTTTTCTTTTTACTATCACAGTTCAATTTTGTAGTGCTCTGCAGAATCAGGAGTTCTTATATCTGTTAGCAGTATATGTAAAATAAAGGCAACTCAGTCAGAGTTAAATCCTGGAGTCTTCACCACAGGATAGAGTGAGAAATCCCAGGGCCCTCCGCTCCTTTTCTATGTCCACTCATGGGGCAACTAGAATCCCACTGTTTCTAGATCCTGATCACACAGTGCAGAGAAATCACAGGCCTGGGGTAACAGCAAGGCAAGAATCCCTTTCTCACCAGGTAAGGGTATCCAAATTCTATTTCAGATGAGTCATCTGCAGAGATTAGAGTTTATTCTCCACACCCACTTGAATCCCTGGTGTCAGGAAGGTTGCCAGCTAACTCTAATTGTGATTTTCTGGACAACTACTTCACTTCAGACTGGACCAATTCTATACATTTATTGTGCATGGCCCACCAACCCTCAGAGAGTAAATTTTAAATGCTGTTGGTCCAGATTCTGAGGACAGAGTTGAAAGGTTTAATATTCCATTATCAATTCACTGAGCCATGCAGTCTTAATCATACTGGTTGTCACACTATGCTGCACCATAAGGAAAAACAGCTGGTAGAATGTTTAATCTCTCTGAAAGTGAAAAAGATATTTCTTAAGCATGGGGGGGGGGGACCATCTAAGGGTTCTTGTACTGATTTCGCAGCCCAAAAATAAACCCATCTAACAGCCATCAGTCAGTTGTGTTCCCCTTTCTCCAAGGGAACAGTTACATAAACTTATAAGAAGCCCAAACAAAACAAAACATAACAGCAGCAGCAAAACATAGCAGAAACAACAATCAACTACCTCTTCAGGCATACAGACCTGTAGGTAAAGCTACAACACACACGCAGCCACTTCCCCATGCAGTCGTCCAGGCTACCTTTATTGTTCCCTTGCTCCTACTGGTAGGGCAAGGCTAACTAGCTGCTGCATTAATCCTTTAGGGTCTGGTCTAGGGTGTGCCCTTGAATTCTTCACACCACCTTTTTGTTATGCATGTGTACTTCAGTGGCTAGCGCAGGGGGGCCCTATGGCTTTAGGCTGTTCTGCAATACAATTAAGTAAATAATAATGTCACTTTTGAATACCAAAGTAGAAATTCAGGATACTAGACTGCTCATACTAGGAACTCAGGGGTTTCCACACCAGTAGCTGCTCCCTAGATATGATAGTAAGTGGCTCCCCATAAACACCTAAGCCAGACTCTCCTTTATTCTGTCCTTCCTTTAGCATCATTTAAAATCTCAGCCCCTTCCCAGCAAAATAGTTGTATTTATCACACTGAATCTGCCTTCGGGGCAAATAAAAAGCCATTAACATACTTTGCATATGCTTGGGGGGGGGGGGGGTCACATTTATTGTTAATTTTTAACCAGCATAAAAAAATAAAATAATTTTTTTACAGTGAACATATTCATTTAATAAGACTTCAGAAAGCAAAATTGTACATTCTTAGATTTAGTGTAATGAAAATGCTGCAAGTATTCATTAATCAAATATTTCTAAACCAAACAGCAAAGCTGGACACTCTGTCTAACCTTTACTTCAGTGAAGTAGCATTCCTGTGAATTCATAGTTTCCTGTGTGTCCTGGTATCAATACTGCATTGTTCTCTTGCCTGCAGCAACCTCTACTGTTAAAAACAAGACTGCCAATTGCCAGTGCCCAAGAGCTGTTCTAAAGCTAGCCACTAACTAATAGCTCAGTAGTTTAAGGTCACCCTAATCCCATTACTAAGTGCATTTTCTTTCCCCAATCCTTTTTTCCAGTGAGACATCTGCATTAAAAACTGCAATACAGATGCCAATTAAGTGCCCTACCTAACATTCAACCCAGACCTGGCTCAGTACTAAAATTCAGAGCTAGAGCCATGTTATCATCCCCTGCCAAAAATTTAAAAAAAAAAATAGAAATCAGAGGTATTCTGAGAAGAGGCTATTAAAGTAGTACAGTCCAGCTGGAAACAAAAATGGATCCAGATCCAATTTCAGATTGTATGGATGGATTTTGATTCAGTGTCAACTTTCATTCCACCCATATGAAGACTTTGAAATTATGTTTATAAAGTAGTATTTATGGTCTGAAGTAAGCTGATATGGCACAAAAGACGGCTACCTGTAGAAAATCCCAGCATTGTTTTGAGTTACTTGGGCCAAAAGCTTAAGTGAATGTTTCAAGTGTGGTAATAACAAAAAATCATGTACTTTGTATTTTATGAGGAGATTGTTTTGACTCAGGGCTAGGTTATAGCATCTGTTCTCAGATTTCATAGAAACTGACATCAGATTTACCACTGCCCCTTGGTTTTTAAAAAAATGTATCCTATGTTTTTCTGCAACTAAGGTCATTGCATTTCATTAGGCTCCCCAGAGCATATTGGAATCAAGTCCAGCCCAAGACTGAATTCTCAGCAGACAGTTTTTCTTAAATCATGATTTATTTCTGTCTTTTATGCCCAAATGGATTATTAGAGTATATTTTAATAACTGGGAGCATATCTCCATGGTTTAAGTTATGCCCCAAAACAATGCAAAAATCTACAGATGACTTGGCAGATTTTCTCTGAATTCCATGGGCTTCCAGCTAAACTGGGTACACTGGACCAAATTCATCCCTGGAATTACACAAAGGATGAATTTGTCCTACTGTATGTAACATTTTAGCTTTACTAATGATAAATGAGACAACTGTTCTGAAACACATATATGTGATGACCTATGGCAGAAATTAATATAGGTCTTGTTACAATGGGGAAGATCTAAATATAGGATATTTCTCCATCCTATCTTTCTTTGTATTGCTGGAAGTAACTTTTGAGGGTCTCCTGCTTACATTTTACAATACAAAGTTCTGTTCCCATAAAGGGGTTAAATAACAGCCTTTCCTGTCTAGTCATTCATATTCCTTTTGTATGGAAACCTCCATGCATACAATACAATAGGTTTGAATTTGTTTGTCATTTTTCAAACAAAGTCTATGCTGAAATGCTTTAATGAGGTAAAAGATAAATAAGAGCAAAGGGAGAAATTAAGAGGCATATGCAAGGGAGAAAAGATGTGTGTTGGCTTAATATTTTAGAAGAGATGGAAGGTAGATAAAGCAGAGAGGCACAAGAAGGTTGTTTCAGATAGCAGGGGCTCTTCAGGAGATATTCTCTTCAACATAATCAGCCAGTAGGAAGAGACAAAAAAGTGAAACATTCTTCTGACTGCCCCCATCCTTTTGTATGATACAAACTTTGTTCTTGGCTGCTATGATATCTCACTACTGTCCTGTTTCTCCTGTTATCAGGGTTCTTAAACAATAAAATAATTATTTTTTAAAAAGTCTCCTGTGCTTGTGTGAGGGTTCCAGGTATTACAGAACTAGAGATTTCATATTAGCAATTGATGTTCTCTATCCTCTTCCTGCCCTGAGGATATGCTCCTGAGCTTCCCTTGCATTGGGCTGAAAACTGCATGTCCCTTTTATGTCATTATGTTACAGTGGTTAATACTGATTACTAAAGCTGGTTGGGAATTTTTCAAAGGGGTTTTTTTTTCATTGCAAAATGCCAGTTCATCTATTCTAAACCAAAATTCTGCAAAAATCATTTGTTTCAACAAAACTTTCATTAGGTCCCCAATGGAACTGTTGGTAAGAAAGACAACCTTTAAACAGCCAATAGCCTGCTGCTTAAAGGTTCTCATCTAGACTGTGGGACATGCAGGGTCAAGTCACTACTCTGCTAGTTAGGGTCAGGGACTTGAACTTGGGGTGGGGTTGTCTTAGGGGAGTGCCTACATTCAGGGGGAGTTCCCTAATCACAAGGCTAGAGAGTCTCTCCTTTGGGTCCCCTCAATATTTAATTATTTATACATAGAGGTATACTTCCAGCACTTGAATCGGACTCAGGTAGAGCAAGAACTTGAAACTGGGTCCCCCACATCCAAGGTGAGTAGCCTAAGCACCTACTGTTGGGTGAGGCTCTCCATCAGCCTCTGCTTATTTCTAAAAACACACAAAAAAAACATTCATAAGGTTTCCGTGTCATTCTGCGTCAAAATAAAAACCTCGACATTTTTCACAAAACAAAATTCTTGTTTTCTGGCCAGACCTACTGATTATTCTGATTATGACTCTTAGGCATCTTAATGGACTGAAATTCCATGTGCCTCTTTTTATAAAGTGTTGCCAAAAGAAAAAGCATATGAACTGAAAACTCATTAGGAAGTTGCAAGACTTTTTTGTCTCTTTCTTATAAAAGTCAGCAGAGAACTTTAACTAGTATCCAACCACCCACTGAAAGCCCGAGAAACTGTCCTTTCGGTGATCGAGTCCCACTAGCCCCACTCCCAAAAGCCGTATGCACATTTAAGACTCAGGTAAAAGCACAAAACCTCTCCAGAGTTTCCAGCCAGAAAAATTCTGCAGGACCATGGGAAATCTCTGCAAGGAAAAATGTGGGAAGACTCCTCCTCATGCCATACAGCAGAATGAGAGCCACTTTTCAGAGACTATTTTCACCTAATGGCTATTCTTGCCTCCTTGTCCCTCTTCTTCAAAAGGAGGAGAAATGGAGGATTTCTATAGTGGTAGAGCTTCCCTTCCTTTTGTTCAGATTAGCCCACCCCACTCCTGCCCCATTGGCACAATGGCACATAGGTTGCTGCCATAGAGCTGGGTCCTGTGTCATACAGTGGCTGTATACTCTGTGGCTATGTCTACACTTGCAAGTTAGGTCAACTTAAGGAGGCTTAAGTCAACCTAACTTGGTCCCTGTCCACACCAGGCTTTCATTAGGTTGACTTAAGAAAATCCTTAAGTTGACCTAATGAAAGCTTAGGTCGATTTAGTAAGACCTGCCGGTTAGGTCAACCTAACCCTCCTTAGGTCAACCTAACCCTCCTTTAGGTAGACCAAAGCACAGTGTGCATGCTTAAGTCCACTTTATTAAGTCGACCTAAGGGCAGTTAGGTCGACTTAACAAAGTGGACTAAGTCCACATCCACGGAAAGCACTTTAAGTCGACTTAAAGTCGACGTTATTAAGTCAACTTAATAAAGTCTACCTAACTTTTTCTAGTGTAGACATAGCCTATGTGACCTCATCAAACCTGCCTCTCTAATCTGAAAACAGGATCACAACTACTCCACAGCCAGAGGTTCCTCTAGTCTACATCCAAGGAGCAAAGTAAAAGACTTGACCCAGTGACTTATGTGATATATCAGGCCTTGCACAGCCCTTCTGCACTGGACAGATCTTCATTTAAAGTGTTGAGTCTCCATCTCTAGAAAAATTGTAGGACATAGTCCACCCCACAGCACACCATGCCTCCTAAATTAAACTAGATAGTTAATTAAAATCAAGCATGGTGAGAATCAGAAGTCTGCACTGATCATTAATATTTGCTTTAGATTATATTTCTTTCAGGTTCATCATAAATACATGTACAAACAATCCATTTTTAACCAGTAGAAACCAATATTTTCTTTTCTTGGTTTCACTTTCTTTGTTTTACTGTAACATAAATATATGTGATGATGTCTCTCTAGCCACTTGGCCCAGCACAGATAACAGCCTGCTACTAAGTGACAGAGGGAGCCTTCCAATTGACTTTAGATCAGGTCCTTGCATCTGAACATCTCTGGCTCAATTCTATTGATGAATTCAGTATCTGTAGGTATATGTAGACATAGTTTGCTATGTAATTGAATAATGGAGTGTATCTTCTATGGGTTTTCTGAATAACAGCTACGTGCTTAGTAAACATTTTTTCTCCTTAAGATTGCAAATTCAACACTTGAGAATTTTCTTTTTCTGAAAACTGCATGAACAGAAGATCAATTTCATAATGACCCTCTAATCTCTTCCGCCTGGCTTATGTTAACTTTTCCCTTACCACTGCTTCTCAAACCCTTTCGTGACAATACTATATGCTTGTGGAGGAAGTAGTAGGGGGGGATTTTTTCCAGTCAGTGGCTGTTATCAGCCTTGATGATACTAACAAGTATGATATCTTACATTAGAGACTGAAGAACCCTTTTACCATGAGGCCCAGTTCAAAAGAATCAGTATGATGGGACAAATTTGCAAAAAAATCTGCAGACAGCTGGGGAAGCTAAATGCCGATTTATCCATTCCCAAAAAGGTTCACAGAGATTCTCCACTGTCTTCTGCAACTGACATCAAAAAGGGGTGTAGTGGTAGGTGGTCATGAGGAGAGTGGGTCTGTCCACATGTTTGTGTTTATGCATATCAATATAATTTGTATATAAGTTATCTGGCTTACCCAGGGTCCCCACTATGGCTGAGTAACCAATTTATTATGATAGATTTATCTGATTGGAGTTTTTTTCTCAAATATACTCTTATTTTTAAAAATTTAGTCACTGTTATTTAACACCTTCAGCGGACATACTTCAGCCAATGGGTAGCATGCAAATAATTCATTGTGTGACCAAGATCCTCTGGTCCAGCTGAACTAGAGTCAGTTCAGACCGCAGCACAGGAGGACAAAGGCGGAGCTACATTTATCCTGGGACCAGCTGGGAGCTGCTCTAACCCACCTGTGACCGGGGCCTCCTGGGATACCTTCCTGGACGTGCAAAAATCAGGGCAAGCTGCAAAACTGGGAGCTAAGCTCCCCAAACACTGATGGGTGGTACTTAAACCAGTCTCCCTATCAGTCACAACCAGGCTTCTGGTTCCCCACACTGGGTACCAAGAAATCTGCCCAAAATAGAAACAGCTCCCTTTATTGCACTCCAGCTCCTCTGGCTCCCACCTAGCCGCACAGTCCCTTAAAGATATAGGTTCTCCTGACCCCAAAGGGCCAGCCACAGCACACAGAACAATATAGGTTTGGATCTTATCCAAAATACCACACTGATAGCCAATCCTTTAGCAACTACAACTAAAGGTTTAATATAAGAAGAAAAGAGGCAAAATATGAGATGTTAAAGGGTCAAAGCGAATCACATACATACAAATGATTTAAAGTTCATGAAAAGCAGTTGCAGGCTGGTTCCTCTGGTAAACACCCAGCATTAGGGTGGGCCTCAATCCTTTGTTCAGTCTCAGAGGAATAGTTCCAGAGATGGGTGTTGGCTGTAGACTGAGGACTTGAAAAGCAAAATGGAGTTGGACTTGCTGCCTTATATCATCTCTGGCCTTCTCCATGCTGTGTGCAGTTCTCTCCAATCAACCTGGAGTTGAGTCACATGTTTAAGTCCTAGTGGCTCAACAGGTTTTCTTCTTTATCCTGTTATCTGAGGAGCTTCCTTAATAGGCCCTTAAGGAGACAATGGCTGGGCAGACATTCAGTCTGGGGCATTTTCCCACCCTTACACAAGTTAAAATATAACAATCACCTTCCTAACTTCTAATATGAATACAAATCCTACACAAACTATATGATCATTCCCACAAATTATTACCTTTCTGTTGACATCAAACATGGCATAGTTCCTATGGATTATAACAATTATAAAATATTAACACACAATAATATCATAAATGGTTCCTTAAATCCTGACAGCGTCACACCCCCACCGTCAGAGTGATGCAGAAAGGGGTGTCACCTAGACACTGCTGCATGCATCACAAAAGGGTTAACCTAAGTTGTGTACTACTACAGCTCTTAACAAATTTCGAAGATTTTACAACATACAAGCATTGGATACATTTTTCACCCTTGGGTAACAAGTCAATTATAAAAGTTAACATCAGCATTAACATTGGCACCCAGTCAGCACACACGTGTTTACCATTGCTTATACATTGCGTTTTTCTTCGTGGCTTAAAAGTTCTTGGAATATTAGGCACATGTCACCTCCCCGACCCTAGACAAGGCATCGGCCACTATATTTTCTTTCCCTTTGATATGGATTATATCCATCTCGTATTCTTGGAGGGCCAGACTCCACCTGAGCAGCCTGGAATTGGTTCCCTTTGCTTTATTCAGCCATACCAAAGGGGCATGGTCACTTAACACAGTGAACCTTCTATTGTACAGATAGGGCCTGAGCTGCTTTACAGCCCATACAATAGCAAAACATTCCTTTTCAATGGTAGCGTAATTTCTTTCAGCGGGGTTCAGTTTTTTGCTTAGGTAAGCTATAGGATGCCTCCTCCCATTATCCATTTCCTGCATCAGCACTGCTCCTAACCCAATATTGGAAGCATCTGTACACAGCTGAAAAGGCTTGTCAAAGTCAGGGCTGGCCAGAATGGGCTCTTGAGATAAGGCTTCTTTGACACTCTGGAAACCTCTTTCACAAGCTTCTGTCCATATCACCTTGTTGGGTTTATCTTTCCTGGTAAGGTCAGTTATGGGGGCAACCATATCACTAAATCCCTTTATAAACCTCCTATAGTAGTTGGCCAGACCAATAAAGGATTGCACCTGCTTCTTTGTTCGTGGGGCAGGCCATTCCCTTATGGCTTCTATCTTAGAAGGTTCGGGGCGAATTACCCCATTGCCTACTCTATGCCCTAAATAAGATGCCTCAGGAGTCCCCATCTTACACTTGGAAATTTTGACAGTCAGGTTAGCCTCTCTAAGCCTTTGCAACACAACTCCTACGTGGTTTATATGGTCCTGCCAAGAGCTTCTGAAAATGGCCAGATCATCTATGTAAGCCCTGGCAAAAGACTCCAAACCTCTTAGGACCTCGTTTATAAGCCTCATAAACGTGGCTCCTGAATTCCTCAACCCAAACGGTAGGACCTTAAATTCGTACAGGCCAGATTCCACTATGAAAGCCGATTTTTCTTGGGCATCCGCATCTAGGGGAATCTGCCAGTACCCTCGAGTTAGATCCAAAGTACTTATGAACTTTGCTCCTCCCAGGGTGTCCAGCAGGTCATCGATCCTGGGCATGGGGTACGGATCAGGTTGGGTGATAGCATTTAGCTTCCTATAATCCACACAAAATCTCATGGTTTTGTCCTTTTTGGGTACCATAACAATAGGGGATGCCCAAGAACTTTTAGATCCAGTAATTACCCGCATGGCCAGCATGCTTTCTACTTCCTCCTGAATTTGCTTTTGCATCTCTCCTTTTGCCCTATATGCCCTGCTAGGAGCAGAGCGGGGCCCAAAGGTTTGGATGGAGTGTGTCAGAATACTGGTTAGTCCTGGCTGGTTGGAGAATGTCCGCTGGTGGTGCCTCAGTAAAGCCAGCATTTCACTCCTCTGGGTCGCAGTTAAACCCTCCCCCATCTCTATGGCCTCTAGCCGTGACTCTTCTCTACTTTCTGCAATCATATCCACCAAAGGCAGAGACCAACTCTCTTCCTCAGCACAGCAAATCATATTCACAGCTACACCTCTCTCGTGGTAGGCTTTCAATCTATTTATATGCACCATTTGCGTACTCCCCCTGCCACTGGGTCTCTTCACATTGTAGGTGACTTCATTAACTCTTTCCACTACCTCATAAGGTCCATCCCATCTATCCTGCATTTTATTCTTCCTCATAGGGTCCAGAATTAGCACCGTATCTCCAATTTCAAATGACCTCTCCTCGGTTTGCTCATCATACCATGCCTTTTGGGCTTCCTGGCTTTTCTTAAGGTTTTGCTGAACCAGTTCCATCATGTCTTGCAATCTTTTCCTAAATTGTGACACATATTCCCTTACTGGCTGTTCTGCCACCTCCATACTACCTTCCCAAGAATCACGAACGAGGTCCAAGGGTCCCCTCACCTGCCTCCCATAGAGCAGCTCGAAAGGGGCAAACCCTGTGGACTCCTGGGGTACACTCCTGTACGCATACAACAAAAAAGGCAGCAAGACGTCCCAGTCATTCTGGCGTCTGTCCACGTACATTCTCAGCATAGACTTTAATGTCCCATTAAATCTCTCTACCAAACCATTGGTCTCAGGATGATATGGGGCAGCTTTGAGATGCCCCACTCCACACATTTCCCAGAGCTGCTTAAATACCATGGACATGAAATTGGCACCCCGGTCTGACAAGATTTTCTTGGGAAAACCCACTCTGCTAAAAATGGTAAACAGGGCAGAAGCCACTGTTTCTGCCTCCACATTAGACAGGGCCACCGCCTCAGGGTACCGGGTGGCAAAATCCACCAGCACCAGAATATATTTCTTACCACTCCTGGAGGGCCTAGGCAATGGTCCAACCATGTCCACCGATACCCTGGCAAAAGCCTCCCCAATAATGGGCAAAGGCTGCAGGGGTGCCTTCTTGGGCCCCTTCTGATTCTTGCGCCTTTGGCACAAATCACAACTCCTGCAATAGCTTCTTACCGAGTTATACATGTATGGCCAAAAGAAATTCTGCCTCAACCTCTCATAAGTCTTTTCTATGCCCAGGTGCCCCGCAAAGGGGCCATCGTGAGCCAGCTTTAATAGCTCACCTCGGTATCCCTCGGGGACTACAAGCTGCTTGCGATTGCTATTAAATGATGGCCCTTTCTCTGTACGGGGTTCCCGGTACAGCAAACCCCTCTGCATGAAAAATCTGCCTGCCCCCTCTTCAGCTGGGATCAGGCTTTGAGCCTCCAATCTGGCCCTCTCTAAGGATGCATCCTCTTGCTGATCCTTAACAAATTCCCTCTGTATTCCACTTAGGTCTAGGACCACCTCAGGCCCCTTCAGCCCCCCCTCAGTGGACACTGTCCGAGGGGAGTCTTCCTCCAATTCCCCCTTTCCTTCGGACTCACTGGACAGGCCACCTGCAACAGGCCCACGCTTTCCTTGCGACCTGGTTACCACATTTACCTTGCTACCATTAACCACAGTATCGTTCCCTACCAGCACATCTGCTGGGAGCAGTTCTCTGACTCCAACCACTATGTCTCCCTTAAAATCTTCCCATTCTAAACGGATCCTGGCCAAGGGCACCTTCACCCTATATTCTGATAGTGCTACCAAATCCACACTTTGACCTGGCAAATAATCTTCCTCCTGGACCAACTCCCGTTTAACTAGGGTGATTTCTGATGCAGTATCCCTCCATCCAGTACATACAGTCCCATTGACTCTGGCCCTCTTTATGAATTCCTCATTCCCCTTCCAGGTTTCTGTCCGTACATAATTAGTGAGGCAGCCTTCTCCCCCCCCCCCCCCCCCCGCCGCTGGGGAGAATCAAAGTGGCAGCGTTCACCTCTGCTGTATCTGTGTCTGCCCACACGGTGGCCTCATCTATCTGCACCTGATCGGCCTCTGCATTTAGGACGACTGCATTGGAGTGAGGAGGAGGTAGGGGGGGCGCTGGCCTCAGGGCATTCTTATTTCCCTGATTAGGACAATTGGGCCATATATGGCCCTTAGTTCCACACAGGTAGCAGGTAGGGGGCCTTTCCCCAGGGCGAGAAGTTCTTGGTTCTGGGTTGGCATAAGATTTCCTAGCCGCATTGGGGCTAGTCTTATTCCTGGACCCATCCTCCCTTTTAGCCTGTGCTGAGTAGGGGACCCCCTTACCTAGAGATCTTTGCTTATCTTGGCTTCTATTCTGTATGAAAGTGTCTGCAATTCGTGCTGCCTCCAAAATGGTCTCGGGCTCTCTATCAAGCACGGCCGCCTTGATATAGTGGGGTGCTATTTCCAGGAGTTGCTCCTTAGCAACTAGGTCAAGAAGTTTATCATAACTACCCTGGGCCCCCTCTCCCATAATCCATCTTTTCAAATACCCAAATAGCTTGTGAGCAGTTTCAGTATAGGTAACATTATCTGGCCGCCTATAATTTCTAAATTTAAGTCGGTAAGATTCAGGAGTAATTTTAAACCTTCTCAGGATCATTTCTTTAAACTTTACATAATTCAATGAATCATTTAATTCCATATCATTAAATACCTCTCTGGCCCTCTCGGACAGTCTGGCGACAAGTACAGGCATCCTCTTCTCATCCGGAATCTTATGGACCTCACAGAGTCTTTCAAAAGTATATAAAAATCCCTCAATATCCTCCCCGTCTTTGTAAGGGGGACATATCCTTTCCCACTCCTTGATGGAGGAGGTCAAGGAACCTTCTTTTGAAGGCAGATTCTTCTGGGCCTGGGCTATCTCCAATTGCCTTTGATGAGCTCTCACCTCTGCTGCTTCCTTCAGCTGCAACTCCTCCAGTCGCCCTTGCCGAGCTCTTTCCTCAGCAGCCTCTTTCATCTCCTGCATTTTTTGTTGCTCCCACAAGCGAAGCTCTGCCAGGTCTTTTTCCTTTTGATAATGCTGGTCATTGCCTGGGTCTGGCTGCTTACTCGCTTCCTCACCAGCTACTCCTGAGTCAGGATCAGGCATGGCTCCTGTCCTCAGATCATTTTCCATGAGCAGATCTCTCATTTTCTGTTCTGAGACATTCCCCTTAAGGGTTATTTTTCTCTCCTTACATAGCAGTTGGAGCTCTTTTGTGCTCATAGATTTATACGACTGCTGCTCACTCATTGTGACCACTTTACCTTTAACACTCTCAATATCAAATATAAAATTTAGGAATAGTGTGGGGTCCTGATCCAACACCCAAATGTTCTGGTTCTGTGGATCCTGCCAAGACTACGCCAATGTGACCGGGGCCTCCTGGGATACCTTCCTGGACGTGCAAAAATCAGGGCAAGCTGCAAAACCGGGAGCTAAACTCCCCAAACACTGATGGGTGGTACTTAAACCATTCTCCCTATCAGTCACAACCAGGCTTCTGGTTCCCCACACTGGATACCAAGAAATCTGCCCAAAATAGAAACAGCTCCCTTTATTGCACTCCAGCTCCTCTGGCTCCCACCTAGCCGCACAGTCCCTTAAAGATATAGGTTCTCCTGACCCCAAAGGGCCAGCCACAGCACACAGAACAATATAGGTTTGGATCTTATCCAAAATACCACACTGATAGCCAATCCTTTAGCAACTACAACTAAAGGTTTAATATAAGAAGAAAAGAGGCAAAATATGAGATGTTAAAGGGTCAAAGCGAATCACATACATACAAATGATTTAAAGTTCATGAAAAGCAGTTGCAGGCTGGTTCCTCTGGTAAACACCCAGCATTAGGGTGGGCCTCAATCCTTTGTTCAGTCTCAGAGGAATAGTTCCAGAGATGGGTGTTGGCTGTAGACTGAGGACTTGAAAAGCAAAATGGAGTTGGACTTGCTGCCTTATATCATCTCTGGCCTTCTCCATGCTGTGTGCAGTTCTCTCCAATCAAACTGGAGTTGAGTCACATGTTTAAGTCCTAGTGGCTCAACAGGTTTTCTTCTTTATCCTGTTATCTGAGGAGCTTCCTTAATAGGCCCTTAAGGAGACAATAGCTGGGCAGACATTCAGTCTGGGGCATTTTCCCACCCTTACACAAGTTAAAATATAACAATCACATTCCTAACTTCTAATATGAATACAAATCCTACACAAACTATATGATCATTCCCACAAATTATTACCTTTCTATTGACATCAAACATGGCATAGTTCCTATGGATTATAACAATTATAAAATATTAACACACAATAATATCATAAATGGTTCCTTAAATCCTGACAGCGTCACACCACCTCAATAACTAATGGCCACAAAAAGCAAGAGTTAAAAAGAGCAAGACACTTGCTCTTTAGCCTGGTGGTGCAGGCACTGATTTAGCATTTAGGAAACCTAAATCTAAATCACAATGGCTATGTCCACACTGGCAAGTTAGTTCGAATTAAGGAAGCTTAATTCGAACTAACTAAAGCCATGGCTACACTAGGCTTTAATTAGTTCGAATTAAGGGCTTCCTTAATTCGAACTAATAACTTTGAATAGGGTATTAGAAGTAAGGGTTAATTAGAACTAACTAGTTCAAATTAACCAATGTGGCCATGTTAGTTCGAACTAATTTCTTAGTTTAAACTAACCGGCCCATTGAAATCAATGGAGATCGCTAATTCGAACTAAGCAAGTACCATGAATGGCACTTGCTTAGTTCGAACTAATTTTTTCTAGTTCAAATTAAGCTAATTCGAACTAACTAAAATTAGTTCGAATTAGTTAGTTCAAACTAACTAATTCGAACTAATTTTAGTAAGTGTAGACATAGCCTATGTGATTCAAAGCAGAATTTCCCATCCCAGATCACACTGAGTGAAAGCGGGAACTTGAAGCTGGATCTTCAACATGCCAGGCCAGTGCTCTGAACATGGACACAAGTATTTTGATGGTCCACCCCATTCCATATTCATGAAAAGATTTGATTAATTCCAATACAAAACACAACCACATGTTGATACCTTGAAAGTTCCTTTGAAACAGAACTGTTGGCTTCCAGTGAGTTCTAGTAGGTCTCTCTGAAGACTCTTTATCACCAGAGATTTTCCCCCCACTGAATTAATCCTTTGATATCAAGATCCACCATGTTTCAGACTGCTTTGTACAAATGGACCTACTTTACGCAGTCTTACCAGACACATGAACCAGGCTGTGACAAAGTAAAAGCAGCAGCCTGGACAGAGTTCAGAGATCCCTGCTAATCACATGCATGGGCAGGATATATAAGGAAGTGAAAGGTGGGTACAAGACTGCAGGGCAAGGGTGTGTCCTCTTCCTCCAGTTGACAAGGGTAAGGTCATGATAGAGGTCTACATAGACCACCTAACCAGGAAGAAAAGGTGGGTGGGGCTTTTTTTTCCCAATGACTAACAAAATCATCCAAAGCATGGGACTTGGTAGTGATGGGGGCCTCCAACTACCCAGACATCTGTTGGGAAAATAACACAGCAAGGCACAGATTATCCAACAAGTTCTTGGAATGTATTGGAGACAATTTTTTATTTCAGAAGGTGGAGAAAGCTACTAGAGGAGAGGCTGTTCTTGATTTGATTTTGACAAACAGGGAGGAACTGATTGAAAATTTGAAAGTGGACAGGAGCTTCTGTAAAAGTGATCATGAAATGGTAGTTCATGATTCTAAGGAATGGTAGGAGAAAGAACACCAAAACAAAAATAATGGATTTCAAGAAGGCAGACTTTAGTACAGTCAGGGAGTTGATAGATGGGATACCATGGGAAGCATGTCTAAGAGGAAAAACAACTGAAGACAGTTGGCAGTTTTTCAAAAAGATATCATTAAGGGCCCAAGAGCAACCTATTCCACTGTGTAGGAAAGATAGGAAATATGGCAAAAGACCACTCTGGCTTAACCAGGAAATTTTCAATAATTTAAAAATAAAGAAAGAATCCTACAAAAAGTGGAAACTAGGTCAAATTACAAAGGATAACTATAAACAAATAACTCGATTATGTAGGGGAAAAAATTAGAAGGGCCAAGGTACAAACTGAGATGAAACTAGCTGAAGAATAAAGGGTAATGAGAAAACATTCTTCAGATACATTAGGGACAAGAGAAAGACCCAGAACAGCGTAGGACCTTTACTCAATAAAGAGGAAAAAACAATAACAGAAAATGTGGAAATGGCAGAACTAAACGATTTCTTTGTTTTGGTTGTCACCAAGCAGGTTGGTGGCAATTGGACACCTGATATAGTGAAGGGCATTAAAAATGGGATAGGACCACAAGCTAAAATAGGGAAAGAACAAGTTAGAAATTACTTAGACAAGTTAGATGCCTTCAAGTCACCAGGGCCTGATGATATGTACCCTAGAATACTCAAGGAGCTGACACATGAGATACTTGAACCATGGGGGAGGGGTGTGTTTGTTTGTTTGTTTTGTTTTGTTTCGTTTTTTGGTTTTGTTTTGTTTTTATTATGGAAGACTGGAGAGATCCCAGAAGACTGGAAAAGGGCAAATATACTGTACCTCTATAAAAAGGGAAATAAAGGACAACCCAAGGAATTAAAAACCAGTCAGCTTAACTTCTGTACCAGGAAAGATTATGGAGCAAATAAATAAGGACTCAGTCTGCAAACATCTAAAAGAGACTAAAGTGTTAAGTGATAGATGGATTTGTCAACAACAATTCATGTCAAACCAACCTGATAGCTTTCTATGAAAGGGTGACAAGCCTTGTGGATACAGAAGAGGCGGTAGATATGGTATATCTAGACTTTAGTAAGATATACTTACTAAAGAAGATAAGATATTCTTACTAAAGAAGCATTTAAGTAGGCTTTTGATATGGCCTCGCATCACCTTATCATTAACAAACTAGGGAAGTACAATCTAGATGGAGCTACTATAAGATGGATACATAACTGGTTGGATACACACTCCCAGAGAGTAGTTATCAATGGTTCACAGTCATGCTGGAAGGCCATAACAAACGGGGTGCTGCAGAGATTGGTTCTGGGTCCAGTTCTGTTCAATATTTTCATGAATGATTTAGATAATAGCATAGAGAGTACACTTATAAAGTTTGTAGATGATACCAAGCTGGGAGAGGTTGCAAGTGATTTGGAGGATAGGATCACAATTGAAAATTACTTGGACAACCTGGTGAAATGGCCTGATAAAATTAAAAAAAGACAAATGCAAAATATTCCCCTTAGGAAAGAACAACCAGTTGCACACATACAAAACAGGCAATGACTGCTTAAGCAGGAGTACTGCAGAAAGGGATCTGGGTGTCATAGTGGACCACAAGCTAAATATGCATCAACAGTGTAACACGGTTGCAAAAAAACCCAAACATCATTCTGGGATGTATTAACAGGAGTATTGTAAGTAAGACATGAGAAGTAATTCTTCTGTTCTACTCTGCACTGATTAGGCCTCAAATGGAGTACTGTGTTCAATTCTGGGCACCTCATATCAGGAAAGATGTGGACAAATTGTAGAAAGTCCAGAGAAGAGCAACACAAATGTTTAAGGTTCTGGAATACTTGATTTATGGGGGAGAATTGAAAGAACTGGGTTTGTTTAGTCTGGAAATGAGGAGACTACGAGGGGACATGATGACCGTTTTCAAGTATCTGAAAGGTTGTTACAAGAAGTAGGGAGAAAAATTATTCTCTTTGGCTATATCTACACTTGTTAATTTAAGTCAACTTAAATTAAGTCGACTTAAAGGGGACCTTGCAAATTAAGTCGACTTAAAGGGGACCTTGCAAAATCATCCTAGAGCGTCTCCACTTGATGCTTAAGTCGACTGGCAGGGGCTAGGGGGACTAGGAGTGGTGCATGATGGGAAGTGTGGCATGTGGCAGTCAGGAAGTGCTCCCCCTGCCCCGGCCAGTTCCATAAAAGAGGGAGTGAGCTCAGCACCTTCCCCATTATGCCTGGCAAAATGGAGGCTGAGCAGATCAGGGACCGAGCTCTTCTTCTCCTGCGAATTGTCAGGCAGCTGCGCAACACCTGCCAGCTACTGATCAGGCTGCTTCTCTTTTGGAGCAGAGTTCGCTGGCAAGCCGCCAGCACAGAGGCAGACACCAGCCTGCCCCGCACCTTGCTGCCCCGGCAAGCTGCTGCACTCACCCAAGTGCGTGCCATGCCTCGCCGCCTCTGGATACTATGCACTGACTGGTGGGAGCAAGTCATCCTGACCACCTGGGACGATGCACAATGGCTGCAGAACTTCAGGATGAGCAAGCGGACCTTCCTCCAGCTGGTCCCGGTTCTGCAGTGGATGGACACCCGGCTTTGACCCACCCTGCCCGTCAACAAGAGAGTGGCCGTAGCACTCTGGAAGCTGGCAACCCTGGACTCATACCGCTCCATCAGTCAGCAGTTTGGCATTGGGAAGGCCACTGTGGGGACCACCGTCATGCAGGTGTGCAGGGTGATCAACCTCGTCCTGCTAGCCTGACACGTGACCCCGGGCAACCTGCATGACCTCCTCGATGGCCTCGCCAGGCTGGGCTTCCCGAACTGTGTGGGAATTGTGGATGCCACCCATGTACCCTTTTGAGCCCCGGAACACCACGCTAGGGACTACATTAATCGCAAGGGGTACTACTCCATGGTCCTGCAGGCCCTGGTGGACCACTGTGGGATCTTTCAAAATATCTATGTCAGCTGGCTGGGGAAGGCGGACGACGCGAGGATCCTGAGGAGCTCCACCCTCTACAGGCTCATGCAGGTGGGCACCTTCTTCCCCGACCACACCATCACCATCGGGGATGTGCAGGTGCCCATCCTGATCATGGGAGATGCCGCCTACCCCTTGCACCCCAGGCTTATGAAGCCGTACATGGGCCACCTCGACGACAGCAGGGACCTCTTTAACCAGAGGCTCAACCAGTGCCGCAGCGTCGTCGAGCGAGCCTTTGGACAGCTGAAGGCCCACTGGAGGGCCCTCCTGACCCACCTGCAGCTCAGAGAGAGCAACCTGCCGGAGGTTGTCAGTGCATGCTGCTGCCTCCACAACCTCTGCGAGCTGCGGGGGGAAAAGGTCCCCCATGTCTGGGAAGCCGAGTCCAAGGGGCTCACTACTCACTACAAGCAGCCCGAGGACGCCCTCCGCGGACTGAGCGAGGTCATTGGCAAGCGCAGACCATTAGAGATGCGCTGAGGGCCCACTTTGCCAGCAAGGCCCGCTGTGGGCTAGGCTTGCTCCCACGCCCCATCAGCTCCACCACCCATGCCTGCCCCCTCACCCCCATCTCCCCCTGCCCCCAAACCAATAAAAAAACCAAGGAAACATATATTGGGGTACAGGCTGTTTATTTAGGGGGATAATGGGGGTTGGGAGTTGTGGGGTTTGAACGGCTTGGGGGGAGTGAAGACAGTCGAGGGAGGGAGAGGGTTTGGAGGGAGTGAAGACGGTCGAGGGAGGGAGGAGGTTTGGGGGGAATGAAGAGAGTTGGGGGGAGAGCAGGAGGTCGGGAGGTCGGGGGAAGGGATCAGAGTCAGTGGCCTCCAGGAGGCGGGTCCCTGGCCTACTGGCATCCGCCCCAGGTCCTGGGCCGCCACCAAGGAGAACCACTTCTGGGGCACAGGGTGGGGCCCTGGGGGAAAAGGCGCTCCTCCAGCCACTCCATGGTCTGTGCCTGCCGCTCGAGGAGGGTGAGCATCCGCTCGAGCAGCCGCTGCTCGACCCTCCAATGGCCCTCGTCCTGGTCCTGCCGTGCTGCCAGGCGTGCTTCCGTCCACTTGCTCACGCGGACCAGGTCCTCCAGGGTCTTGTCCCGTGAGCGCTGCCACCTCCTCTGACTCTGGATCGGGCCTGCTGGGGCGCCAGGAGTGCCAGGTGCCAAGGGCGCAGGAGCTGCTGGGAAGAAGTAAAGAAGAGGGTCCCTCCCATTAGCTGGTGCTGTGTGCAGTCTGACAGCAGTTGCTGTCCCCTGACCATCCCCCTGCTTCCCAGTCCCTGTCCTTTGGGACAGGGACCCCTTGGTACACGCCAGCACGCTGTGCTGCCCAGGTCGGGTGCAGTGCCCATAGTGGTGGGCTGCAGGCAGCCCTGCCTCGGGGGGTCTCTCCTGGGGCCACATGCCCCCTGCCTGTTCCTGGGCCATGTCCCCCTGCAGTCCCTGTCCCACAGGCATGCCCAGCCCTGGCTGAAGGTGGGAGTGAGAGAGGGGGGAGCACTCACCAGCAGTTGCAGCAGGTGTCCGTGGCGCTGGCCCCTCGCCTGCGTCTGACTCCAAGGGAGGAACTGGCTCCTCTCCCTCCTGCTGGGAGGCTATGTCAGGCACCGGGGCAGGGATCAGCTCCGGGCTGGCAGCTGGGTCCAGGAGTTGCAAGGCGCCCTCCGGCTCTTGGGGCTGGCTGGTCTCCCCTTTCTCCGGCCCCACAGTCTCCTCCACTGAGCCCTCCTCCTGGACGTCGGCGGCAGAGAGAGGCTCAGCAGAGTCAACTGTGACCTCGGGGTAGCCCCCACTCTCCTGCCCCAGGAAGCCGTGCAACTCCGAATAATAGCGGCAGGAGGTGGTGGGGGCTGCCCCCGTCCTGAGGCTCGCCTCTCGGGCCCGCTGGTAGCCCTGCCTCAGGTCCTTTATTTTAACCTGGACCTGCTGGGTGTCCCGGGTGTAGCCCTTGGCAGCCAGGGCCTGGGAAATTGAAGAATAGATCTCCCTGTTCCGCTGGCTGCCCTACAGCCGGGGGGCCACTGCCTCATGGCTATGAGAGCCAGAATTTCTTGGTGGCTCCAGGATGGTGTCTGCCTGCGGGCCCTGCTCAGCCATTCTCAGGCAGGCCTGGCCAGCTCTGAGCTTCAGGGGGGAGCAGGGCTGTGTCCTGCCCTGTGATTAGCCAGAGCAGGCTTCCTGTCCCAGGAACTCTGGGAGGAAGGTCAGGGTGAGGAGAAGGGAGCCCTGGAGGCCGTTTAAGTTGACTTAGGGCTACTTCACGTCTACACTGGCTTAAGTCGACTTAATAAAGTCGACTTAAGCAGCAAGTCGACTTAAAAGGAGGTTTTATAAAGTCAACTTGCAATTTCCTTAAATCGACTTAAGCAGCAGCTTAAATCGATTTAAGGAAAATGTAGTGTAGACACGGATTAAATTAAGTTGATTTAAGCAAGCTTAAGTCGACTTAATTTGTAGGTGTAGACACACCCTTTAAGTGCTAATGATAGGACAAGAAACAATGGGCTTCAATTACAGCAAGGGAGGTTTAGGTTGGGCAGGGCAGAAAAAAACAGGGCAGACACATCCCAACCTGGTGATGTGTTCGCTAATTAGATTTCACCATGGCAGTAACATATATGAACTCCTGGCTCACCATAACCGTCTTACCATTGAGTCATGGACAATCCCCCCAGTCTCTCTCATATCTAGCCTACCATCCAGACAAACTAAACCTGGGCCTTGTCTACATTAGCACTTATGCTGGCAAAATTTTTATCACTCAGGTGTGTGAAAAAACCATCAAAATCCTAAGGGTGACAGAGTGGTCTGTCAATTCAAAGGGTGTTTCAGGGCAGACCCAAGAGGCACAGCAGGATCTCTCACTTCAGTTCAGAGTCCCTGGTCCTGTTGGAGTTCAGCCATAAAGATGGAAAATTTTCCTGTGGCTTTGTTTTATTTCCGTCATTCAGCTCCCAAGTCCACAGGACGAGCTTCCTGACTCATAGCATTTCCCAGGTGAAAGAAGACCATGAACCCAATCCTTTGTATTGCAATGTTCCTTGATAGCCCATCTGATTTTGATAGTCCTTCAGGGTGGAACAAGAGGCTATTCCTGGGCCTGAATTCACTAGTTCAGAACAAACATTTTTAAAATTTTAAAGTAGAACTTACTTTTTAAAGCACGGAACAGAGACATTGCAAGTGAGATTGCTTGCAGCAACTTACAAGCATTTCATAGAGTCTAAACAAAAAATGCATTCTTGAAAGATTAATATCTATTTTGAGCAAAATTAACATACAGGTGAACTCATCTGGGCTCCAGTTTAATTCTTAGCTTATGCCTGCAGCCTGGGCAAGAGCTGGCATCTGGCCCTACAGCACCATAATGTGAACAAAAACCCATTTGCATGAATGGTCACAGAGAAGCAAACAAAACGGAAGGGAATGTGATGAAATTAAAAAAACCCTCATCTGAAATTCTGTTTGATTTACTACACCCACAATCTTCCATAAGTCATGAAGGATACAACTCCACACTTATTGAACAATGAATGCCATATTAGTGAAATATTCTTCCTCTTTCTCCAACAATGGGAAGATCAGCACAACCATAAGAATACTAATTTAATTGAATTTGTCCTTCTGTACTTAGGAAAAAATTCTCCTTTCAGAGCTGGAGGCTGATTTCATTTCCAATATTCTGCCTTTCCTGAGCACACACAATTATTCTCAAATGGTGATAGATTAGCTATAATTTGTGGAATAATTAAATATTACAAATACTCATTTACTCTAGTAAGTTCCTGTTCTTTTATGGTAGCACTCACAATGTGCTAGGCAGTTTCCAGACATTGAAAAAGGGATATTCCCTATTCTGAATAGTGCATCGTCTAAGGCAGATAGACAAGAAGACAGAAATTAGGGGAAGGAACACAACATACAATATTTTTTTAATGCAAGACAACTAAAAGCAAATATTTTAGTCTACTTGAAATACTTCAGATAAAAATTACTTTAATATTAGCAAAAATGCAGAAGTTGTTACTGATAGTTCAGCATAGGCATCAGGTGGCCAGCTTCACAAAATAAGCACTGCTAAAGTAATCAGACTGCAGACAATTCATAGAAAAGTCTAGCATTCAAGTTAAAAATGTAACACCAAACCAGAGCAATGCAGCTAGATATAACATCACTTTCTGCACCATAGAAAGGATGACTAATTGGCTCAATAGCTGTCTTGAAGGAAATTTTTTACTTCTTTGTAATCTCTGTAAGCAAAAGGGCACATGCTGGAATATGTCTAGCCCTTCAACTCCCTTCCAAAAGGTGTGTTTGAAAGACTTTCTGCCAAATTAATTCCATATGGGCAGCATACTAATGGTACTATTTTTAGTTTTATCATCCTTTGTGTTTTGCTAACTTATTAGATCATAACAGAGTCCTGTGGCACTTTTAAAGACTAGCAGATTTATTTATCGCATGAGCTTTCGTGAGAGAAAATCCCACTTCGTCAGACGCTTTGATGAAGTGGGATTTTCTCTCATGAAAGCTCATGCGATAAATAAATCTGTTAGTCTTTAAAAGTGCCACAGGACTCTGTTGTCTTTCTACAATAGACTAACACGGCTACCCCTTTGGAATTTATTAGATCATATTTCTTAGCTTTCTATTACCTACAAATTTACTATTAAATTCTCCCTTCCTCAAACTAGTACATTCTTAGAAGTCGAGAGTTAAAAATATTGTATGAAAGCATAAGTCATCCAAGTGTTTTTATACTTTCTAAGCAAAGACTATCTAAGAGATGAAAGCATTGGTAGAAAGTCGTGGTTCCATTAGAAGATAATCCTGGCAGTAGATACATTTGTGTGAGATACTATTCCCAGATACTAGAGTGATGAGAACGTTAGGAATGTAGGTGATAATATATTCAAAATATAATGTAAACGAACTGTTGCACAGCATGCAAACCGTCACCACAATTGATACGGTTAGCAATTTGATTGGCAGCAACAGCAGGCAGGCCAAGGACTGAATGAAATACTTTCAGAGGTGCAATCTCCAGCTCAGAGTATAGACATGCCAGCTCTATGCAATGGGAAATTATTCTTGCACTGCTATAGTATGTGATGTGCCTACCAGGATTAGGTGTTAAACTAGCTTCTGTCAATATGGCTCACACGGTACAGCATTTGCTTCCTTGCCGAAAGGTTCTGGGTTCCTTTCTTACAATAGGACCTGTGTACGTCAAACTCAGCAGTGCAATACTAGAGTGGTATTGCTCTGTTAGGTTTTCCCTAGGAAAAATTAAATACGTAATTCTATAGTGGTGGCAACTGCTGGTTGGCTAAGGCACACAATACCATCTAACTCTGTGTCGTGCATTCACTTCAGCTTCCATCATTCCTGCTACCAGTGGAGCCGCATTGATGGGAAAGCTAGGGCTCTGAATTTTGCCAATGCACAGTCAGCCTTAGAAGTAGTATGCTTACAAGGAAGGTATTAGAGTAAGACCCCTTCTGTCTAAAAACAACAGCCCCCCAAAAAAACATTCACTAATGTCATGTAATTATGATATGTTCTACACAAGATATGCCTTCTATGGTATTATTTTAAAAGTCTTGATCTGCTAAACATTAATATCCTGCCAGATTATATGTGCTACCATAGTAGGTGAAGTTTTTAAATATTGTTGTAAATCCCAACTAGAACCTGTTGTGAGGTGGGTACGACCTAACCAGTTTTTCAGGTACAACAATGAAGTGGCCAGACATTATAATGGGCCATTAAGGAAAGAATCCACTACCAGGAATTCCTTATAGTGAAAGCTTCACTGTGGGACACACTTTTGGAATGGGGTTGGAGGTTCTAACAAAGTGAAACAAATTATAAAATGCGGAGCATGCTCCACTCCCCTACAAAGGAACACCTGAAGAGTCATCTCGAAGACAAAAGATCTTTGAAAGCGGGGAAGGGAGGGGAATCCAGGCAGTGAAGGTTGCCCATTCTGCATTTAAGGAACTGCTTGTATCAGCTAACAAGGATGAGACATTGCTAACTCAAAAGCTTGTTAGGTTGTAGAACCTACCCTGTGACCTTATGTTTATTTCTCTTGGTAACTACTACACTTTCTGTTTACGATCACTTAAAATCTATTTTTCTGTGGTTAGTAAATTTGTTTAATGCTTTATCATAACAAGTGTATTTTTGAGTGAAGTCTTTAGACAAACTGCTCAGTAACAAAAGTTGGTGTATATTACTTCCACTTTGAGGGAAGGGCAAATTGAATAATAAGCATTACTGGTCAGGCTTTTTGACCAGGGTTAGATAGTATTGTCCTGGAGAGCCATCTGAGGCTTCATTATTGTTGGTTTGTGAATGGATGGGGAAAACATTCATTAAAAAAGTTGGGTGTCTGGCACCACCTGCTGTCAGGTTGGATGATAACATGGTCTGGAGCAGCTGCCCATGTGTGACACAGGACAGAGTCTGGTGAAGAGCCAATGGCATTTCTGAGAAATAGTAAAGGATAATTCCTAAATCCTGTCCAACTGCCCCTTTCAAAAAAACATCAAATGTCCAAGGCGAGGCATGAGCTATTGATGAATAAGATTTGGACCTGTAATAAAGTTGTTTCCATGTTTGCCCTGGAGATTTTATTTATGTATTGCTGCTCATCACAATCCTAAAAAATATTCTACTCCTTTATCTTTTCCTTTTACTGTTGTAGCCATAATGTAGCCTGTATAGACCAGGGGTCAGAAACCTTTTCAAAGTGCCGTGCCAAATTCTGTTCTCTGACCCTCTCCCAATGCCAGCGGCCACGAATCAGTGGCAGTGGGGGAAACAGGGACAGAAGTGGGGGAATGGGAAGTAATGGCAGGAAGGGAAGGGGTGGGGTTGTAGAGGTGGCAAAGATGGACAGGGATGGCGTGGCAGGGGAGCATGGGAGGGAAGGGATGCCTAGTGGGGGGACAGGGGAGCGTGGCGGGGCAAGAGTGGCAAGGGAGGGTAGAAGTGGTGTGGCATGGGTGCATGGCAGGCATGGATGGCAGGAGAGAGTGGGGAGCAATGTGGCAGAAACCCTTCTAATTCCCCTTTCCCCCCCAAACACCTCACGCGGATCCCCAGCCGCTCCTGCTGCCCCCACTCCCGAACTGCTGACCCTGCCTGCCACCGAGCCAAGCTGTCGGTGCTGTGTGCCCCCTACACTGGCCCCAAGCCACCGCCAGGCTTTCGGCTCCCCTGCTGGGCTGCGGACTCCAGGCTGCCGGCCTCCAAGCCACTATCATGGCCAGCTGCCAGCCCTGGCCCTGCTGGCCTCTGACCCATTGCTGCTGTGGCAGTCTCCAGGCACCAGGCTCAGAGCTCTCACCCTGCCAGCCTCTGAGTCATTGGCCGGGGACTGGGCTCCAGCCCCACCAGCTCCTTGTCCACAGCAGGTAAAGGATGGGAGAAGGAGGACTCCTGGAAACTTAAAGTGGTGGCAAAAATATAAACTTTATTAATCTCCCTCTTTGGGGTGCAAAGGGTTAACAGTTGTGCTGCTAGCCGAGCTAGACTAGGAAGTCAGCTTCACAAGTAACAGGAAAACCAGAGATGATTATCCAACAGTTTGAACATACAATGACTTATACAGGAATAAAACTTTCAGAATAATCCCTCCTCTTGGACCCTCTTAATAGCCCAGAGACAAAATATGAAAAGACAGAATCCAATACATAAAACAATAAGCGTAACAATAATCCCCAAAGCTACACCAATTGTAATACCTTGGGTTAAGATTGAGGTAGAAGCGTTATTCATATCCAACTATATATATTTTAAAGGGAAGGGAAACAACCATGAGAAGTAAACGTGGGGGATAACTCGGGTTCACATACGTACCATGACTATCAGGCAGGTGACCAGCAACAGCATGATGTCTAAGACGGAGGTTGAAATCGACTCGGGCCGGCACTCTCAGGAGAACTCCTACTGCAGGATGATCAGGCCTGGCAGTTAACTCGTGGAGACTCACCCTGCTCCATGCGGCATGGTAGCTTTTATGGCCTAGGCCACTTCCTGCCGAGGGCTGTGATTGGCCAGATTTTGCTGCAGTAGGAAGTGGGGCGAAAGGCTGCCCGGTTCCCCCTATCCTTATTTGGGCAAAGGAATTTTCACCAGCTCTCTAGGTTCCGGGTCAGAGCCTTCTCCACCCCTGGGTGGGGGCCAGAGCAGCCATGATTGACTTGCCCTCCAGATGCCCTCACATGGGCGAGGGGGATGACCCACCCCTTTGGGAGCTGGCTGAGAGCGAATCAGGGTTCGAATGAAACCTGTGGCTGGTCACAAGCCTAGCAGCCATGAGTTACTCATGTGAGCTGGGGAGAGTGTCTGGTAAACAACATCTTGTGACTTTATATCACAAGGGAGGTGGCGGCTATTTTATGGGGTACTCATAACAGCCCCTTAACACTCCTGAGCCCCACCTGGCTGCTGGGCTTTTGGGTCCAGTCCCACCTGCCTCCCAGCTGCCCCCACCAACACCACCCAGCCCTCGAGCCACCACCCCTGCCTGGCCCACACCCCACTGCTGGCTCAGCATGCACCCAGGGGGCCAACCCTCAGGCACCAGGCCTGAATGGCTCCTTGGCTGGCCAGGCCTGGGGCCGCTACCGGGCATTTTAAAGTTTCTGAAGCTGATGCAGGGCAGGAGATTTTAAAAGGCCCCACACAAAGCGCGGGTGAGCTGGGAAAGGCTGGAAGCGGCAGAGTGGCTGTGCAAAAGAGCAGTGCTGCAGGGCCGGGAGCCCTCCATGCAGCTCAGAATGAGATGGCGGGCCACCTTTGGCATGCATGCCAGGGCTTGCTGAGTATAAACCAATAATTTATAGGGAATGTCTCCTGTTTTTACTTCTTTTTAAGGAAGAATCAGAGTACATCTCCACACAGCTGCCTAAACTTGAATCCTTGTTTAGCTGAAATGTTCCGGGCATGTTCTAGAACCCTCCTAGAAAGAAGTGTACCCAGTTCAGATCTTCCCATTTTCC
Source organism: Pelusios castaneus (assembly GCA_007922175.1). Classification (NCBI taxonomy): domain Eukaryota; kingdom Metazoa; phylum Chordata; order Testudines; family Pelomedusidae; genus Pelusios; species Pelusios castaneus. Next base: position 5,907,465 of record ML685764.1, read on the forward strand.
CATATTATTCAAGGTGAAGAAACCAGCCAAGATTCATAATGGAAAATTCCAGTCTTACATAAACCCACAACAGTGTTTAGGTGACTTGTCTCAGGCATATATGCATGCAGAGTTCAATTAGTGGCTTGGGAATTCCTTGGATCTTAAATTCATGTTCATTTTTGCTCTACTGTATATGTTTATTCCTGCATTCCAACTTGAAATTCCCCTTTCCTGCTTGGCTCTTCTCTTTTCAAAACTTTACATTGCTTGTTTGTACTCCAACAATAATCTAACTATATTCACTGGCAGGGCCAGCCCAAGGGTTTTTGACACCCTAGGCAAACTGTGAGTTTGGTGCCCCCCCCCTCCACATTTTATAAGACGTAATATATTAATATCTTTTTTCAAATAGATAAAATCAATTCTGTCTGATTTAGTGCCCCTCAAAGCCTGGTACCCTAGGCGACTGCCTAGTTCACCTATATGGTTGGGCAGGCCCTGTTCACTGGTAAGCAAGATTAAACACATCAAGAAAGAAGGGGTCATTTTGTACTTTATTGTTCTGTGTGATCTCCCTTGGATTCTGCAGAAAGAAAGGAACAAATATACAAAATCTGCCTGCTTTTATAAGAGGAGATCCACTGTATTCACACACATTCAAACACTGATCTGTTTTCTAATAATACTTTTTGATATTCCATTTGTGACAGCTCACCATATTTTCTGCTTCTAGTCCTTTTATAACATTCCTGCCATACATTAACAATAGCACTAGCTCATAATTTTATGATGCTCTCTGAGGTGAAAGGCACTAAACTAATGCAGGGCATTACTAATATTTAACGCCAAACCCAAAAACTCCACCAGGATTCATGTATATTCTGATGTTGCCAATGATGTTGGCTTTTGATTTTGTTTGTTGAATTGTTGCTGTTGCTCCTGCTTTGTTTTAAATTAGCATATGACTTGGAATCTCCAAAACCATATTTAAGCTTGCTAGCCAATGTGGAAAAATAAGTAAATAGCTTAACTGAAACTCTCAAATCTGCTGTTTTCGAATCCTCCATTAAAAAAAAAAAAAAAAACGCACTCCAGCAAATTGCCAAGTTCCATATCCAGTTAAAAATTAGGCTTTTCATCTGATTATAAAATTTAAATTGATATATGCACCAAGTCCAACTGGAACAAAATCCAACCGAAAACAGTGAAATTACAATCATAATGCAAGTTTCCAGGATCATCCATGACAACACTACACTGCAATATAGCCTTTTTGGATTTAATAATGAAGGACCCCAAAGCATTTTACTTGAGTATATGGTAAAGCTGTCTTTTCTGACAGTGATCACTCACGAATAATTACTTAGCTATTTTGAAGAGTGAAACAGCAACCATTCTGTGTTAGCAACTCTACGTAAGAGAGTTTTTTTAGACTAAGATGAAACTTAAACTACAGAGGGACTTTTAGACAAGCAGAACATAATAGTAGGAGTAGGCCAAGAGACTTGTGAAAAGTGAAAACAACAGTGTGTGGCAAGAGCTCTGATTTACTACCTATCTCATCATATTGGGAAAAAAAAATCAGTATAATACTTTGCAGGGGATCAGACACACAGTTTTACTTGAAATGTCACATACCTAATGTCACTGAATGAAGTTTAAGTATTTTACTCTAGTGGATAAACAATTCAAAGTATAAAGAAGCAGTTGGCAAACAGACATCTTTTTCTGGGAAAAATAACAGAAGAAGACAAAGCTATTAAGAGTTATTCTGTGTTTAATTTCTGTGGCAGGGAAAGAGCTGACAGGACTCAAAGTTACAAAGAAAAGGAGAGATGAATCTGTTTACTTTATTAGAACTTTTAAAAAATTCTTTCTCTATTTGTCCAAATAAAAGGTTGTCAAAACATGATGGTTTTAATTACATTTTAAGAGACATTTTGTATGTATCCCTTAAATGCCTCCAGCTGTCCCTTGTTGGATCACTATAAAAAAGCAAACTAGCATTTGTTGAAAACTTTGAAAACTCTCTACTCAGAACTATTACTTATACATCATATTTTCTGTATTACTCTTTCTTGGGCTCTTCAATTCTTTGTACCTTGGAATGAGAGCAGGATCGTTGTTTCATAAGATAATTGATTTTGCTCCTGCTGCTTATTTGAAACTATAATTCTTTAGATGTACCATCATGATTAGAGGTTAGAGCACTAAGGAAAAGGAGATGGTGTGCGCACATGCAATTTCGGTATAAGCAAATGCCCCATTCTCCAAAAATGGAGGCAGCATGCTATGCAGTAACAATAGGAGGCAGAGTTGTGTTATTTTCCTCAATGTAATCCATGGTAATTTCCCTATCAATTAAAGGCCTGATCCTAAGAGGTCCTGAGCTTTAGCAACTACTAATGGGAAGTCTAAGGAGACAACTCAATGAGAGGATTTGGGGCTCAATTCACAGTTGCCATGCAGCAACCTTTGCACCACAGACCCTACCCTCTCACCTTGGGAAATACTCCAGCTGCAGAAGTCATTGGGTGGTGCTCCTACAAGAGCCTTGATATAGGGAACATTCCAGAGGGGTGTGGCTGAATCACTCTTACATCCAGGTTCCCTGTGGCTGCAAAGCCAGATGCAGGTTGGGGCCCTCAAGGTTGCCCTTATTTGTTTCGTAAGCTGCAGTGACACTAACGGCTCTCAGATCAGAGGTAGGAGCATAACCCCCTTGTCCGATTCAGTCCTTGCACCAGCACAGGAACAATTCAGGATGTGTGACTTTGAGTGAAAAGTGAAGATCAGGACCCAAGGTATTTATTTAAGGGCAAGGGAAGAGAAATACAGAAAGTTTATATTTTTAAACAATATTTGTATTGGATTGTGAGATCTCTCAACCTTTGTTATTTATATTCCAATCACACTGAGAGGCCTCATCTGCGATCATGAGCCAATTGTACTGAGCCTTGTACAAACACACAGTAGGAGGCAATCCCTGTCCAGAAGTCCTAACACTCTCGGTTACCATGAGTGTATATGGCCCTATAAATATACTGCAACACAGAAATGTGTAAGGTTTTGCTGGCTAGAACTCTAAGAAACTAGGGATCATTTTACTTTTTGCTATTTCATTTGGATATTTCTTCACCTCTCATGTTTTGCTTTTCCAGGAATTTTAATAAAATAGCTGTTTTCACATGTCGCATGTCAAGCCACTTTGTCAAAAAATGGGCCCATTTTGCCATTACTAGCCTCATTAGCTTGTTTTCTGGTATGGGTTTCATCTTTGTGTATATCCAGGAGTATTTCTTATATAAATATTCATAAGTTATGAAGAACTTTTCTGTGGTTATTGAACTACGTCTTAGTGTTTTGGTTAGTATTAAAATGCTGAGGTTTCTCTTTTATTTCAGGAAATTCTCTCTGCCCTTTATGTGGTAATGTTCCTGTAAGTAGGAAGTCTATTTTTGTTCCATATTATTGTTTTTCAGTTTCCCCTGAGATTTGATACATATAAAATTCCAAATTTAATTTAGATGTACATGGATTTTGACATTTATCTTCCAGATGAGCCAGACTATTATTATTGATTTTATAATAACACCTACATCCCACTCAAATCAGAGAGGGCATTGGAATTGGCACACACTGCTTGAAGCACATAAGATAGTTCCTGAAGAATTCCAAACTAAATTAAGACAAGATGCAAGAAATGAGCGTAAGACAAACTGAGGGAGTTGGAGATAGAGGATGAGGAAAACTATGACAGAACACATGCTTACAAGGACAACTATTTTGTGGACAACTTGCTACAACAGAACCCAGATAGTTTTAGCTGTTAAACTATTCCTTTAGGACTGGCTCAATCCTATTTTCCTGAGATATAAGGGAGATAATGGTGTTGCTTCTGCCATTGGGAACTGGGACAATCACCCTGAAACCTACTGCTCCACACCTCACTCAGCCGCCCCTCTTTTGGCTCCAGAAATATCAGCCTCCTGCTTCTGGTTGGGTCATTTCTCATGCTTCTGAGCAGTTTAGTCCTCTGGCCAAATGATAGAAGCCACTCCCTCAGCTCCTTTATTTCCAGAGGTAAATAAAAGTCTAACAAAACAATGTATTTTCTATTCTGCAGCTCAGGATTCCCCACAGCCAATCAATACCTTCCTCAGGAGTCCCAAATTACCCTTGTATCTGGTCTTCTTAAATTCAATGGATCCCTTTCTCAGCTGTTCAGGTACAAGAGCTCTCTCTCAGCTCCACAGTTCCCACTGAGCAGGGGACAACTACCAGTCCCACATACTGGACCTAGGACCTCCCTAGAAAGAACCTTCCTCACTCCTCTTATCCAGCAGGCCTGCCTTTTATTCCTAACTGTTGGAGCCAGCTGTTACAGTTGTTCTCAGGGCCCAAGATGAATCTTTTCACAACTAGTCCAAGGACAGGATCTGTACCCGTTACCACAGGATCCCATAGACTGCTGAATTCAGAGAAATGGGAACATAAAATCAAAGTAAAGTAAGTTTGCCCCTATTCTAATTCTCCATATCATACAAAGCTGTCAATTGCATAGCATTAGGCATAACAAAATTGTACAGCTAGAAAGTAAAACTAGATAAATTCAAATTAGAAATATGGGTCAATTGTTTAACAGTGAGGGTAGTTAACCATTCAAGTGAAATGGTTTTCTCTCCATCTCATGAAGTCTTCAGGTCAAGACTGGATGACTTTGTGGAAGACATGCTTGCTTTATTCAAAAACAAGTTATTGGGCTTAGTAAATTGGGTAGCTGATTTAAATTCTAAGGCCTAGAAGGATAAACTAGATGATTGGATGGTCCCTCCTGACCTTAAAATCAATAACTTGCATCCATTAGATAACGGCTTCATAAACAGGAGCAGCAGCTTCAATAACCTACATCAGGGATCGGCAACCTTTGCCAGCCCTTGTGCCGGCCCCAGCCACCGCACCCTCAGCAGGTTCCATGGGCGGGGCCAAAAGGGGCGGGGCACCCACCGGCGAGCAGCCTCTGGTTCCCGGGCGGAGTGGGAGCTGGCACCCACAGGCAGGCAGCCTCTGGTTGCCAGGTGGGGCCAGGGCTGGTGCTGGGGCCGGCACCTACCAGCAGGTGGCCTCCAGTTCCTGGCCGGGCTAGCACCTGCTGGTGGGCAGCCTCTCGTTCCCAGCCCCAGGGACCGGCTCCTGCTGGCAGCGACAGCTCTGAGTGGGCCAATCTGCCTTCTTCCTGGCCATGGCCGGGGCCAGCTCCTGCAGGGAGTAGTGGGTCTGGGCAGGCTGACTTGCCCTGCTCCCCTCCAGCAGCCCTGCCCAGCAGCGGCCGGGGCCAGCAGGGGACAGGAGCCCCACCGCAGCTTCTTTTTCCCTGCTGGCCACACTCCCCAGTGGGGAAGCGTGGCAAGCGGGGTCCTGGAGCTGCGGCACGTGGCTCTTGTGGCCCCAGACCACACTGGGGGGCGGGGCCAGCAGTGGAACCTGAGTGGCGCTGCGTGCCACTCAGGCTCAGCCCGCGTGCCATGTTTGGCACCTGTGCCAGGGGTTGCTGACCTCTGACCTACATTGTAACTGGTGAAAATATGATTACTTTTTATAGCAGTGCAATTTTTGTCCCTCACATAGGGCAAAAATCGAGGCCCAGCTGACATGGCAATATAGGGACATAATGGTGCCTAACATCTTTGTGCTGGCCACTTGCCTAAGAAATGGCAGCTCCTACAGGTTGCTACACCCTCTGTTCATGCTGACGAGGTGGGTGGAGCAGGATGGGAACTGAGTGTAGCCTTTGTTCTTCTGCTTCCCCAGTGTGCGGGCCAGCATGGCTATGCTGTTATAGACAGCATATGCTGTGTTAAGTATAGACTCAGCGCAGCTTGCTCTCTTCCCAGCGGGACCAAAAGTGAGTCTCTGATTCCAAGTCACATTCTCTCTTCTGGCTGCTCCTGGGGCATCATAACAACATGATGCCCCTTACTCTGGGCTTGTGGGAAAGCCACAGTTGAACCTGTGATAATTAAGTGGAAATGATAGAAATGATTGAACAACTCTCTCTCTTCCCTCAGAGTAAAAACAGTAATATGTCTGTTAATTCTTTTTAAAACCCTACTCTTCAGCTGTGTACCCTTTGTAATTGTGGAGTAAATATTCTAGGGGTACATTTGTGAATCAAGTTTGTATAGATCCTGCACACTGCTTGGAAACTTTCTCCCACCACCATAAGTTCAGTCAATATTTTATTTAAAGGTTTAGGCATAGAGAGATAGTGTTGTTACACTGAAAATGAACTTTTCGACAGCTAATTATTCTCACAAGATTAGTTAGTTGGTCTTCAGAATTTCTTTGTGAGCTAGACAGAATACATACAGCATTTAAGGTCATTGTTCTTAATTGTCAGGGACAACTGCATCAGTTCACAAGACCAACACACAGGCTGTATCAGCCAGCATCCTCTCTGCCTCCCATTGAACTGTGTGCATTCTAACTCCCAGAAGAATTTTAGCCCAGATACTTGAAGAGTCTTCCCCATTTCTGTGGGCTAGCTTGGAGCCAAGCATGGATTTAGATATGAATGCATGCTACTGAAATGGAAGAAGAAAAAGTAGCAGAAGAGAACCAGAACCCAGCATGTTAGTTTAGCATAAAAGGACCTGATCTTGCAATACCCAGAGCACTTACTGGGAGGTTCTGAGTACCTTCAACTCATCAGATTATGTCAGTGTTTTAATCTATTCAACAACACATTGCTGTGTTAAGAGCAATTGCCAAGGGATTGTATTGCATGCAGGAGGTGTGTTTCGAACTGGTATTCAAAGGCAAATACTCAAGTATCAGGCTGATGATGTTTTTGCCTTTCTTTTTGCTTTTGTTTGTTATTGATTTGGCTTCCAACATCTTATGCTCTTTACTGAAAAAGAGATGGGAAAACACATTAACTGACTGGATGGATGCCCAGCAGCAATATAAACTTCAATCTCTCTAGGGAAACAAACACATATAGGCTGAGATTCATATCCAGACTAAGAACCCCCACAAAGCATTATAAGAGGCTACTTACTGTCCAAGCTACAGAGCCACTTCACTTAGTGCTGGGTTTTAAGGTTACATGCTGCTATAATGTTAGGCCTGAAAGCTATCCGGGCTGGCTCCGTTTGTTTTGCTTCAGTTATCTAGCGTGAAAAAAAATATTGCCTGACATCTGTATTTTCAAGCATGCTACGTTATCAGACATTACACGTCTACCCGGCAGGAGGCATAAGTAGAGGCTGTGCCTGTGTGTCCAAGGAAGCACAAGATCAATAGTTTGATAAGAATGAACTGCAGTATCATCAAGTTGTATATTAGGGGGTAAGGAAAACAAGAATTAGTAATTTACAAATTCTATCGAAAAGGCATCTAGATTATGCACTGCACTGATGTGACTTTTTAAATGCATACAGAACTTTCTTCTACTCCAACAGGGGCTATACCGGGCCAGATCATGAGGTCTTTCATTTGTCATTTCATAAGTGAGTGAAATTTGGAATCTCTGAATTGAAATTTCTATATGTAGGTCTAATATTTTACTTAGAATTCAAAGAAATGTGCATTAAATTTTAGCCTCTCAGACGTTTTCCCTTTTTATATAAAAATCACTGCTGTGAAATCCATTAAGCGATTTCCAAGTTTTCAAGCCATCTCCTTTTTCAGGACTGGATTTTTGGACTCAGTGTTTCTCCACTGAAAAACACTGACGTGGAAGTTGAAAACAACTGCTGGTACAATTTGGTAAAACTGATGTTTTGTTTGGAAAAGGTCCAGTTCAAGAGTTCATAACAAGGGAGGACCTAAGTTAATTTTGAAATCAAGCTTAACCGAATTTCAAGAACTTCAGGCTTTCTTGTTAGGACACAATAACTACAGCAAAGAACCCCACACCATCAGAAACTATATCATATTTCTACACTTTTCCATTCCACAAACGTTTGCTTACTTTAAAATCTTTATATCTATAAATTATAATTGCAAGTCTAATTATTTTTTAAATCGGAAATCAAAGAACTCTGCCATAGAAACATAAATGTTATTGCATTATCCTAATCATATAGTTCAACCTCCTCTATAGCATTGTAATGATTATACTTTCTGTACACTTGTCCACACCATTAGCTCTTATGGCCCAAATTTTCAAAACAGTCTCTGAAATTAAACATGCAAAATTTGCAGGCACAGATATTTGCACAAGCATTGCATCTGCTAGCTACAGAATTACCAAGCAATTTCCAAGAGCAAAATGCAGATTTTGTGCATGCAAATGGATTCACATGCAAACTGTATGTAAATAGTTTTGATGGCATTAAGGGTATAAATACACTTAATTCCTTGAATCTTTCCTCTAAGGTCATATTCCAAGTTCTTATAAGATTTTATTTTCCCCTAACAGAACATTGTCTATGAAAAGCTATTATATAATATTATGAATTTAAGGTCTTTTCTAGGCTTTAATTGCTGGATTTCATTTATCATTTAAAATAGATCCCTTAAAAAGTAAAATAACTTTCTTACTAGCTAATAATTTTTAGTTAAGGTAACAATTTACATTATGAAAATAAATTCATATTTTAATACATGGGGGAAATCAGAAAATGGTGGGTGAGTTTTCATTGTTAACATATTTATCGTCCAAGCTTTGCATGAACAATATGGTTTGATTTTGTCCTTGCCTTGAGTCAGAGGTTGCAGACAATATCCATAGCCACAGGAGCAAATACAGTCAAGTCTGAATTTACTGGAAAGGATATTAAATAGCTGCACTGGAGAATACAAGTATTACATCATCCCTCAAAGCAATTTGCAATCGAAAACAACTTGTTGTTCTCATAAGAATCTGTCCCTTTGTACCCATAAAAAGGAGAGCAGGAGTCTTTTAATGATGCATCCTCTTAATAGGTGTTAGAACTCTATAAGTTAACTACTGCTAACCCCAGAGGGGATGTTGTGGAGTCATTAGACTCCATCCTGAATCAAAGGAAGATATAGGAATTCCTCCTGCTAGGGAATTGGGGTCTACAACAGTTATTGATGGAAGGAACCACAGAAGTAAGCTATCCTGATGAGAAGGTTTAGACGGGGATGGGAGAAAATGTCCATGTGGTGTTATTTTGAAATGACATTTTCAAAATTGAAGACCTGAAGGAGTGCTCTGTGTAGTTTGAAAGCTTGTCCCTTTTACCAACGTAAGTTGGTCCAATAAAAGATATTACCTCATTACCTTGTCTCTCTAAATAAACCAGAATCATCAAAGAAGTGTGTCTCAACTCTTTGAATGAGTAGTTTTTGTGTTGAAATGGGTGAGAATCCACAGAACAGAACTATTTTTTCCATGATGTCTCCTTTAAGAATAATACGTTTTGAAAGAAAATTACAGTCAATATGTCCTATGAGGCATGGGCACATTTGTTTCCAATGTTGATGCATCAATAACTCAGGTCTCTAGTGTATCAGGAAGAACATGTAATTTTCCACATACTATTTTTTAAACACAGCTAGAAAAAAAGTAGCAGTCAAAATAATGCCTAGAGCTTCTTTAGCAGATGTTAAAATACTGCAAACATCTGAATATTGTCAGGAATCAGCCTGCAACAGAGCTAGTCTCCAGGTAGCTGTCATCAGGGCAGCTGGCCTGCAGCAGGCTGCCTAATTAGCCACACAATCTGACTGGCTACAAAGGCCAACAGGCTGGCTTAAGCCAGCAGCAGCAGCTGGGTGACTTCTCAACCCTGATACTCATCACTGGGCCAGGTCCTGTGTAACCCCCTTGAACCTCTCTTTGCTCCAGTTCCTGACCTTCAGTTTGAGTCTTGGCTCTAGCTTACAACTACAATAGTCTGACTTGATCCTTGACTCTGGCATCCAGTCCCTGCATTCTGGTTTGGCTCTTGGCTTTGGCTATTGATTGGTGATGAAAGCTTGACCCTCACCACCTGGGCTGATGCCTATTCTGACCACTAGGCCTGACCACTTTCATTCCATTTGGCTCACAATTACCAGCTGCTAACATTGCTCTTAAGCATATGTACGTAATGTCCATTATAATAATAATATTACTCTTCAAAGAAGAATTCGACAAGATATGTCAGAAAAGAGTGCCCTGGGAAAAAAAAGAGAACAAATTAGTAAACTGTTTATTTTGCTGTTTGGAGTTTGATAGTATGATGCCACTATTGCTCGGAAAAGAAAATTTAAACATGTCATGGTGGGGAAACATGACAGCAGCTAAAAAACATAATTGTAAATGTTCTTCCTCAAGAGTCCTATGTTGCAACAAAGCCCACAATGAACCCAGTGATTTAGTAGCATTAAACATTATAACATTTAAACATTATAAATCCACAAATAGCAAGGAAATGAAAGCTAAGGAAATAACTCCATCCTTCATTTCCTCCACTGTGTCTAACTACAGAATGTGTACTACAAAAGACCATCCACTACTTACAGGCCCAGCCCAGGCTTACCTAGGTAAATTTTAAAAAGTATTTCTGTAGTAATCTCTATGTGTTCTCACTTTGTAGGTTTATTTTAGATCTTGAACATAGTTTGTTGTGGTTCTACTATCTTTATATTTTACTCAAGGTAACAATAAAATAAATAAAGAAATATGCAAAAGGAACTGCGGGTATCCAGTATTTTTGCATGGCACAGTTCTGTTATAGGAAAGGTTGTTTATCTGATCTGTATCTATCTATTCAATCTAATTTTCACATTCTTCCTGGGAAAGAGAAGACATTTGGCAAGTGGAGGATTGGGTCTAGTTTAATCTATAACTAGAGTTTCATTTTTATCTGAATTTGACTCAGTTCAACTGGAATTGCAGGTTCTCGGCACATTTCAGGATTTGAATCTATAGGCAGAGCCCACTTTGTTACAGAAAAAATGCCTTTATACACCAAACTGCCTTATTTGTGGCAAAAATAATGAAATTTCTTTCTTAAACAAAATGTGCATTTGTCCCAGCTGTGAATTTTCATTAGAACCTTTATGGGAATGTCCAATGGAACTAGAAAGGAAAATAATAAATTATTGAGTCGTTAAGTGGTAAAAATCCACAACTAAAATTTATTACAATTATTGGCACACTAGGGGATATCTCCTACATATTCTGCATAACACTCCTCAGTCAGAAACCCAACAGTATAAATATTTATGAATGAAATGCAACACACTGATGAAACTTTGATTTCTTTGCATTTCCTAATAATTTCATAATCATCGCATTGCACAAAATTTTTCACAATAAAACTTCGCAATGGTTAAAAGACCTAGAGAAGCTTGCTTGTTTTACTTCTTTCATTTTCAGCAGACCTCATCAAGAATCATTTGACTACCTGAGTCACTATTTTGAGCATTTTATATTATAAACATTAGAATCATTTTCCTTCACAGAAGTTTATCCATTTGATTACCTGTCTCTTGGAAAGCAGTGATCAGAAAATCATTTTTCTGTAAATTAATGTTGCCTTTTGACTTCCAAGCTATGAAAAAAGAAGTACAAACATCAGGTCCTTTAGGTACGTAGCTAAAATACTGTAAACATTTCACAATTTTACAGTCTGACCTCTCCAAGTAATTTTTTTGTTGATGAGTATCTCTGTTTTAAATGTATTTTAAATGAATTTAGATATTACCCTGACAGCCTTAGCAATTGAAATGTTCAATCTGCCCATGAGGCAATAGAAATGCAAGTTTCTCCATCCTACCCTCCTAATTTGTCTCTTATCTGCCATGGATGCACCAACTACTTAATTTATAACCATTCATTCTTTGACTTCTTGGCTCAGACTCTCAACAAGGTTTTCAGATCATTTCAGCTGCAATGTGAACAAAATTGTAATGAATCTGTGCACTACAGAGAACAAATTATATAAAATACAGTTTCACACAAATGTACACCACCCAGGGAGCCAGATCTGGAGCAATCACCCTTTGCATTCATAAACACAGGCCTCTGCCACTTGAGCTGAAGGAAAACTGCCTTTGCTTCTAGTAATAGAAAAGGATCCATGCCATCTCACTTACTTCCTGTCATTAGAAGGCAATGTTACTTACTGAGGGACAGGAATCAGCATTCATGACATGCTCCCCATTAGTACCCAGCCCAGCCCAGGAAAACTAATGATCCAACCAGCAGATCTAATGCAGTGATGAATTCTAGTAAACTGCCATCTCAGCCATGTTGCCCATACACTAAGAAGAATGTTACTTGCTTATCATACAGTACAACGTTCACTGTGTACCAAGAACATAAAATCATCTTAAACTTGATTTGATTCATAAAACTCCCCACTGACAAACTATCTGTATGGAACACCTAGCAGAATGAATTGT
>ML685764.1:5924812-5999182 GCA_007922175.1 Pelusios castaneus
AGGTCCTCTTGACCTAAGAGGGCCCCTCCTAAAATTCCCCAACAGTGCCCATTTTATAAGTTAGGGTATACATACAATAATAATTTAACAGTGTAATAAAAGATACTGCTCATCCAATCTTAAAACAAGACACACACTTGCAAATACATAAATAAACTAATGTAAACCCTAATAAACCCTTCAGACCCATTCCCTCCCTAAAAGCCTGCAGGAAAAGATAGATTTTGTAACAGGCCCAGAAGGTTAATAAATCTGTGTTCTAACTAAAAAAAACAAGGAAGTGAGCAAGTTCCTCAATCAAGAATCCCTCATGAAAAAATATCTTGCCCAGTAGCTCCCTCTCATTAATACCAAGAGAGATCCAATTCACATATAATAATATTTTCCACCATGGAAGTACAGAAAATTTGAACCATCAACTGACAGCAAAACTTTCAGTCACCAGTCTTAACTACTAACCCTAAGGTGAAAGGCTTCTTGCATGTTTAGAAAGCTCTTGACCCATGCACTCAGATCTCACTTACCACCACTCTATTTTTAACTACATAGAGAACAGTCATTAATCCATGGAAGATAATCTTTATCAGTGCTTTAAGCATTACCTTAGTCATTGGCATTCTGTCTTGGAGATACTTAGGGTGGTTTGTTTCATTTGTATTACAAGACTAATCTCAAGGGTAATCAACTACTGAGCAAAGGAAAAGGATAAACTAATGCTATGTGAACCAGTACAAATACTTTTTTTGAAAAGTGTCAGCCTCTTTATGTTTTTATAATTAAGTTTTATATAGGAGGACAGTGAAAAATACGTAATAAAATACTTCAGACAAATCTTCAGGAGCTGTCGAGCAGAGATGAGATCAGGGCTTTTTTTGAGCTGGTATGCACCAGTACCGCGTATCGGCACCTATTTTTCCCTGGGTCTCCTTTCCCCTGCTAACCCCAGCCCCAGCTGGGCAGTGGGCCCAGCAGGGGCCAGGAGCGAGCATTCCCAGGCTTGTCCAACCTGCAGCTGTGGGCCAGAATCTGGCCTGCCAGGGACTGGAATCCGGTCCCAGGATGCCGGTGAGCTGCAGCCAGGCTGGAGCTTTTTCAAATCTCCTGCCCTGAGCATGCTCAGATGCGTAGCTCAGGGTGGGAGCAGCCTGGCCAGGGAGTGACTCTGGCCACCCCTGTAGCTCTGGTCAGGTAAGGGGGGAGGGGGCCAGGAGGGTTGGGGAGCCAGCAGATGGGTGAGGAAGGGGCTGGGGGGGAGGGGTCAGTGAGCAGCGGAGAGGGGAGGAGTGGCAGGGGGCAAGAGGAGCGGGGAGCCAGCGGGCGGGTGGGGAAGGGGCCAGAGGGGGCCGAGAGGTGTGGGGAAGGTGTTGTGCAAAAGAAGCACTCAAGATCTTTTTCAGGGGAAAAGGGAATATGCAGCGTTTTTTGAAGCTACAAGATATTAAGCAATTAAGCATATGCACGCACACACACACAAACACGCACATACATACAGTCCTGCTATGATGTTATAGTTACCCATCTATAGCTCACCCCAATCCATTGGCCAGTTGGATCAGCTGTGAGAGGTGGAGTCAGGTTCCAGTCGGTTGCGATTCCGACACTCCAGGGCTGAAGCAGGACAAACCCAGAGTTCATTGGCAAGAGCATTCCCATTTTATAATAAATCCTTTACATGCAACTCTATAGGTTTTGCACTGTCATTGTTTAGTTATTCACAAATGTTAAGTTCCTATCACTGCTGCTTCCTGAGACATGTTAGCACTATCAATCGCTCGATGATGACCTTTGCAGCAGGTGGTCCCAGGAGTTGTCTTGCAGGTTTTAATGTAATTTCATCATCTCAGGATGTTTTCCTCAACAAGTGCCTGCCTTGGCTCCAAGGTTGTCAATCTGCTCTTTGATTAATCACCGGACCAGACTAGGATCAGGGAGTTACAGTATACTTTGCCCTTATCAAATGTTTTTCCATGCACACATTCCTCATTCATACACAAATCATGAAATGGACTAAGTTAACAAAGAACAATTTTAGCCAAAGTTACAACATAACGATAGCAAGCTAACAAGATAGTGAGATAATGTTTCTCTTCTAAAAACAGGGTGATACATTTTTATGCTAACGCAGAGTGGTAACAGTGAATTCCTTGCCAATTAACTTCTTTCTAGGGGAAAGGGTTACATATACAGAGTATAGTCCAGGGGTCAGCAACCTTTGCCAGCCCCTGTGCCAGCCCCAGCCACCACACCCTCAGCAGGTGCCAGGGGCGGGGCCAAAAGGGGGCAGGGCCAGGTTCCTGGCCAGGGCTGGGGCTGGCTCCCACCGACAGGCAGCCTCCGGCTCCCAGGCGTGGCCAGGGCCAGCACCCACCGGCGGGTGCCTCCAGTTCCTGGTCCCAGGGACTGGCTCCTGCCACCAGCAATGGCGCTGAGTGGACCAATCCACCCTCTTCCTGGCCATGGCCGAGGCCAGCTCCTGCCGGGAATGGTGGGTCTGGGCAGGCTGACCCGCCCCGTTCCCCTCCAGCAGCCCTGCCCAGCGGGGGGCGGGGGGAGCCAACAGGAGCCAGGAGCCCCACCACAGCTTTTTTTTTCCCTGCTGGCCACAATCCCCAGTGGCGAAGCGTGGCAAGCGGGGTCCTGGAACTGTGGCACATGGCTCTTGTGGCCCCAGGCTGTGCTGGGGGGCAGGGCCAGCAGGGAAACCTGAGCAGCACTGGTGGCACTCAGGCTTGGCCCGCGTGCCATGTTTGGCATGAGTGCCAGGGGTTGCTGACCCCTGGTATAGTCAGTTAATTGAAGAATACAGAAGATATATGTGAACAATTCACATAGACGTTCTCAACAAAGGGGCCGGGGGGGTCGGGGAGCCAGCAGGAGGGGGGGTCAGGGAGCCAGTGGGCAGGTTGGGAAGGGGCTCCGGGGGGCCAGGAGGGTTGGGAAGCTGGTGGGCGGGGAAGGGGCTAGGGGGTTGGGAAGCCGGCAGGCAGGAAAGGCGGGGCCTGAGGGGTTGGGAAGCCAGCAGGCAGGAAAGGCGGGGCCTGAGGGGTTGGGAAGCCGGCAGGTGGGAAAGGCGGGGCCTGGGAAGACCACTGGGGGCCAGCGGTGGTGGAGCGGAGGGTTTGGAGAGGCCCCAGATGGCGGCGGTGGTGGAGGATCCTAAAACCCACCCACCTACCCCCGCACTGCTCCTGCCGGTATACCAGCACCATTTTTTGGTTTTGGGGGGTTTTTTTAGAAAAAATGCACTGGATAAGACCAAACCAGATACACAGACTGATGTACTGACATACGTTTCGATAGCTAAGCTGGGTTTAGAGAGATAAGGTAGGTGAGGTAATGCCTTTTTTTGGCCCAATACAAAGATATTAACTCACCCTCTGTCTCTCTAATATTCTGGGACCAAAAGAGCTACAACAACAATGCATTTAACATATGTTTAGGTCTTTAGTAACACCTGGAAATGCTACAATAGTTAACTTTGGAAATTTGCAAATTTCTAAGCCCAGACTATATATTTTTGCCAAATGGCATCTATCAATGTTAAACTTTCAATATAGGAAGTTATTTGTCAAGTCTGAAATAAAACTGGCAGTTCCTAATCCTTCCTGGTGCATGCCATTGTGAATGCCAATGATTCTACTACTAGCTAATATTTACTGACACCGCCTAGAGATGTTAGCTCAACTGTAGCCAGAATACACAGAATATGGTAAAACTGGCCATATCCAAGTCTGCTAACATAGCCTACTGTATCTGCCAAAATGCAAACACTTCTGAATGCACATTTTCAGCATATTATAAACCTTATTAATTAGATGCATGAGGTTCTCTCGGATATGAAATTGGGCTCTAAAGGCCTCCAGTGTCAATCTCAGAGGGATAGCGCATTAGTATATTTCAGCAAAACAAACAAGGAGTCCTGTGGCACTTTTAAAGACTAACAAATGCATTTATTGTATAAGCTTTCATGGGTATAATCCCACTTCATCAGATGCATGAAATGGAAACTGTAGTATGTTAGGTTTGTGTATGAGAGACAATTCCAGAGGGACAGTCTATTTTACCGAACCAAAAATATTGTTTTGATTCAAACAATGTGGACTAGACATTGGTTTTAAAGAACAATAGATGAGAAGGTGAGAATACTAAAAGAGGGGAAATTACCTTTGGCAGTGAGCTAGCCATTCCAAGTCCCTATTCAGACCTAATCTGATGGTATCAAATTTGCATATGAATTCCAGTTCTGCAGTTTCACATTGAAGTCTGATTTGAAGTTTTTTTGCTTGAAGTACTGTAACTGTCAGGTTTGATAGAGAATATCCAGGGAGGTTGAAGTGTTCCCCTACTGGTTTTTGAAAGTTACTATTCTTGATATTTGATTAGTGTCCATTTATTCTTTTGTAAAGAGACAGACCAGTCTGGCCAATGTATAAGGTGGAGGGACATTGTTGGCACATAATAGCATATATCACAGTGGTAGACATGTAGGTGAACGAGCCCCTAATGAAGTGGTTGATTTGGTCAGGTCCTAGGATGGTGTCACTACAGTAGATATGAGGGCACAGTTGGAAACAAGGCCATAGGGGCCAGGATGGTGTTTTCTGGAAGATCTCCAATGGACTGTAGTTTTCTCAGGGAGTCAGTGGTGTCTCAAAGCTAGCTAGGAGTTGGTTTCTTAAAATGACAATACCTACCTGGGGAAGTGAAGAAACAGACTGACAGCTCCAGATGGGTACCCAGATGTTAACTACTACAGGATAGGCCCAACAAGGAAAACAACAGAACACCACTGGTCATCACCTGTAGCCTCCAAGTCAAACCCCTCTAGCACAGCAAGGATCTACAACCTAGCCTGGAAGATGATTCCTCACTCTCTCAAGCCTTGGGAGGTAGGTCAGTCCTTGCTTACACACAGCCCGTCAACCTTAAACAAACAGTCATCAGCAACTATACATCATACAACAGGAACACTAAGGCAGGCATCTATCCCTGCAGCCATTAACAATTTCTTAAAGATTTTTCTTATAGTGAGTTCAAGGAGCAATGACTCAAAAAGTACTTATACTAGCAACAAAAACTATAGGCTATGTCTACACTATAAAAAGTTAGGTCGACTTTGTTAAGTCGACTTAATGAGGTTGACTTTAAGTTGACCTAAAGTTGACCTTATTAGGTCAACTTAAGAAAGTGGTTTCCCTTAACCGGGACTTAGTAATTCGACCTAACTTCCCTTAAGTCGACCTAAGAAAGTGGACTTATGCATCCACACTGGGCTTAGGTCAACCTAAGGAGGGTTAGTTCGAATACCCTGCTGTTCTTATTAAGTTGACCTAAGCATTCATTAGGTCGACTTAAGGAAGTCCCTTAAGTCGACCTAATGAAAGCCTAGCATGGACAGGGATTAAGGTAGGTCATCTTAAGCCTCCTTAAGTCAACCTAACTTGCCAGTGTAGACATAGCCATATTGTCCCCTTTGCATATTACTGTTGTGATCATAGGACTCATACATACCTAAAAAGAAGTACAAACATATACTTCATGCCTCCCATTAAAACACGTACTCGGAACTCCTTGATTTAATTCTTATCTATTTTATTGACTTCTTGTGTGACACTGGGAAAAGAATTTAAGCCTACTGTGTCTCAGTTCATGCATCTATAAATAAATATTTATTTGTAAGATAGAGGTATTATGAGAACTTATATTTGTAATGTGCTATAAAATCCTCAAACAAAAGATATTATATGTGTAAATATACTAAACAAAAGGAATATGGATTTAAAATTGCTTTGAAAACATTTTTCCAGACTAATTTCATATTAATTGATTTGCAAAATGTGCCCACTGCCAAACCAACACATGCACATAAATTAAAAACATACACTTGGACTAAAAAAAAAAAAAAGAGAAAGCTTATGACAAACTGACAACCTGCTCATATCAACCACACTTGGAAACTTATGAAGAGAGATGGGTTTTACTACAGATCAACAAACTCTTGTTCTAACAGACAAGATGTGTAAGTGAATTCACAAATCAAGCATCATCCAGTAAGAACCTCCCCCACCAGTTCCAAACAACAAGTACCCCTTTGAACTCCTACCCCCATGTTGGCTCCATGGTAGGATATAATACTGAACTTTTTCCATAGATCTTTATAGATTGAAAATCAGCACCTTGAATTGCACTTGAAAGGAAGCAAAAAGCCAGGGAAATTAATAAACTGGTGTAATATGTTCTTTCTGAATACTACTACTGTTCTGCATTAGCTTCCAGGTGGTCCTTAAGTGCATCTATGCTTGGAGTATTACAGTAAATTCTGCTTAGAGACTTCCATGATAAGAGATTGATTATACTGCAATGCTGAAACACTCAATCAAAAATAAATCTATAAAAGAATTAACTAGAGCTGGTCAGACCATTTTCAAGTAAATTTAATTTTGTCAAACCAAAACATTTCACAGAGATGTATCAGTTCTCCTGAGAGACTCTCACAGCCTATAACCCAGTGGTTAGTGCACTCACTTGGATGTAGAAAACCTAGGTTTAAGTCCCTATACTGTCTGATGCAGAATGTTCTGGGATGAAAAACTCTGCTCCGAATCAGGCAGAGCAGGAATTTGAACCTAGCTCTCCTAATAACCAGACCAGTGTTTTAGTCCTAACCCCCAGAACAAACCTCCAAAAAAAAAAAAAAAAAAAACGGGGATTGATCCAAAAAGTTGACATTTCAACACAATTCCATTTTCATAAAAAAACTCTAAGATTTGCTTTTCATGCCAATGCAGAATTTAAAAGAATTTTTGAAACTTGAAAAGCTGACACAAAACAGAATTGTTGTCCTCCAGCTGTTTCTTGAAATAACCTTTATGTGACACTCTATCATTAGTCTGGTGCATTATGCGTAGGTGCTCTCTGAGTGCTTTCTTCCTAGTGTAGTCTTTTACACAGAGCATGGCCTCTACAAAACAAATGCAGTATTGTTCAAATGTGTCTGACTCAGGATATACTTTCAGTTACAGGATTTAAAATTGTAAACACTCCACCTGATAACACAGACTATTTTAACCACAGCCCAGAGGGATTGAAAAGTAAGAACTATTCAGTACGTGATAATTGTTGCGTTTCTAGTCCAAGTCACCAATCAAGAGGCTGATGGGGTTTTTTTTTTAATTTTCTAATATATTTATCCATTAAAAAAAACAATAAAACATGAGCTTGATGGATAATCTGTCTAAAACTTTGTTGATACAAGAAAATCCTTAATCAATAAACCGGTTAGCAGGGTGAATGTATAACATGGATTAGACTTGAAAAGCAGTATCTTTTTATAACACAGCTGCGGCATGGTTTATGGCACAAAACACTCCAGATATTAAATTTTGAAAATATATTCTTGTCAAAAATATATTCTTGTCAAAGAAAAAATATATTCTTGTCACAATTGCATAATGAGTCTAGCTTTCCTGGTAGCACTTTGGAGGAACATCCTATTTTGACAAGAAACTAATCAAATCAGATCCATTAGCACATTTAAAAAAAGTTGGGGGTATGTGTTTTCAACACACAGATAAAGAGAGAGCATGGTTAGACAGTAGATAATGAGTAACATTATGAGTAATGGCATCATAATATAAATATTGAATGAATGCTTCATTTCATCATGGCTTTTCCAGAAAAACTCCACATCATATATCTTGGACATCCAGCAGAGCTATATTTACAAGGTCTGAAATTTTCTTTAAACTGTTCCATGCAGGGTGTTCACACATGGCAAATCATAACTAATTCCAAGGTCACAGTAATATTCAATACAGAATTTTTTAGAATTTAGAAATTGTGCACACACAAAAAAATTCTGTTATCACAAAACGTTGTTACAAGTCAAAGGATAGCATTTCAGCTGGCCAGCATTCCAAATACCACTTGGAGCTGAATACTACTGAGCTAATAATACTGTATGCCCCAGAGCTAGCAGATTTAAGGGGTAGAATTTACCCCTTACTGACAGAAAACTCCAGATTAGGCTGATGAGATCACAAATTTGAAAAATCAGGACTGGGTGTGCAGGTAACAGGCACTTATAAAAGACACAACCCCAAATATCAGGATTCTTCCTATAAAAACAGGTTATCTAGTCATCCTAGGCTAGACTAAATTCTCTACTTCCGCCTGCAGAAGAAAAAGAAAGACAGGTTCTATAAAGCTTAAATTTGCATTGTACAATTTTACCTAGTGCATTTTTGCCCAGTGTTTTGTGCTGCATTGAGTTTGGAAGTTTTCTGTTTTGGGAAATTTTTATTAAATGACTCATATAAGTGTATTTCTCTAAGGGGGAAGGAACTGTAAAAGTTGCAGGCTGGGAAATAAGTGGACTAAAAGATGATGGACTCAAGGTACAGAGCCCAAAACTCAAGGAGCTAGAGAGAGAATTTAAAGACTCTCTTTCAGAGCAGGGTCTCTACCTGGGGTCCTATTGTGCTTTAGGGTTCCCAGCCAGAGAACTAGAACCCTGGGAAGAGTGGGTGCTACAGGACTGGTCATGTGACAAACTAGCAGTAGAGCAGACTTGTTCATGGAATTTGTTCTGATAATTGGGCCTACAAATTTACCCCAGTTGTGAGTTTACCTGTAAAAAGTGAATGTAAATTCTAAGATGTCTAATGTACCACAACAAATACTGATGTGAAAAGTCATGAAAGGGAGACACAAAGACTGAATTAGTTCAAACAACACGGCCTATTGATATAGCTGAAGGACTGTGTTAGAATGAACATTTGCTAAACAATAAAAGTTTGGAAGCAGAAATCAGTGAACAAAAACTGGTGCTGGAAATTAGGCATAATAGATGGACCAAATAATGAGGGTAAGGGCTATTCCAGCTACCACTCTCTTTGTGGGTCCTTAGACAAAGAGATTTTGGGAAGAAAAATTTGCTGAAGCAAATTTCTCCATCATGGCTGCCACCCCCACTTCCTCCTCTGACCCTAAACCTTTGATTTTGAGAGATATCCTGACCAGACTGTAAGGAGGAAAAGTATAAGTAAAGGATAGAAGAACAATTTTTAGGCTTAGGTAAGGATAATGATGAAATAAGATAGGTCCTTTTGTAAGCTTTTCTTGAAAAGAATGTTTTCTCAGTACAAAGCGGAAGCAGCTGATAAACCACAAGGGAGCAGGAAGCGTTTCACAGCAACTCTGTGGTAGACTTAGGTAATAGGTGATGTAAAATAGTGACATGGGTGTATCCGAAAATTACCTCAGAGACTCACACTGTCAGCTGATGAAAAATGTTGGCTCAGCTTAATAAATACCCCAGAGAGCCAGACAGAGGGTGTGCTCCGACTGAGATCAAAGGAGTCGCTCTCCAGGGATCCAGATAGCAGCTTTACCATCTTGAGCGCGGAGTCACCGACTTTCGAAGGAAAGTCTAGGACCTCGGAATCGAGGAGGTAATGTATGAAAGTAGGATCCTACAGTAAATTGTCTGGAAAAGGTTGGAAGGGGTTCACTGAGCTCGAAGTCAAATACCCAAAATAAGTATAGGGGTTATAGGCCTTAAAACCCTGTCACTAGGATAAAGGATAAAGGATGCATCATAATATGTAAGAACTAGAAGTATAGTTAAAGTAAAAATAGAAAGTAAATAGCACCGGATGGGATCATACATATTATTCAAATCTCACCCAGTAATAGTTTGGTTTAAGAAAAACATTATGTATTGGAGTATCGGGTACTTTATCTTATGTTTAATTGTTAGTGTTTGTTTAGTGTATAACCTTGTATGTCTTTGTATTGATAATAAAGGTCTGAACTATTGTTTTCCACTTTACACAATCTCTGTGTTAGGTGTCTGTTGGTTAATTGGGGTTTCTATTTTTATCTGGGAAAATCCAGACACTTGGTGCTTTCCCCTTTTCTATCCAGGAGTCGACCGCCGGGAACGGTGGTTGGCTAAAAACCCGGAAGAGCATCCCCTGCTCGCCTAGGCTCCAAGCCTTCTTTAAGGTGTTTATCGGGGTCAGGTTATTAAGTTAGCAGGAGCCCTCTCTCGTGGGGAAACCAGAGATTTAGGGTGAAGGTTCGACAGACCAGACCACAACAGATACTGGTGCACTGAAGCAACTGAGGCAGAGATATAGGAACAACTACTTCCTAGCACCCTCTTGACCATCACTGGATCTAACTGGGTTCATGAGAGAGGTTTAAGTAAGTAGGGATTGAGTTAAGGATCCTTAACCAGTAGGGCAATTAACTCAGATAGCCATGTGGACCATATATCACATACACTGTTTGGCGTTTAACTAATCCCTATTTTGCAGTATTTTTCCAGATAAAGAATTGTGGACATTTCTTATTACTGAGGACTCCCCCGTGCTTGCAAACAGCTGGGGCAGAATGAGGGAGGTTAAAGTTTAGTTTTCTAAAGCTGAAAAAAGGAACACAGTCCTGAGTGTGTGCTTGAGTCATACATTTCCCTTTATTTTCAGAAGGGTCCCCTACACTCATTGAACCAAATTCCAAAGGGGTAGCCGTGTTAGTCTATTATAGAAAGACAACGGAGTCCAGTGGCACTTTTAAAGACTAACAGATTTAAAGTGCCACTGGACTCTGTTGTCACTCATTGAACCAGTCATTCTTGTTGCTCTCTATACCTCAAGAAAAGGTTACAATATATTTTGGTCCAACCTTGCAGTAATGAGTCAATTTGGCTCCTGTGTGTGATCATAGTGTGTGGGTTGTTTAATTTGTGCAGGGGCAGATTAAAACAGGGCACAAGGGCTATGTCTACACTTACTAAAGCTAGTTTGAATTAGTTAATTCGAACTAACATTAACTTAATTTGAACTAGCATGGCCCCACTAGAATACTAGTTCGAACTAGCCATGTCCATGCAGGGCACTTGCTTAGTTCGAATTAGTCAGTTGCATGACGGTCAATCTGCCGATTAGTTCGAACTAAGCAGTTAGTTTGAACTAATATGGCCACATTGACTTAATTCGAACTAACTATTTTGAATTAAGTGTTAGTTCGAACTAAGCAATCCAATTTATTAGTTCGAATTAAGGAAGCCCTGAATTTGAACTAATGAAAGTCTAATGTGGCCAAGGTTTAAATTAGTTAAAATTAAGCTTCCTTAATTCGAACTAACTTGCAAGTGTAGACATAGGCAAGGATCCATGACTTTGGCCAGGAGGGCCATAAAGTTAGGAACCAAGAAACAGTGAGGGGGAGGGCACTACAAATGAGAGAGCCAAGTAGCAGCACTGGGCAAGAAGGCACTCAGGAATGCTCTGAGCACCATAGCAAGGGGGACAACTCCTTGATTTGTTATTTAGATCTGATTCAAACCCTGTGTAACCTTAATCCATTGCTGATTTAAGCTAATTACTGTAAACAGAACATTGCCTGCTATTTTAGGGAATCAAATTATAAACTCAGTAATTAGAAGCAAGAAACAATTACCCTAAAAAGCAATTAGAAATCAGTTCTTCAGGGTATTGTGGTTCAGTGCTCACTCCCTTGTGTCTCTGATTAAGAGATGGGTCACTCTTGAGTAGCTGTGACTTCTGTTCATGTGTTTTTATGAACTTTTGACCATGTATAGTCAGTTTTATGATGTTTTCTGTACAGTATTTTAAAAGAGAGATAAGAGGTTAGTGATGATGTTCAGTCACAATTAACCAGTTAAATCAGTCCAGTGCTACTATAAATTCTACTCCGATCAAACTACTTCAGTGGAAAATTATAAATTTTCATTAATCTTCATATTAAACAGGGTTACACTTAACAGAGAAGGAAAAGTTAGTTTAGATCTGATTGGACTCTAGCTCTCATTGGAATTGTTCTCTGATATTTTCCATTCTCTCAGACACTCATGTGGAAAAGGGCAATAAGTCCTCATAAGTTCCATTCTGTCATCAGGGAAATTAAAAACTTGGAAAATATCACAGTGGGTAAAAAGAATAGGAGCATTAAGACATCTCACATCAGTTTCATGAACTCAATTTTTTTTCCTCTGACTAGTAATGCATGTTCAAGCATCCAGACATACTTTATAGTAGTTGGGACACACACCATGATATTGGTAAGGGTATCTATTTGTAGATCTCTTTACTAAGAGAGAAGAATGTTCCCAAAAAGTAGTGATCACAGTCAAGCTGGAATCAAGTATCAAGTGGAGCTGCACAGGGGTTAATTCTAGGTCTGGTTCTGTTCAATATCTTCATCAATGATTTAGATAATAGCATAGAGAATACACTTGTAAGTTTGAGGACAATACCAAGCTGGAAGGGGTTGCAAGAGCTTTAGAGGATCAGATTAATATCAAAATGATCTGGACAAACTGGAGAAACAGTCTGAAGTAAACAGGATGATATTTAATAAGGACAAATGCTAAGTACTCCACACTTAGGAGGAAAAATCAGTTGCACACATACAAAATGAGAAATGACTGCATAAGAAGGAATACTATGGAAAGGGATCTGGGGGTCATACTAGATCACAAGCTAAATATGAGTCAACAGTGTAACATGGTTGCAAAAAAAGCAAACATCATTGTGGAATATACTGGCAGAAGTGTTATACAGAAGACATAAGAAATGATTTTTCTGCCCTATTCTATGGTGATCAGGCCTCAACTGCAATACTGAATCCAGATCTGAGTGCCACGTTTCAGGAAAGACGTGAACGAACTGGAGAAAGTCCAGAAAAAAGAGCTACAAAAACAATTAAAAGGTCTAGAAAATGTGATTTGCGGGAAGATTGAAAACAAATTTTCTTTAATCTGGGGAACAGAAGACTGAGGGAGGACATGATAACAGTTTTCAAGTACATAAAAGATTCTTATAAGGAGGAGAGAGAAAAATTGTTCTCTAACTTTTGAGGATAGGATAAATAGCAATGAGCTTCAACTGTAACAAGGGCAGTTTACATTGAACATTCGGAAAAACTTTCTAACTGTCCATGTATTTAAGCATTGGAATAAATTGCATAGGGAGGTTGTGGAATCTCCATCATTGGAGGTTTTAAGAGCAGGTTGGACAGTCACCTGTGTTGGATTGTCTAGATAATCCTTGGTTCAGCCTTGAGTATAGGGGACTGAATTAGAACAATTATCAATATTAAACTTGAACTCTCAAGTCCTGGAATTCTTGATTTAGTCCTATGATTCCATGATTCTATAGCTTGACTCAGCTGGACAAGTGGTAGCTTTAGGCAAAGGAAGTCTAAGCCACAAAGCTTTATTGGGCTAAAATCGACACTGAAGCACGGATGAGGCATTTTTAACAAGTGTAGTAACCTTGGGAAAGAAAGGGTTAACACTATAAACAGTGAGTCCTAGAGAAGTTCCAGGAAAGCCAATAGAAACAGAGTGCAGGTTTTTTAAATGGAAGCGCAACCCTGCTGCTTGTTTGGTGGCAGCAGAGCTTCTGGAAGGATTAGGAGGAGGCCAGGTAGCGAAGATCTAGAGACACCTATGCCTAAGAAGGCTTAATTCTGTAACCAACCATGTGTGAGTAGAACTGAGAATGTATAACTAGATGCATTCAGGGTATTTTTTTGTTTGATTGTTTTGATTCTTTTTTGATTCCTCTGTGCTGAGCACATCCACCCCTCCCACTATCCTGTAACTACCCAAGTTAAATCCCAGAGAAGCAACTTTCTGTGTTTCTTACCTGTCCTTTTAATTAAAGAACATTTATCCTTTCAACATAAGTTTTGTTTCTGTGTCCTAAAAGGCAAGAGGTTTTGTGCGCACGTGCACAGACTGCGCAGCCAACTACTAAAGGGGATTCAGTCCCATTTTCAGCTTGTACCACAGCTGGGGTTCAGTCGTTCTCCTGAGGGAGGAATAAAGGCGACTGAGGGTACCGCGCAGGAAGGAATTCCCAAGTGCGCCTTACTGGGTTTTCAAGAGGTTTTTGCATTTGGGTAGTGGCAGCAATACTGCTCCAAGGCCAGGAAATTGGTAGCCTTGCAGAGTTTAAGACAAGGCTTTAGGACCTGTGCTTTTTAAGGCTCATTTAGGCCCCCCACCTTCTGCACTTGACGTGCCAGTGTGGGGAAACAGCCTTGACAACAAGTTCTCATATTCTCCTTCCATGAAGGCAACTAAAGGCCACAAAATTTGAAGAGAAAATATGTTTAAATTAAGGGGATGAGGAGCAAGATCTAGTAACTGTATTTAAAACTCTACTTGAAATATTTAAACTATAAAATGAGCTCTGCTTACTTATATGTCCTGATTAGCAAAAGAAAATAACGTGGGTGTGGAGATAATGCATATTTTAAAAGATTGTAATGTTCATTGTTGTTCCTAGAAAGGAATTCTGTTTGTTAATATGTGTTGCTTTTATACATGGAATAATGCACCTTCCTTACCCTAGTTGGACACAATAAATCAACTGTGTTAATCTTTGAAGGTTCTGGTGTTAATGATGACCAGAACCAGCTGTTTTAGCCACTACTGGTTCTGCAGATCAGATATTATGCATACAATCTGCACTTGGCTCCAGCTGGAAGCAGGGAAGTTATATAATGAGGATTATAATTCCAGTAATTCATCAACAACAAATCTAATTTGTCTAACACCGAGCAACACAGCAAGCCAGACATTAGTCCTAGAAAGGAAATTCAGGTCTTACATTTTTACAGGATAAGAAGATCTGAGCTAAACACGCACATGAACCATTTCCCTGCACGTTCTTGTCTATTAATGGATGCAAATAGCTATGGAAGAAGTTCTTTGTTTTTCTGCCATCTTCATCCAACAACTCTGATGTTACTGCAGATATTAAGATATGGTTATGGGGCTGCTGGAACAATGCCCACCCTGCCCCACCAGAATTTTTAAGAGATGTAAATAGCACTTTCAGACTTTGGAAAGAGATAAGACCTGTGCAAATATACAGTGCAAAAACAAAAGGCTAGCCAAACCTTTTGTATCAACTAGTCTTCACTACTTACTTCAGCCCTAATGTCCACACCACAGCTAAACAGCCCCTTAGCTCAAGCCCCAATCAGTTGGCATGGGCCAACCATGCATTTTTAATTGCAGTGTGCACTTGCCTTAAAGTCCCATTCTCCATTCTAAATGGCTTATGGATTAAGTTAAAAACTCATTGAAACTTTAGGGCAGAGAAGATGGGCAAACTCCAGCCCATGGGCTGCATCCAGCCTACAGGAGCCTCCCATCTGTCCCTCCAGCAGGGCCTGGCCAGAGCCTGGCAGCTTCTCTCCCTCCCTGGTTCTGCCCACTCCCACTGTGTGGGCCCCGTGGAAGCGCTCTGGTCAGAGCACAGCAGCCCAGCCCCACCTCTCTCCGTCTAGATGCCAATGTAGCCCTCAGGCCAAAAAGTTTGCCCATCCCTGTTTTAGGGTGTACTTAATTTGTAATGAAAGAGGTGCCAGGGCTCAAGCAATTTTTTTACATTCATAACTGCTGCAGCAAGCCCAGGGGTATGGGGGCTCTGAACTGCCAAGCTTACAGGTACCATGGCTCAATCCTGTTTTAAAAGAAATCTTTGATAATTTTGCCTGACAGAGGCATTGTGTGCCTCTTATGGTTAGTCTGGATTTCTTTGAAGAAAGACAGACAGACATGAGTGGAACACATAAATTTAGAACAAAAAATATCCCAACATTTGAAATATGATTTCTCCTAAAATATGAATTTATTTTAGAGATGTGAAAATTCCTGGTTGGGAAAAGACAAAAAATAAGATGAAAGTTCAGCAATTGAGAAGACTTGATATTTAAAATTCTGTGTTTGCTCCACCCTGTCCTACATAAATGTTAAAATGAATAGTAGCAGGAAGGCATATGTTCTTTTAGAACAGTTTCTTCTTGTTTACAATTCCAGTAGGCTAGAGTGACTCATGCCTCTGTAAAAAATGAAATCCCTGTGCTTACAAAAGGATGTTTTGGTACCATCTCAGAAGTTTAGTGGATAACAAAACAATACTTCTTATTTTTTAAAATAAAAATACTACCATCTATAAAAATGGCACTAAATATACAATTTCGTAGGAGTCTCTGTTTCATGCTAATAATATAGGAGATGAGGTCTGTTTTACTTTAGAACATTTCAAGTGCCAGATATTCTAAACCTAAACAGAGAACATTATAATATTTCACCCTCAGAAAATTCCAAACTGGATTAAAATTTTATTTTATTTTATTTTATTATAAAATATGATATAATATTATAAAATATTATATATTATAAAAACCTTTCATGTACACACACACACACACACACACACGAACTCATGCTCAGAATTCCTAACTTTTTTCAAAGTACTCAGTTTTGACCTATTTCTGCTCTCACTGAAAAGCATGGAAGTTTTATCATTGTCTTAAATGGAACAGATTAAGCCAATGAGTGATTTGGAAAATCTCTCTAAAATTAAATTTTTAAATTTAATTAGTTCATTTGTGTTTTATGTAGGTATTATATATTCTAATGTGCATAAACAGTACACATTTTCTCAATTTTAAACAAATGTTCTGTTTTGCTGCTGTGTTTAAGAACTAGCATACAGTTACATGCACTGTTCAGCACTTGACTGATAATTGATTGAAATGTACTAGGAGTTGTATGTATGTAATAGTATGCCTAGTATGCCTAGTATGATCGATGAGATCCTTTGTGTACCATTAGCTGGACAGGCCACTAGGTGGTGTGTCTACTTGCAACCCCAAGTGAAGGAAGTAGCAACTGCATCAGCAGGAGCCAGCGGCAGGTGAGGATTTTGTCACAATACACTATTCCAACCAAGATTTTTTTTTTTAAATGAATGGACCTGCCCTGCCAATAGCCAAAGAAAATTATGTTAAGTATCACTGTTAGACAAATTGCATGGGAACAAGAATGTTGATTCTATCCCAATGTTTGTTCTCTTTTCCTTTATGGTTTGGCAGAGTTGCTAGTTAAGTTGTTAACAGCAGTGTTTGTTTCTTCACAATACACCTCCATATAAAAGAGATTTATAGGACTACAGCTGATTATAGTATCATCATGTTTACCACAAAAGGCAGTACAGTTATGTTTCCTAGAATTTTAGTAAGAGTCCAGCTAAAAACAATGTGAAATGAGCTGCTCTCTTTTCAGATGATTGTTGTCTTTGGTCATTTTGACCAGTGACTTCTTGCTTGGAAAATAATTTACATCATGGTCAATTTGCTATAATTTTAGCCTTGAAACCTGTATTTAACATTTTTTAGATGAGTCACTAGGGGTTTATTTGTAATACAAAACATCTTTTAAATTAGCCAAACAAGCCTTCTGTTGACTTGTAGTATTAATACAAACTATTAAGAGACATGAAATCCAATTGAAATTCTAAGTGTATCAACATGTTAGAAACTGGCCAGGTTTAACAACACTTTCATGACTTCTTTTCAAAACTAGCTGTACAAAAAAAAAAAAAAAAAAAAAAACACTAGACAGCATTTAGTGCTGTTTTGATTTCTGCCTTCCACCAATTTAACTTCTTTAGGGATTTTTGCAAATGGCAGAAAGAACAGAATTATAAACATGCTGTTCCATCAAGCATTGCTCTGCAGATATCCCAGAAAAGTCTTGTTAGGGCCGTACCATGTTAACCAAAATGTGACCTCTGGCCAGTGCAGCCGTGGTGTTCTACAGCACAGTCTTAGACGGTCCTCATTTTAAAAGAGAAACATGAAAAGAAAAAAGAAAGAGGGCATAACTGAAGGAAGTATAAAAGAGGAAGACTGAGGATAAAGAAAAAGGAAAGAACACAGATTACTCTGGCAGTAAAGAGTAGTAAAAATCACATCTTGTCTGAGTATAGTCTTCACAAAACCCTGTAAAAATGATCTTCTGTACTTTGTTATTCCTATTATTTCATCCATTATTGGTGTACATGTTTTTCATAATAAAAGCTCATTTCAAAAAACCCATTTTAGTATTGATTTTTGTTGTAATTCAGAACTACTATCTACATTACTACTGTTTCTTTCTTATGCTACTGACATTTAGAATATAGCTACATTTTAATTTATGGTCATCTTCAAATTCATTAATGAAAATGGACTAGTTGCTTGTGCTTCAAAAATTGAAACCTAATGCTGAGTAGTAAACAATAAAGGCTGCTTGAATCAAATGGAACACTGTCTACCAAGTCCTGTGGCCCCCACAAACCATGA
Organism: Pelusios castaneus; assembly: GCA_007922175.1. NCBI lineage: Eukaryota > Metazoa > Chordata > Testudines > Pelomedusidae > Pelusios > Pelusios castaneus. The sequence goes on from ML685764.1 coordinate 5,942,990, forward strand.
CTTGCTATTAAAGATGAAAGTGGCTGCAGCCCTCTCCACTTCATGAAATGCAGAGCAACTTTGAGCTGACTGACACTTTGCCTAAATGAATATTTTTTATGCTCTTGAATTATTAAAAAACAAACATGAATCACACTTAGTATCAAGTTAGGTGTCTGAGTACATCTTTTCTGTACTGATTTCCAGAGGGGTAGCCATGTTAGTCTGTGTACAGCAAAAAACAACAAGTCCTGTGGCACCTTATAGACTAACAGATTTTGCTTATGATTTTTGCTTCGGCTTATGCCGAAGGACATCTTTTCTGTACTATAATCCAAAGTACTGAATCGGTTTACAAATGTAGAGAGGAAAAACCCAGGGGCTAAATGCTATTTGAATAAACATCTTGGGTGACAGGATGCAGACAACTACAGTATAATGAAAAACAGTCAGCAGAGGATAAAACAAAATAGAACATAAAGTAATACTCTTTAATGATTCATGTTTAGAGATAGTCAAGTTCCAAAGGGGTAGCCGTGTTAGGCTATTGCAGAGAAACAAAGAGTCCTGTGGCACTTTTAAAGGCTAACAGATTTATTTATTGCATATGAGCTTTCGTGGGAGAAAATAGTGTGGACAAGCAGACCAGGTAGTCCAGTATTGTGCCTCTGAAAGTAGTTAAGACAAGAGTCTTTAGTGGAAGATGCAAGAAATTTAGTGGACAATTATGGAATAACTACAAGAGAAAGGTAATGGGGGCTAACCCTGTAGCTGTGACAACTCCACTTTTTGCCACTTTGAAAACAGACCACTGATATTTACTCTCTTTTCTTTCTCTCTCATACGCATTTTCTAATCCATGACAGAACTTTACCTTCTAATCCAATAATTTTTATTGACAATCTAGTTTTGTGAGGGGCTTTATGAAAGAGTTTTTGGAATTCCAAGTATCTAATCAACCAACCTGTTATTGACAGGAGGTCTGTGGAGCTAAGACAGGAGTTATGCAAGTTCTGGGGAGGAGATGAACTGCAAACAAGTCCCAGCCATGTGGTGGTCTGCTGTAGGTTTAACTCTTTTTCCCTGCCTGCTGAGAGCCTTTGGTCAACAGATAAGTCTTAGGAAGGTGTTCATCTGAATCACCTTAATCAGCTGTTGGTCATGGGCATACAAGGCGGAGTGTCTTGCAGGTGATAATTAGTTAGGCTTGTTATGTTAACATAACTGGAAACAGGTGAGCTGCCACCCTAGAATCAACTCTAACCATGGTAGAACTGTGGACTACACCCTGAGAGAGGTGAAGTAGTGAAATTTGGCACCTGAGGGGGATGAACTTGAGAGGTACTGTACAGGAGGTCTAAGGCAATGCTTATCCTGTAACCATGGCAAGATGATGGGGAGAGGGGTCTTGTAGCTGGTGATCCAGGGTTTGATGGTGGACAAAGTACAGCTGAGGCCTGTCATTGGAAAGTGTGTCCACAGGAGAAACTGGAGGAAGAGATCATGTATGAAAGCATCACAGCAGCCATTTCCTCATTCCAATTTTAAATATGTAGCTCATAAGTGAATGAAGCCAGAACATGAAACCTAAGGGGAAATCTATGTAAAAGTTGAGGCTCACTGTTGCTATTCATCAGAAAGGAAGGAGATTTAAAATTCCACAAACAATAACAAGTGCTCTGATTTTTCTCAACAGCTTAGTATTGCACATACATACACATCTATATTTAGTATACTAGTCATTACTTCTTACCTGAGATCTTTCAAAAGATGTCCTTCAATTAAAATTTCAACTAAAGTAGCAGCTTTTAAGCCAGTTATTAAAAGCAAACATAACTGTTTTTTCAAGATTTAAACTATAGCTCTTCTAAGTTTAGTGACAAGGGCTTTTGAAACTTGAAAGAATAGAAAAGCATGGCACAAATACCACTAAGATTCATCTTAACAACAAATGTATAAATTTAGTTCTCATGAAAGCAAGGAACAAACACTAGGAGAAACAAATACCTTTTTGGAGTTTAAGTAAATAATTTTTCCTACTGAAGGCTGAAATGTTGGCCTCTTTCATCAAATGAGAAGTTACAGAACAGTTGCCCATAGTAAATTTTGTCAGCAAAAGATTTGATCCTGAACCAGGTGTCCGAATCAAGGGTGTCTCCTAGTGATTATTTAATTTTGTTATCTCTTGACAAAAATAAAACACCAGTTAAGACCTTATTCTGAAGAAGCTGGATTTGAAATTGTATTGCCATATGGGATCTACATCCTGGAGACTGAATTGGGACCCACAAACTGTTTCAGTTTAAAGTTTTAAACATCAAAGGTAAAAATACATCAATTTTATCTTACAAGTGTGGAAGTTAGAAGATTTAAGTATGTCGTAGATGGTATGGGAAGAGATTGTGTATTGTTGGGACCAAGAAAATATACCAGAGTGCTTATTATGGCTTGTTATATAAAACAAAATGGAGTTCTCTATAAAACAAAATGGGTTCCCCTGACAAAAAGGCTTCTGGGTTCAGTTACGTAATGTTCTGTTACTAATTTGTAGCAATTTGCTGTCTCTGGGCAGATATTCAAATGACCCATGAATATGTAACACCTTAGTCTATATAGCATCTGGGCTATTGGTAAGGTGGGCTGGCTAGTTCAGACCCTAGCCCCCTGCTGCAGCAGAGTTTAATAAAGCTGGATGGTTGGTTTGAAATCTGAGTCTGAAGACTGATGATTTGAGTCATCGACAATTTTGGAGTTTCCACCGAGATCCCAAACGCCTCAACCACTCCGGAACACCAGGTCACCTTAGGTTGGGAACTCCAAACAGCCGGCTTAGAGTGAGTTCACTCTCTTGTGACTTCCCATGCCTGAGACGCCCTGCTGAGCTGTGAAGTTGCAGAGCTATGGGACTGAACCTGTTGGTTCACATCCAGCTTTTCCCTTTTCCTTTTTTGATTTATTTTAATTTGAGAGCTGTTTCACTGTTCCTGATTTCTTCTGGATCTTGGGGTAAAAGTTTCAGCGCTCACCTTCGTTGTAAGTATACTCTGAAGCGCGTCAAGGACGTGGGCTGAGAGTGAGTATGCCATTTTAGGTTGGTGTTTTGTCTGGGACAGATGGCTGACTCAGGTTTTTGGGTGGTGTGGCTTGCAAGTGGATATTCCAAGGCATCGTAGCTTGCTGGGGAATGATCGGAGTAACACGCACCTATGGAGGGCTTGTCCTTGTCACCCCAAATGTTTTTTGTGTCTGATGAGTGAGTGAAGTCCCTTTTCCATCTGTAGCCGCACCAGGCCTACTGCGAGTTTCACGGCTGTGATCGGTAATGTCCTGAAAGCAAGGGCAGTGGATTGGACAAAACCTTTTACTCTTGGCACTGGGCATCACCCTGATGAACCCGTTACCTTTTCCCTTTTGTGTCTGTATGAAAGAGAGTCCTCGGGGCCTATCTGGGCTGTAGAGTGCTTAACTCAGCGACCATCCAGAGTACAGCATGGCTTATCGGGGTGATTACGGGGCTTAAGGAACGGTGGCAGAGATCCTTAATCTGCCCATCTGGGGACCCACAGAAGCCACTAGCTGGGATTGTCATCTGTTGCTGAACATTGTTTTCGCACTCTAGAGAGTAGTCATCAAAAGAAAACTGAGCGGCTCTTAGCTCTTCAAATTAGCCATTTTCAGAGAACCAATCCAGGCAGAGGTCTGGCTCCAGGGCAATTTAGACAGAAAAAGAAACCATTGCCAACAGACCTCTGTCATATTTGCAAACAGAAAAGACATTCAAAAAATGTGTCCTAGGCGACCACCGGATACGGATCGAGCAAATCCTACTCCTTGGTTTCCACCACCACCACAGTGACAACCAGTTGGGGACAGGGAACAACCTTCTCTCTGTGCTCCCTTGCTTACTTTATCCTCTGCAGGGGAGCTCACTTTGAAGGTTGGTGAAGTTGAGGCTCCATCCCTCATAGATACTGGTGCTACCATGTCAACTATTAGACCAGATGTGTTACCTAATCCTCCATTATCTGGGAAACTGGTTAATGCTGTTGGTATCTCGAATGTTCCCATCCCTCATCCTGTCACGGAGCCATTGCCAGTTACTATTGGACCTTTATCAGAATTGCATGCCTTTTTATTAAGTTCTACATCTCCTGTCAATTTACTGGGACAAGATTTGTTATGCAAACTTGGGTGTACCATATACTATACAGAAGAGGCAGTCTTTTTAGAGGTGCCTAATGAATCTGTATTAGGAACAGAAGCTCTGTTAAACACCTCGAATGTTGCTGTTCTAATTACTTTAAGTCTAACCTCTGAACAAGAAATCTTATTGTCAGAGGTTCCAGACTCATTGTGGGCAACTCATTCAACTGAGATAGGAATCATGAATACTAAACCTGTATACATTTCTGTTAAACCTGGTGAAGTTTTACCTCAGATTAAGCAATATCCCTTAAATCCTGAGGCAGAACGAGGTATTGCTCCAGTTATAGAATCACTGCTACAACAAGGGGTGATATCTGAATGCCAGAGTCCATGCAATACACCAATACTGCCAGTACGAAAATCAGATGGGAAATCATGGCAGTTCGTACAGGATTTGAGAGCTATTAATAAAATAGTAGTCAACTTTTCTAGTAGTGGCTAACCCTGCGGTTATCCTAAATCATATACCTACAGATGCCACTTATTTCTCTGTAATTGATTTATGTAGCGCCTTTTTCAGTGTATCCATTCATCCTTCATGTAGATATTTATTTGCTTTCACCTTTGGTTCTAAACAGTGCTGCTGGAATTCATTACCCCAAGGGTTCTGTGAGTCACCCTCTTTATTTTCCCAAGCATTACATAATGATCTCATAGATTTAGGTTTTCCTTGTGAATCTGTTATGCTTCAATATATGGATGGCCTGCTTATATGTAATATGGATTTAACATCATGTACAAAAGATACTCTATATTTGTTAGAGTTTAGCTCTCAAGGGACATAAGATATCTAAGCAAAAGCTGTAATTCTGCCAAACTGAGGTACAATACTTGGGACATCTAATTTCACATGGACAGAAAACTATAACACCTCAAAGAAAGACTGTGGTTCTTCAATTCCCTTGCCCTACAACCCAAAGGCAACTTTGGGCTTTTCTGGGTACTGTGGGATTTTGCAGAGAATGGATTATCAACTATGCCCAAATTGCCAAACCTCTACAGGACTTAACACATAAGGGAGTGACTGATCCAATTCCATGGACTCAGGAAGCTGAAGAGGCATTCATTGCTTTAAAAAGAGCTCTTACTACAGCTCCTGCATTAGGACTGCCTGATTACTCAAAGACTTTTGTTTTATACTGTTGTGAAAAGGAAGGATGTGCATTAGGGGTATTAACTCAAGACCATGGTGGTAAGCAGCGTCCAGTGGCCTATTTTAGCACCTGGCTAGATCCTGTGGCAAAGGGATATCCACCCTGCCTAAGGTCTGTGGCAGCTGCTGCTCGTTTGGTACAACAGTCTGAAAATTTAGTCTTGCAATCGCCCCTCATTTTAAAAGTCCCCCGTGCAGTAGAAGCTTTGTTGCTGAGTACTAAAACCTAATACCTGTCCAATGCTCGTCTTGCGCAATATGAGCTATTATTGTTAACAGCTGCTCATGTTACTGTGACCCGCTGTTCGACTCTGAATCCAGCTGCTTTGCTCCCTTTACCCACTGATGGGGAACCCCAAGACTGTTTAGCGGCTGTAGATATTTTAATGAGGCCTAGACCCGATTTACAGGATGTTCCGCTCTCTAATCCTGATCTTATATTATATGTTGATGGGTCATGTTTAAGGAGTCAAAATGGAAAACTGGTCTCAGGCTATGCCATTGTAACAGATCATGGGATTTTAGAATCTGCCCCATTGCCTGGTGTGTCTTCTGCACAAGTAGCAGAATTGATAGCTTTAATTCGTGCCTGCTATCTAGCAAAAGACCAATCAGTTACCATTTACACTGATTCCAGGTATGCTTTTGGAGTGGTTCACGATTACGGAGCATTATGACAACAGAGAGGATTTATGACAGCTACTGGTACTCCTATTCGTAATAGTCCTTATATTGCACTACTCTTGCAGGTTATACTTCTACCTACTAAAGTGGCCATTGTGAAAACCTTAGGTCACAGCTCTGCCAACACTCAAGAGGCTGCTGGAAATTGTGCTGCAGACACAGCGGCTAAAGCAGCTGCCTTACGACCTCCAGAGCCTGAGGCAACATTAGCTGCATCATTACCATCACCTCCAGAACTGGTTGCTTTGCAGAACAAAGCACCAGATGGAGAAAAGCAGATTTGGCTTAAATCAGGTTGTTCTATAGGCTCCGATTCTCTCTGGCGACACCCAGACGGCTGCTGGGTCGCACCAAGGATAATCTACCCTGCCTTGGCCGCAGTTTTACATGACATCTCGCACATTGGCAAGGAGAGCATGCTTAAAATTCTAAATCAAAATTGGTTTGCTCCATCATTTAGCCAGACGACAGCTACTTATTGTAGGTCATGTGTAATTTGCCAATCCCATAACATCGGGAAAACTGCAAGGGTTACACCAGGGCATAGAGAATTACCTCAGATGCCCTCTTCTCACTTGCAGATGGACTTTGGTCAATTACCAAAATGTAAAGGGTATGAATATTTGTTGGTGTTGGTATGTTTGTTTTCTGGCTGGGTGGAAGCCTTTCCATGCAGACATGCAGATACCTGGGCTGTGGTTAAGGCCCTACTAAATCATATTATTCCAACCTGGGGAATTCCTGCTACTTTGTCCAGCGACAGAGGAACTCATTTTACAAGTAAGGTGATGAAAAATCACAAAGCTTCTGAAGATAAAACATCATTTGCACTGCCCATATCATCCTCAGAGTACAGGTGCAGTAGAATGAAGAAATGGTGTCTTAAAGAATAAGTTGGCAAAGATATGTCAGGAGACTGGTTTAAACTGGGTGGATGCTCTGCCATTAGCGCTGATGAGTATTAGATCCCAACCTCAGAGAAAACATGGTCTAAGTCCCTTTGAGATCGTAATGGGAAGACCTATGAGACTGCCTTCCTCACCAATACCTGTTCCAGACTTAGTTCTTGCTAAGGAATCTATGGTAAAGTACTGTATAGCTTTAACTAAGCAATTGAAAGCTTTGCATTTACAGGTTAAAGCTGCTACTTCATCAGAGCCAGACCATCAAGCCTGTCATACCCTGGAACCAGGAGATTGGGTATTTGTAAAAGCATTCTCTAGGAAATCAGCATTAGAGCCCAGGTGGAAAGGACCCTACCAAGTCCTGTTGACATCCCATACAGCACTCAAGCTATCAAGATTCAACTCGTGGATTCACGGTGCCTCACAGTGCAAACCCACTGTTGCACCAACAGTGGAGCACCGCAGGGGGAAAACCCCAGAAGCAGATGAACAAACAACATCATGGGAGCAACGCAGGTGTGGCACCAGTACCCCAAACGCAGAAGTAGACGAAGCAGTGGAACAGGAAAAACAACCTTCTGTTAAAACATCTGCTGACACGTGTTGGGTTGCTAAGCCCATTGGAAATCTTAAACTCCAGTTTACAAAATCTACCTCGTCCCCTAAACCATGAAGTTTAATGGGTTCTTTTGTTTAATTATCTTGTGTTCATTAATAATATTGTCACCTGCAAATGTTTTTTTTAAGTTTCTTGTCCAATATACTAAAGATTTAAATGTATCCAACTGCTGGGTATGCTCCCATGTACCAACTCATTCTCAGGGAGGCATCCCTATGATTCCAATTCCTATACTGGCAAAAGATCCTAGATGGACAGGTCCTCATGGGGGTCCCCAAGCCACCTGGAAAGATGTTAACAGAAATGTTTCTGAGTATATTAGAGTTAGATACTCCTTTTCCTGAGAACATAACCTGTTTTCGTTGTAATGTTTCTGGGAATCCTTCCTTGGGGGAAACTCCCAACTGTTCCAAGGTAATTGAGGATCCTGCCTGGAACTGGTATATGTGGTGGTTTCATGGATTATACTCAAAAAGTAAGGTCAGCAAGCAGATGTATTGTAAATATGGGCAAACTGCCTTGGTAGGACAGTATTGGGTCTTTGGGGACAAGGCTTATAAGCATTGGCCAGTAGGCTGGAATGGTGTATGTTATCTTGCTTCATTACTTCCAGCGATTAGACATACCACAGGACCTCTACAAGAACTGTTTCCTAGACGACAGAAGAGAACTATAACTGAGGCTCAGAGATTTTTGGGGTATTATGTTTCCATCGCTTGGTGTGGGATCGCTATTAAAGAAATATGCAAGGTGGCCTTAGTTTTGGAAGAAGTGGCTAATGATACAACAGCTTTAACTGCTATCAAGGAAGAGCTAAGCTACATCAGACAAATGGCCCTCCAAAATCGCATGGCCTTAGATTTTATCTTGGCTACTAAGGGAGGAACATGTGCTGTTATAGGGAAAGAGTGTTGCACTTTCATACCGGACAATGACAATCCAATCTCCAGTGCAATAGACAAAATTCATGATGCAGTAAAATCTTTGCATCAAGAAGATGACTCTTGTGGACTCTGGGCTTGGTTCGGGGCGCTAGGGTCAAAAGTGCTTCATGGAGTTGTGTTAATAATCATATTCGTATTGTGTGTTTATATTTTTATAATGTTTATTCAATGTTGTGTTCAAAAAATAACCAGAAGATTGGAGGTAAATCAGTATGTAGAAGAGAGATAAATGGTATTGAAGGATCAGGAAAGAAAATTAAAGATACAGGAAAATGTAGTGAGGGAGTGTGGCCCCCCTCGGAGATAGACAGCCTGGGCCCAGTTATACCTGGATGGGCGGAGCTGGAGGCGGCCTATCCGTCAGGCCGGAAGCAGGTGGGCGGGACAGGAAGTATAAAGGGGAAGCCTGAAAGCTCAGTGGGAGGGAGGCAGCCGAAGGGGAAGGGTGTCTCTCTGCTCCCTCCCCAGCACCCGCCTGACCACTACCCTGCTGAAGACCTGCCCGCAGCCCCGATGGTCAACTGAACCCCACCTGGACCGCCCGCTGAGACCGGCCACACAGGAACCTGAACCCAGAGGAGTTCCTGGACCTACCATTACCCACACAGCCTGCGGATTCTTCGGACAACAGCCTCCCGGTACCGAGCTGTGACTTGGAGGAGCTCCCTTTGGCCAGTAAGGATGCACCACCCCCAGAGGCTGGCTGCAACCTGGAGGAGTTACCCTTAGCACACAACGTGGACGAGCTTTGTGACCTCCCACTGGGTGACTACCCTGAGGAGGATGACGACAGGGGCCCAGAACAGGTACCAGCAGGGATGGGGGCAGGAAGTGGCCCAGGGGACCAGGAGGCCTCTTACGACTCGGTGATGCCTGAGCCTGAGTCCATGTGCCCTGGTGGGAATTCCGCCGGGCCCGTGGTAGAACCCTCTGCCACGGATAGGGACCTGGGCTGGGACACAGTGGAGTTGGGTGGGCCTGCGTCCCCCCTTCTGGTAAACCCCCAGAAGCCTTGGCTGGCAGCGAGTCTCCCCTTCCTGCTGTGGAGACTTAGGTGCCTGGTTGTTTTCCTGCCTGCCCCGCCCGAGGGGCCAGAGACAGGTTTGTTTTCCTGTCTGCCCCGCCCAAGGGGCCAGAGACAGGTTTGTTTTCCTGCCTGCCCCGCCCGAGGGGCCAGAGACAGAGTTTCTTTGCCTGCCCACCTGCGGGGCGTGAGGCAACCCCGCTTGCACATCTGCCTGAATCGTCGGGCAGAGGGACTAAGAGAGAGGCCAGGCACCTAGCCGTGGAGGGCCGGTCGCCTGGCTTACACTGGTGCCTTCTCTGAGGAGAAAACCCTTCCCTGAGTTCAGGGAGACTGTGGAGTGCCAGATAAAGACTTACCAAGATGGACCTGGAGGAATTAGTGAGGAGGTGGGCCGAGGCCCAGCAGCAGCAGCAGGCTGCCCTCTTAAAGGAACAGGAGCAGCTGCTCCAGCAATTGGGGATACAGCAGCAGCAAGTGATCCAGCAGCTAAGAGACCAGCAGCAAGAACAACAGCGACAGAGTTTCGAGCAGCTGGTGGCTCTGCTGCCCTGGATGACAGGGACCCCAAGAGGGGGGAAGGAAGCCCTGGTCCCGGGTGGCGCTTCATGGCCCCGCTGTCTTTCCAAAATGGGGCCCTGCTTTGCCTGCGGCCAGATGGGCCATCTATTTCGCCAGTGTCCCGCGATGGACTGCGCCTACAGCCAAGTGTGCTCTGGGGAGACTCAAGTGGCCCAAACCACTGCCGCTTGGGTGGTAGTTCCCGTCCTCCTGGGAGGAGAGCGACTGCCGGCTCTGGTGGACTCCGGTTGCGGGCAAACCATGGTTCGGCGACGCCGCGGCCTAAGGACCGGACCGGGAGGGGATCCCATATGCCTGTGGTGCATCCATGGGGACGTACGGACCTACCCCAGTCTTCGGGTGACCTTGATGGTGGGGGGCCTCACCAGGGAAATCCAGGTCGGGGTGGCCGCGAAGCTGCCATATCCCATAATCCTGGGACGGGATTGGCCCGCTTTCCACCAGGTGCTGCAGGGGGCCACACAAAAGGAGAGTCAGGACCTACTGGCTCTGGAGGGAGAAGAGGTCAGAGCCCCCAGCAAAGACCAGCAAGATCCTTACTCGGAGGGAGAAGCAGCCGGGTTGTTGAGGAGCGCTGAAGAAAGGGGCCACTCCTCCCTGGCTGCCTGGTGGACGGACTATACACGGGACCAATGGGAGGATCCTACTCTGAGCTGGGTGTTCGAGCAAGTGGTGGCGGTTGACGGGAAGCCGATGGATCCACGAGGGGCGACCCAATGGCCCCGCTTTGAGTTGATCCAGGAGCGGTTATACCGAATCACCCAGGACCCCCGGACGCAGGAGGCTCGCTCTCAGTTGCTGGTGCCCAAGTGCCATTGGCAAGCAGTGATGAAACTGGTGCATGATGTCTCTGCGGCCGGACACCTGGGGCAGGAGAAAACCATGGCCAGGGTAGCAAGTCGGTTTTACTGGCCTGGAATTCACCAAGACATAAAGACCTACTGCACGTCCTGCCCGGCGTGTCAGTTGGCGGCCCCGGCCGGGGTACCACGAGCTCCCCTCATTCCTATGCCAGTAGTGGATACTCCATTTGAGAGAATCGCCATGGACTTGATAGGACCCCTTACCAAGAGTGCGGCAGGATACCAATATATTTTGGTAATCCTGGATTATGCCACACATTTCCCTGAGGCCATCCCACTAAGATCTGCTACGGCCAAGGTAATCGCCGGGGAGTTGATAAAGATATTCGCCCGAGTGGGCCTTCCAAAAGAAAGCTTGATGGATCAGGGCACCAAATTCACCTCCCGGGTAATGCAGGAAGTGTGCAGCCTACTGGGGATTCGGCAGTTACAAACCTCAGTATACCATCCCCAAACTGACTGCCTCGTAGAGAGGTTCAACAGGACACTCAAGAGGATGCTGCGCAAGTTCCCCCCGGAGGAACTTCGCCATTGGGACCAACCCTCCCTGTTGCTGGCGGTCCAAGAGGTACCCTAGTCCTCCACTCAGTTTTCACCGTTCGAGCTACTCTATGGACGACAGCCCCGGGGCTTGCTGGACCTGATGAGAGAAACGTGGGAGGAGGCCCCGTCTACGAGCCAGGGCCTTCTACAGTATGTTACCCGGTTGTACGACAACCTTGCTAGAACTGGCGCTTTGGCAAGAGACAACCTGAAAGCTGCGCAAAAGGCCCAAGAGAAGGGATATAACAAAGGGGCTCGTACCCGAAGCTTCACGCCAGGGGATCGGGTCTTAGTCCTTCTCCCTTCAGAGGGATCTAAACTGTTGAGCCGCTGGCAGAGGCCTTATGAGGTCATCAAGAAGGTAAGCCCAGTCAACTCTGAAGTCCACTAACCCGACCGGAAAAAGAAAACCCAAATCTACCACATAAACCTTCTGAAAGCCTGGCGTGAGAGAGAAGGACTGAAAGACCTATCCTCCTGAACCAGAATTGGGATCCCAGTTACCCCTCCCAGTGGAGGCGGAGCAGCCCACACTTGGCGATACCCTCATGCCATTGCAAAGAGACCAAGTTAGAAGCCTCCTGAAGGCGTTCCCCCGGGCCTTCACAGCTGCCCCAGGACGGACAGCGGGGTTCCAGAACACCATTCAGACGAGTCCGGGAGAAGTGGTCAGGGAAGCGCCCAGACCAATCCCCCGCCAGATGCGAGAAGTGGTCGAACAAGAGGTCCAGGCAATGCTGGAATTGGGGGTCATCGAATGCTCCCGGAGTGAGTGGCGGACCCCCATCGTACTGGTTCCTTAGCCTGATGGAATGAAACGATTCTGTATCAACTTTAGAAAGATAAACGCGATTTCGAAATTTGATGCCTACCCCATGCCCTGGGTAGACGAGCTTCTCGAGCGCTTAGGAGAAGCCTGTTATATATCTACCCTGGATCTGACAAAAGGGTACTGGCAGATTCTGCTGGCACCTGAATCCAAGGAAAAGACGGCCTTTGCCACCCCTAGCGGACTGTACCAATTCACCCGGATGCCTTTCGGGCTCCACGGGGCCCCTGCAACCTTCCAACGAATCATGGATTGCCTGCTGACCACACACACTGAATATGCAGCAGCCTACCTGGATGATGTTGTCATTTATAGCCGTCAGTGGGAGGACCATCTTCCGCGGGTAGCGGCCGTTCTCCGAACCCTTCAACAAGCCGGGCTGAGCTCCAACCCAAAAAAATGCCGCCGAGGGTTTCAGGAGACCATGTATCTGGGATACGTCCTTGGGAGAGGAAAGGTGAGACCCCTAGTGGGGAAGGTCCAAGCAATTCAGGACCAACCCCCACCGACTACCAAGAAACAGGTGCGGCAGTTCTTGGGCTTGGTGGGATATTACCGACGGTTTATACCAGGTTTTGCCACGATCGCAGCTCCCTTAACAGAGCTATTGAAGAAAAGTCAGCCACAGCAAGTGCACTGGACAGAGGGGTGTGCAGAAGCCTTCCAGACCCTAAAGGACTGCCTATGCCATGAACCCGTTCTATACAGCCCAGATTTTAGTCAGGAGTTTGTAGTCCAGACAGATGCCTCGGATGTGGGACTTGGGGCAGTCCTTTCGCAGACAGTCAATGGGGAGGAGCACCCAATCCTCTACCTCAGTAGGAAACTGTTCCCCAGGGAGAAAAATTATTCAACCTTTGAGAAGGAGGCCCTAGCAATCAAGTGGGCAGTGGAGGCCCTCTGGTACTACCTCTGGGGGACTCAGATCACAGTGGTATCTGACCATGCACCCCTCAAATGGCTACAGAGGATGAAAGACACCAATGCTCGCCTTATGCGCTGGTATCTAGCCCTGCAACCCTTTGCCCTCACGGTTCAGCATCGAGCGGGTAAGGATAACGCAACTGCGGATGGCCTATCCAGATTGGGCAAGGGAGGCCAGTCCAGCCCCGAAACCCGGAGGCTGAACTTGAGGGGGGGTGTGTGTAGTGAGGGAGTGTGGCCCCCCTCGGAGATAGACAGCCTGGGCCCAGTTATACCTGGATGGGCGGAGCTGGAGGCGGCCTGTCCGTCAGCAGGTGGGCGGGAGAGGAAGTATAAAGGGGAAGCCTGAAAGCTCAGTGGGAGGGAGGCAGCTGAAGGGGAAGGGTGTCTCTCTGCTCCCTCCCCAGCACCCGCCTGACCACTACCCCGCTGAAGACCTGCCTGCGGCCCCGACGGTCAACTGGACCCCACCGGGACCACCCGCCGAGACCAGCCATACAGGAACCTGAACCCAGAGGAGTTCCTGGACCTACCATTACCCACACAGCCTGCGGACCCCTCGGACGACAGCCTCCCGGTACCGAGCTGTGACTTGGAGGAGCTCCCTCTGGCCAGTGAGGACGCACCACCCCCAGAGGCTGGCTGCAACCTGGAGGAGTTACCCTTAGCGGACGGCGTGGACGGGCTTTGTGACCTCCCACTGGGTGACTACCCTGAGGAGGATGACGACGGGGGCCCAGAACAGGTACCAGCAGGGATGGGAGCAGGAAGTGGCCCAGGGGACCGGGAGGCCTATTACGACTCGGTGATGCCTGAGCCTGAGTCCGTGTGCCCTGGAGGGAATTCTGTCGGGCCCGTGGTAGACCCCTCTGCCATGGATGGGGACCTGGGCTGGGACGCAGTGGAGTTGGGTGGGCCTGCGTCCCCCTGCCTCCCCCCTTCTGGTAAAACCCCAGAAGCCTTGGCTGGCAGCGAGTCTCCCCTTCCTGCTGTGGAGACTTAGGTGCCTGGTTGTTTTCCTGCCTGCCCTGCCCGAGGGGCCAGAGACAGAGTTTCTTTGCCTGCCCGCCTGCGGGGCGTGAGGCAACCCCGCTTGCACGTCTGCCTGAATCGTCGGGCAGAGGGACTAAGAGAGAGGCCAGGCACCTAGCCGTGGAGGGCCGGTCACCTGGCTTACGGAAGAATTTGAAAGATTAAATGAATTAGAAATGTAAAGGTTGGCTTCAGCTTAATGGTAAGCTTGGCCAAAAGGAGGGAACTGTGGAAGTTAAAAGAAGATTTAAGTATGTCGTAGATATTATGGGAAGAGATACCAGAGTGCTTATTATATAAAACAAAATGGAGTTCTCTATGAAACAAAATGGATTCCACTGACAAAGAGGCTTCTGGGTTCAGTTATGTAATGTTCTGTTACTAATTTGTAGCAATTTGCTGTCTCTGGGCAGATATTCAAATGACCTATGAATATGTAACACCTTAGTCTATATAGCATCTGGGCTACTGGTAAGGCAGGCTGGCTAGTTCAGGCCCTAGTCCCCTGCTGCAGCAGAGTTTAATAAAGCTGGATGTTTGGTTTGAAATCTGAGTCTGAAGACTGATGATTTGAGTCATCGACACAAGCCACATAGTTCAGGCAGGGGATAAGTGGAAGTGTTTACATTTACTATACAGTGTTTTTAATTTTTTCCAGGGTATGTGAGAGTTAAATCCACATGGAAAAAACTTGTGTTTAGATTTTGTGTAAATCCACATGGAAGCATAGGTTAGTTTACTTGCACCTTGGTATAAATTAATACATTGTACCTTTACATTTTTATTAAGTGTTTATATTGTAAGAACTTCAAGTGATTTCCTGCAATATACATTTCACAAATGTTCATTGTCATTCACAACAGGGCACCTATCCTGTGGGCTAGATAGGTGATTTAAAATGGAAATTCCAGACTGACCACAAACATGTCAGGAGTCCTGGGAATTTTGCAGCAGACCAATGAAAATGAAAGGGGAAAAAAAAGTGCAGCTGACCCAAAAGGGACTTCACAGCTGTTTCATGTTGTTTTTCCTTGAACAATCTTTCATCACTTAAATAACCACCATGCATTCCTTCTATAGGTCAAAAGAGTGAGGTTCTCCTAAAAAACCCCATACAATAGATATATACTCTGATGGGCATCAAGGTTCTGCTGCTACTGGCTGTGCTGCTGACCACAAGGAATTCCACAGTTTCCTTTGGCTATGGATTTATGCCAGGGCTCTAGGAAAACAGAAATGCTGTTCAGAGCTGAGTAAAGATGCCTCATTATTGGGGGAAAAAAATAGGAAATATTTCAGACTTTAAGGTATTCTAAGATATACAAAAGAAGGTTGTAAATAAAAGAACTGAAGAGAGATATAACATCCAGTTGCAAAACTATCATTTAGAAGAAATACTTAATGCAATAGCACAATTTTAAGATGTTTTGAGGATGACTTTAGCACTATTGAAAATGAAGAATGGGCAGTAGCAGTCTAAGAGTGGATTCATAATTCTGGACCTTCCTATTCTATTCCAAAGAGGTTTCCACAGTGCACCAGTTTCACCAAGAGTCATTTAACTAGGAAATTACATGCAGAAAACTGCCTTAAAACAACATTAAAGTTACAAAGTCTAATACTTAAAAGTTAGAAAATGCCAGAATTAAGGTTGCCTGCACAACCTCCTTATGTGGTATGCATTAAGATACCATTTCAATGTCACTTTTGCTGTGTTCAGTAGATAGTTTGAATCAAAGGTTCATCCTTAGTTTTGCTCCCTAATTCGCACATGCACAATTCTCATCTCCCAAAGTTAAACCTAAGAAAGCCTGGGCAAAACCTTGTACATCCAAAGTTGCAGATGCAATTTTATAGAAAACTTGAAAATTTGGCTTTCTGCATTATTTTGTTGAGTAACGTACAGTAATTGGTACTCTATTTTAGTACATTTCAAAGAAAAATTTTTTGTAAAAATTCCCTTCAAAATTGGCAAACATTTACAGTTAAGATTTAAATTGACCATATTAATAAGTACATTTATATTCTTTCACTTCATATTAGTAGAGTTTGGGGGTTCAGGTTTCAGGGGGGTTATTTAAGAATTGTTATACTTGGTATTGTTATAACAATTGGGGTCACGGATTAGTTGCTTTTGGCACATTTTAGTTTACACAACGTTTATGAATCAATTGCCTGTTGCCTACTCAGACTACAACCTCTCTTCATCTATGGCTGCCAGACCAGTTCCACTTCAAGGGGCTTTCACTTCTAATTAGTCTAAATGCTGACTCTGACAGACTGGGAAGACTCATGCTAATAATTTCTGAATAAAACCTAGAAGTCTCTAAACCTATAGTCAGGCCCATTAGGGCTTGAAAATTACTTTTTTTAGTCTATAGCTTTTCCTCAAGATTCCTAGTACTACTGAAAAAATGAGAGTCCTGTGGCACCTTAAAGACTAACAAATTTCTTTGGGCATAAGCTTTCATGAGCTGCAACCCACTTTGTCAGATAGCACTACTTAATTATTTATTGGAGACAATGCTGTATATATGTAGAAATAATATCTTTATTTAATCAAAAATAAATATTACCGGATGTTTTATTAGATCTTTCCCAAAATAAGATTTTTTTTTTTTTTAAAAGCATTTACCTTTATTCATCTGTGTCCTGATTTCCTATACAATAGCACTAAAATACTCTCCTTGTGGGAGTGGCTGACTGTTGTAACAATTTTATGGTTCCACAGACATCACAGAAAAGAAAAATTACTTGTAACTGGAATGTAGATTGCCTGTGCAGACCCATACTTTTGGGTGCACCTACACACTCCACATCATGTCATGGGCTCTGAACACATTGTGGTTTGCTTTTTTTCTTTTTTTTTTAAACTTCACTAGCAGCAGAAAAAACTTAATCCTGGTTTCAAATAGCAGTTGATGCTCAAAAGGAGTTTCTCTAAAATGCCACGTACTCACCAAAAAGAGGGATAAAATGAGAATATTCACTTCTTTGGAAACCAATATCAAGCAAAATGAATACATCCCAGCCATATATCTTCCATGAAAGCTCATCAGTAAGAAGAAAAACTAATCACTTAAATAAATAGGGATTCCTGTCTCAAAGTGGCACACTTATGGCCTTATTTTATTACTCATTGGGTACCAACATGGAACTTGGCTTTATACAAAACAGGAAGAAACACTCCCTGCCCAAAGTTTTCTTCCATCTAAATTGTAATATAAATCCTTGGAGAAGATATTTGAAACAACTGGAACAAATATTAACTCCTCTGATAAAGGTGACAAAATCAGAGAGAATAATTATCCCTCAGAGGAGTGAAGTTTTGGAATAGCCTTCCAAGGGGAGCTTTGGGGCAGAAAACCTAGCTGGTTTCAAAGCTGAGCTTGAAAAATGTATGGAGGAGATGGTAAGATGGGACAGCATAGATTGATCTTTGACTATTGGTGGTAGATATTGCAATGGCCTGAGATGGGACATTTGATGGGGTGGGTTCTGAGTTATTACAGAGAATTTTTTCTTGGGTGTCTGGCTAGTGAGTCTTGCCCATATGCTCAGGGTTTAACTGATTGCCATATTTGGGGTTGGGAAGGAATTTTCTCCAGAGCAGATTGACAAAGGCTCTCGGGATTTTTCATCTTCCACTGTAACAGGGGGCACAGCTCACTTGCTGGTGGATTCTCTGTACCTTATATTCTTTAAACCATGATTTGAGGACTTTAATAAATCAGTCACAGGTTAGAGACGTTTACTACAGAAGTGGGTAGGTGAGGTTGTGTGGCCTACATTGTGCAGGAGGTCAGACTAAATGGTCATATTGGTCCCTTCTGCCCTTAGAATCTGTAAATCGATGAATTACACCAAAAGATCCTCTTAATTAAGGTCCCTATCCTGTACTAAACATCATGTAGTCAGACACCTGGGCCCACGCAGAGTATTATTGACTTCAACAGAGCTCTATTCAGACACAGAATGGTGCCTAATCCTGCAAAATCAGAGGAGCTAGAAATGTCAGCGCAACTGACTGTTGCTCATTGGTTCTCAAAGTGGGGGTGTGAGATGGATCATGGGAGTGGGGGAACCTTAAAAGGGGATCATAGGTAGGGAGAAACTTCTGTGGGTGGTGGGCCCGGCCCTGCTGGTGAAGCAGGTGACAGAGCCAGTCCAGCTCCATGTTCCCTGGAGATGGAAGCAGTCAGCACCACTGCCCGCATCCTGCAGCAGCCCCCTGTTGCCGCTGGGTGCCCTCCCTGGCTATGTCTACACTTGTTAAGTCAACTCTGTTAAGTTGACTTAACAAGGTTGACATTAAGTCGACTTAACAGAGCCGCTAGTGTAGACATACCCAACTACACTGGCTTTAAGTCGTCGTAAGTCAACTTAATAAGGTCCACTTAAGCCTTAAGTTGACCTTCAGAGGTGGTGTTAAGTCGACTTCAGGAAGTGTTTAAGTTGACATAACAAGCGCCCAGTGTGGATGCAGAGTTCTGTAGGTCGACTTTTAGGTTGACCTAAGGCGCCAGTGTAGATGCAGCCCTGGGCTGCTGCTGCCCCTGTTTCCTGCTCCCTGTGCTGCTGGTGCTCACTGCTCCCTAGTGCCACCACTCCCTACTGCTGCCACAGCCCGCTTCCATGCTGTTGCTGCTGTTCCCTGCACTATAGACCGTGTTTTGTTTCTGAAAGGACCCCCTCCTTTCAGAAGAAGAAGGGGGACATGATTCAAGGGAAACGGGAGTGGAATTATACAAAATCCCAGAGGGGTGGGGGGCTGCATTTAAAAATTTTGAGAACCACTGTTCTAGCTGATGTCTGTGGCTGCAATCAGGGCCGTCCCTGGGGGGGGCAAACGGGGCTATTGCCCCGGGCCCCGCGGTTAGCTGGGCCCCACGCTGTCCCACTCCCAGTGGGGCAGTGCGGGGCCCGCACCATGCCCCCCCCCCATGGCTGTGCTTCCCGAAGGCAGCGGGGAGGGCCAGGAGCGCTTCCCCTGGCCCCTCAGTCGACCCTGTTCCCCACCCCCAGGGCGGAGCAGGTAGGCCCAGCAGCAGGGCAGGTACAGGGTCCTGGCTGTGGCTGGGGCCGCGGCAGCCTCATCTGGTGCTGGCTCCCCGCTGTCCCCCAGGGCTGGGGCCACGGCCTCAGCTCCCTGCTCCTCCCAGAGCTGGGGCTGGGGTCTCGGCTCCCCAGGGCCGCAGCATCAGCTCCCCACCGCCTGGTGGGCAGCCTTGGTTTCTGAGGCTGGCTCCCCCAGTGACCAGAGTCCCTGGGGGCAGAGCGGGCCGGCCCGCTGCACTCCCCACCAGCATGGGGGGGTGGGGCCCCGCCTAGGGTGATTGGCCTTGGGCCCTGCTGCCCTCAAGGGACAGCCCTGGCTGCAATTAAACAATATGAGCAATACCCAAATTGAAATCCTTCTGCCCCAATGAAATTAATGGAAGTTTTGCCATTGACTTCAACAGGGTCAGGGTTTTATTTCAGCTTTCAACAAGACTTAAGCACTTGAGGGGGGAAATTATTTTTCTTCCATGACCCTAAGCTACAACAAGAACCCTGAAGGCCAGAGCATGCAGAAAGGAAAAAAAAAAAGAATCTGAAGTCGGGGAGGGAGCCTAGAATCTTTTCTGTTTCACAGTGATCAACATAATTAAGAAAGTTCAAGATGCTGAATATTTACTGCTGCTCATGATGCAAGCAGGGAGCAGGGGATGGTGACAATGGAGAGTGACTGTCAGATTCCAGGTTGAGGCTGAAGGCCTGGCAGTTAAAAAAGCCATCTTTTAACATAAAAGCAGAGAAAATTTGCCATGGAAGACGTTAGGAGAGAACAAAGGTGGCACCTGCAATGTCATTTTTACAGAATTATTCTGTAAACAGAGTTTAAATGCAATTTCAAAAGTGTGTATAGCAGGTTAGACACCTTCCAATTCTCAGAAATCAAACCAGTTTTTTAATAACCTATGTACA
This sequence comes from Pelusios castaneus, assembly GCA_007922175.1. Taxonomy (NCBI): domain Eukaryota; kingdom Metazoa; phylum Chordata; order Testudines; family Pelomedusidae; genus Pelusios; species Pelusios castaneus. The sequence continues at coordinate 5,963,244 of ML685764.1, forward strand.
GTTCCTATAAGCATCACAGAGCTACCCCTTCTGTAGCTAGATCAAAGCTAGCTCAGTTAACAATAGCAGTGACTAGCTGCTACCACCCCAGCCAAGACCTTGGCTACATACTGAAGCCGCTAGGTGGTGGCACCAGCTCTGCTGCCAAGTCTACAGTGCTATTATTACTTGCCTACAGGAGCTGCAATCACACCTCCAGATTATACCATGAAATGTTTTTATTAAGAAATAAGCTATCTTGTTCTTTAATTCTTCAGAAATCAGATGAATAGCATGTTGATCACTTGCAGTTAATTTGTCAGACTGATCCATTACCCTAACATCTTGTTTCACAGTTCCTCCTTTTCACTAAAATAATAAGAATAAGTATTTCTCCATGTTTATGGCTATGAAGACAAAACCAGTGAAACTTGTCCCTCTGCAACTAGCTTGGCCTCTTTAATTATGTCCCAGTTATCAGAAGGATGCCAATGATTCTCATAAAGATAATTTCTCCGCAGATAATTTCTTATTACTGATCATATTTTGGCTACTTGCTCATTAAATTTCCTCTTTGCTTTTTTTATCTCCATCTTTCAAATTCTCCTTAAAGAATATAAATAGCCAAAATATTCTTTTGTTTAAGTTACAGTTGACCTAGGCCACTAGCCAGTTCCAACTTACAAAATTGTCATTTTATACTTGATAATGAAGTGGGAGAGATCACTTAATAGGCAGCAGGTTTAAAACAAACAAAACGAAGTATTTGTTCACATAGTGCAAAGTCAACCTGTGGAACTCCTTGCCAGAAGATGTTAAGGCCAAAACTATAGCGGGGTTCAAAAAAGTACTAGATAAATGGGTTAGGGGTAGGTCCATCAATGGCCATTAGCCAGAGAGATAGGGATTGCTGTTTGCCAGAAGCTGGGAACGGATGATGGGATGGATCACTCAAAGATTATCTCTTCTGTTCATTCCCTCTGAAGCATCTGGCACTGTCCACAGACGGGATACTAAATTAGATGGACCATGGGTCTGACCCAATTTGATTGTTCTTATATTCTTACTTGTTAGACAACCTTTATATTAACTTCGCTTTGTCCGTCTGTCTGTATGTATTCCCTGTGCTTTCCCAATTTTCTTCAGCAGATGGCGTATTGTTTATAGGTTTTAATGGCAACCTGTGCCCAGCAGAAAGCTTGCCAAGCATGTGGTACAGGGGTTAGGGCAGGTGCTGGTTTAAATGCCATCTGGGGCTAAAAAGCTGCTGTTTTGTAGGTTTTGATTGGATCTACTTTTAGACTTCTTGTACAAGGCATTTTAAGCATGTGAATGTAAGCCAGTAGCCACCCAACCTTTTGCAAATGAATGCATTTACGGTGCTTAAAATGCCTCCTACAAGAAGTCTGACCAATCTGAATTACTTCTGTACGTGGTTTTGTCCCTTTAATTGCGTTGGTTTTCAGGTTGTCTGTTCTAAAAAGATTGTTTTTTGATATTTTTTTCATATGAACAGCAAATAGTCCATATTTAAAACAGTTATCCACAATCACTTGTGCATTCATATGCATGAGTATTTTGCACATGTAGAGAGTTTTTCATCCACAAATTTATGAACGCTAATTAAGAGCTCAGTTGTGCCTTTACACAGCCAGGGTGTACATAGGGTGGTACATAGGTGCTCTACCTTAGCAAGAGCTCCAAGACGTAGTAAACCCAAGTCTCCCTTAAGTAGGTGCAATGTGCATTGCTTTCCAAACCCAACCACCTTAAGTGACTGATGTGGAGATGGGAAATAATGTTACAGCCCTCCTCTTTCCTACCCCATTTGCTGTGACTAGCAGTATTCACCAGGAGCAATCTTTTCATCCCAGACAACCTAAGAGATGTGGCTGGACTCTGTATGACAGGTACTTGATTGGAAAGGATCCTTGCAACCTTTCCACTCTCTTGCTCAGCCACATAAGGCCAGATAAAATTTGGCCCTAAACCTCACAAAAACCCTGAAAGGTAATTTGAAAATGTATCAGGATCGTTCAGCCAACCTCTCAGATGCAGTCACCCTTGAGACTGAGCGTGGCAGCTACTCAATGTCCACAGTAGCATTACAATAGTTTAGGACGCACGTTCACAATCATGTCTATTTTGGTATAAACAAGGAGCGGCAGAATTAATAACCTTTGAAATTTAAACAAAAATCTGCAAAATTCATCCAGAGATTAATTTGGCCACACAAATTTCCCCCCTGGGGGGGGGGTGTCATCAAAGCCTATGATAGAACCTACAGTATTTCTCCTATTTTGCTTTTTCCTCCACCTTCATTCTCAAACCCCAATTGTGGGTAACCCGCCCATTCGACTAAGTAAGGGTGCATATCGTTCCTGGAAAGTCCATCAAATATGTTGCTGAAACAGCCTCAGCAGCCGTTGTGCTCCCTTCTACACCTACAATCCTAGTGAAAACATGCCAAAATGTTTGTCCATAAGCAATTTAATCAATCCATAAAAAATTAACATTATGGAACCAAGGTCAGGTTTTTCTTTTTGGTTTAATAATAATCTCTTTTTAAAAAAACAGCAGAGCTTAGTACATAGGGATGAGAAACCCTAATTAGATCATGAAGTCCATATACCAAATAAGTGTAGCATATAGCTCTGCTGGCAGTATGTACACTTTTACCTATAGGAAGAGAAAAGAGAGAGTGCAAAATTCCAGAGAGTTCTCCACTAGATGGTGAAGCTCTGAGCCCTCATTTGCTTTTTAAGCATCTTCATTCTGGTTACTAAAACTGTGGTGTCACTTAAAGGGTTGGGAGCCTATTGTGTAAAGTGTTGTGCAAATCCATAGGGAATGAAGGTCCTTGTCCAATAATTCTTACAAGCTAAAGTAGAGCGAGTTAACATCACTGGGTTAATTCCTCACATACTTCCTTCAAAAAATATGTACATTAAGCTCACCTACAGTACCAAAGTGAATACCATTTTGCCTGAATGTAGGTATACGCCTGGAAAGCAAATAAGGATCTCTTCCAAGTGTTTGAGAGTAAAAACAGCAACACCAGCTTCTCTTAATTTTAATTTTCCTAAGTAGGTTAAAGTATTCATTTAATATGTTGGCTTTCTTTAAAAAACAAAAGGAAAAAAGAAAGAAAACCAATCTAGATCTTCCAAGTAAACAACTTTAAGTACACATCTGAGTTAGAGTCTTTCCATAAGTGAAGAGGGGGAAGGAGTATGTGAGAGAGTCTAAAAAACAGTTTGCTGACTCTTTTCAATCATTTTATAGCCAATGAAGCCACCATGTGGAATGATGCAGATTAACATGCTTAAAACCAGCATAAGTTTAACTAGCTGCAGTATCACTAAAATCTATTATCCAGGTAGCTATTGTTTGTTAACCTGTCAAAGGCAGTTCTCATCTTGTGCACTAACCTGGCAAAAAAAGAAAAAACTAGAGCTCCTGACACAACCAAACAAACAACCGGAAGATGAGACTTCTAGGATACAGGACTGGCAAGCTGTATAGAGAAAGTAATTCACCATTGCTTTTGTTCAGTTGCAAGTGTGAATGGGTAGCCTCTGCTCAGCAGCTTTGTACTGCTTTAGATCACTGAGGGATGTGGCTGGTTTCAATTATTGTTGTAATAAGATTAGTGAAGAGAACTTGTCTGCAGCAGGTCCTTCTGCAGACCCCTGCCCTGCTTTGTGCCACTCCAGCAGTGCACAGAAGTTAAAATCCTGCCCCCACTGGAATCAATGGGTGTTTTGCAATTTACTTGAATAAGGCCATGATTTCATCCAGAATCCATAAAGTTGGCCACACCATCTAGTGGAGGGCTCTGGAATTTTGTAGTGAATTGTATAATAAAAATGGGTTGGTCCACTCAATATTAAAAACTTGCTTGTATCTGCTTGCAGTAAAAGATATAATCAGCCTCATCTTGTAGTGAAGTAGAACGAAAGGCCAGTGTTGTTTATTTCAATGCATAAACTATAGGAAATCTCCATTTAGAGTTCCAAAGGAGTAGCCATGTTAGTCTAGTCCAGCAAAACAAACGAGAAGTCTGGTGGCACTTATAAATACTAACAAATTTATTTATTGCATGAGCTTTCATGGAAGAAAATCCCACTTCGTCAGATGCTTGAAGATGGGGAACTTATAGAACAGGAGCAAAATAAGTGCACGGAGGTGTAAGTCAGAGGATCTGGACAGACTGTCTGGATTGTATTGTAAGAAGGTTCCACCATATTAATATTGCAAGCCAGTGAATGACAATTTTGTGTGCCTGAACTTTAAGACCATAATAAGGAATTAATTTGAAATAGAACTGCCCTATGTTTTAAATTATATTTGGCATTTTATTTCATTTCTGATCACAGACTTCTATGTCCATTTAAATGATGCTAGCTAAATGGAGTCTTTAAATATATCAAGATTCGAGTTTGTATGTTCCTGCAGTTTTTATGTGAGTTGCACTAAAGTATCTTCTACTGAGGTCATGGGATCACACTGGTGTTAAACAGATGAAATGTGAGGAGAGCTCTATGATTTGAACAGAAAACTATAGAAACAGTCTCCTTTTTAGAGAATCCAGTGAACTGCAGAGACACAAGGAGAAATCATCAATTCCTCTCATTCCAGTAATCCTAAAGTTCAAAACTTTAAGAAATACTATCAGAAATACTGAGTACACTTTAACGTGTATTTGAAAATGAAGTTTTAATGGCAGTCAGCATCTCTGAGCCTTCTGGCAACGATTCTGCTAAAAAGTGGAGCTGTCATTTGAGGCCTGGCAGTGTAAGAATCCAATGGAAGAATGAAAATGTATCTGCTTTAACAAGTACTAGGTGGCAAATACTCCCACTGCCTCCAGAGATATGAATGGTCTCTTAGTAGCAGACCCAGTATGGTTCCACTGTGCAAAAATCAGGGAAGTCCTGGGAGAGTCACATATATTTGCATGCAATGTGTGCGCAGCACAGAGCCCCCGCTCCATGGTGACAACCTGTATGACACAATGTAGGGTGGATAATGAAAGGAGGAAGGCAAAGTAACAACTTTTTAACAGATCTTCTGGTTCTACTCCCTAGTTAGGTGGAGCATACACTATGCAGAGTACCTGTAGCCTGAAATAGCCTCTCCAAAACACCATGAGGGACAAATCCTCCCTTCTGCCCTATAGGCTGCTTAACTATTCAGGCTGGGTGCTAGCACATGAGGATTTGGCTTTCCATTCATTGTAATTCAAAAAGCCAAATATTTTCAGTCAACTGAGGCTTTATTAATCGATACCCCCGAAGTCTCCAAATGCTGTTAAATATAAATGATAAAGTGTTTAAAAGCACTTATCTTGGTGTGAGGTTCTTTGTGTCTTCACAGCACAGCAGAATATAATTATTAGAAGAATCATCTTTAAACACTTAAAATGTGTTCAGATGCTTTTACTTAAACCAATGGATGCCTGATCCCATTCAGCACCCTCCGGAAATCTTGTTTAACAACACTCAATTTGCTGAAGGACAAGAATAAGGCATAGAAACATGGTTTCTATATAGTTTACAATTCTCTGTGCCAAAGATAATCAAATTAAACTAACTCTGTCCGAACCGGTTGTAAACAGATTTACATAGGGCTTTGCACTGGTTTAACTTCAATTTAAAACTCATCTTTAATTAAGCTAGCATTCCTTGTGTGTGTGGACAAGGCCTCAGCCTACAAATTAGCCATGAAATTTAGCTCTCGCTATTAATGTAAGGAAAGTGTACACCCAAATCTGATACAACAAATACATACTTCTGAAAAAAGCAAAACTGTACCATTAACTGCCAAATTACAAATGTAGATGAGCAAATTGAACGTGGTTGAGTGGCATTTAGATGAGATGAAAATAGAGATTAGAATTAAGTGTAAAAAAACCCAATTAAGAATGTTGTTATGACACAAAACAGATAGGCAATGTGTTCATCATGAACAAAATTCATAACTTTGGAACCCAAGAGTGAGGGAACAGGGTGGCTACCCTAGGCTCTCTGTGGAAATAATTAAAGCCTTTATACTGACATGCTACAGAACTGCTAAAAAGAAGCCAGTGACTAACATGTCAAGAGTATTACAGAAATACAGTGACTGGATTTGCTCCTGCAACAACATGCATGAAGCATTTTGTGTATAAGTGTAAGGTAAAAAGTGGTGACAGCATATAGGAATCTAATGCTACACTAATGAGCACTATGCTACACATAATCAGCCACCAGTGATCAAAAGCTTCAAAAGGGATTTAGACACTTACCTCCCATTGATGTCCATGAAAATGAGGTGCTTTGTCACCACCTCAGAGCATCCCTCTCTCCTTGCACTGGTTGCCCCATGCTGAGCTTTCCCTTCTCAGGGCTCCTCAAGAATAGGTCTCTAAAACTCTGAGGTTAATAACACCCAGGTCACAGGGTTATTTATTAATAAGGACACCTCAAATCACAAAATAAAGTTCAATACCATTATCAAAAGGTACAAGCTCCATCACTTTCTGGGATTCCAGACTCTTAATCACTCTCAATCACCCTTGCGGCTGGAGGCATTTCAAGTGTACCTCTAAAGTACCTACTAGAATTCAAAAGCTAAAATGAAGCAATAATGAAAACAAATTTTCACCCACACTGGGCTTACTAAAAGTCTTATGTCCTTCCTGTGTTCTTTTCCTAGCTCTCAGCCCCATACACATCACCATGGCCTTAGCAATGCTCCTCTGGGCTTTCCCCTTTCTCCACAGTCTCTCCCTGCTGCTACCCAGGCATCCTAGCAAGCATCAGACCTCCAAAGCTTTCTACTCCCTGCAACATCTCTCGCAGGCTCCTCCCCCCTTTTCCTGTAGCTTTTTATAGGGAGAACCTGTTCCTTGCTCCACTAGCTAGTGAACAAAGCTGGCTGACCCACAGGTTTCTGACCCTTAAAGGGATGTATCACTGTGAATTATGTCTACACTGAAAGAAAAACCAAAAGATGTGTGGCAGTGATTTTCACAGGTTTGGACTCCCAGAGTTCATGCCACGTAGCTAACAATAGAAGGCTAAACATTCAGGCTCAGGCTGGAACCTGTGCTCTGAGACTCATCACACTCACCAGATTTCAGAGTCCACACTCTGGGCTGAACCCAAACATCTACACTGCAATTTTTATACATGTAGTGTGAGCTCTGCAAGCCCAAAGCAATAGACCTGAACTCTGAGACTCACTGCTGTGGGTCTTTTTTCAAGGTGCAGCTATACCTGTATTACATACTTCCTCCCCAGAACCTTGCCTGAAACCAGGGCATGTTTTATGTCTGCCTACTACAGTTCCCACAGTGGTTTCGTCCTCCCTTCATAATTTCCTCAATAAACTTTTTCCCTTTCAGAGGAGTCACATAATTTTTCAACAAACCAACTATCATTTGCTTCAATTTCCTGATGTGTCATAAAGGTTGCTTTAATCCAATCAGACATTATTCTTCCCCTAATACAACTTTTCCACCACCCATCTGGAAATCATATTTTTTCTGGAATGTGTTTTATGTTTATTCATTTTCATTTTTCATTTCTCCTGCATTTTGTGTGGCTGGATTTATGGTAACTAAATCATAAATCATGATGTATGCAAAATATCTGATGGTATGGTATGAAGATTTGACCAGAACCTATCCAAGATTACTTGTGTAACTTATTCATGGCTGTGCTACATATAAGCAAGGAAATAAACCCAACCTCATGTTGATAAAACCTTTATATCTCATCACATTATCACATCTTCTATACTGTATGCATGTGTGCAAGTGTAGTAAATATTACTTTAAAGAATCATAGAATATTAGAGTTGGAACAGACTTCAGGTGGTCATCTAGTCCAACCCTCTGCTCAAAGCCCCAACTAAATCATCCCAGCCACGGTTGCATCAGACCAGGGCTTAAAGACCTCTAAAGATGGAGATTCCACCACTTCTCTAGGTAACCCATTCCAATGCTTCACCACCTCCTAGTGAATTTTTTTTCCTAATATCTAAATTAAACCCCCCTCACAGCAACTTGAGACCATTACCATTGTTCCTTGTTCTGTCAACTTCCATCTCAGAGAACAGCCTATCCATAACTCCATCTCCCCTGGAAGTCCCCTTCAGGTAGCTAAAGGCTGCTATCAAATCCCCCCTCACTTTTCTCTTCTGCAAACTAAACTAACCTAGTTCCCTCAGCTAAACCTCATAGGTCATGTGTTCCAGCCTCCTAATCATTTTCATTGCCCTCAGCTGGACTCTCTCCAATTTGTCCACATTCTTCCTGTAGTGGGGGTGGAGAGACAAAACTGGACACAATACTCAAAATGTGGCCTCACCTATGCCAAATAGAAGTGAATAATCATTTCCCTCAATCTGCTGACAGTTCTTCTATGAATGCAGCCCAATATCCCAATAGTCTTCTTGGCAATAGGGACACACTACTGACTCATATCCAGCTTCTTGTCCATTGTAACTCCCAAGCCATTTTCTACAGGGGCTTCAGAGCATGGGTTTGCATCTCTGCCCACACTGGCTAATAAACATTAATGGACTTATCCTCTATCAACTTATCTAGTTCTTTTTTGAACCCTGCTCAGCACTGTCCCATGGGGGGGAGCGGGGCCCAGGGCCAACTGGCCTAGATGGGGCCCCGCCCCTTGTTGGAGGGGAATCAGGCCACTCCACCCCCCCCAGGGAGCCAGCCCGGGCGGGGAACCTGAGGCTGCTGGCCAGGAGCCGGCTCTGGCCCCGACCCTGGAAAGGGGGGCCACTGATGGGGGGAGCCGGCCACAGCCAGGACCCCAGGCTGCTGCGGATGGTTCCCCAGCCACGGACCCAAGGCCGCCACTGCCACCTGCGAAGGCTGACCCTGGCTGCATGGGGCAGGCCAGCCCAGAGGCGGGTCCCAACCACCTGCCCCGCCCCTGGGCCTGCCTGCTCCAACCAGGGGGCAGGGAGGGCTTGCCCAGGGGCTGGGCTTAGTGCTCCCTGCCGGCCCCGCTGCCTTCGGCTCCCTGCTGAAGGCAGCGGGGAGCAGGGAAGAGTGTGACCATGGGGGCGCTTCGGTGCGGGCCCCGCACTGCCCCGCTTGGAGCGGGACAGCGCAGGGCCCGCATAACCGCAGGGCCTGGTGAAATCGCCCATTTGGCCCCCACCCCCAGGGATGGCCCTGACCCTGCTGTAGTCTTGGCCTTCACAACATCCTCTGGCAAAGAGTTCCACAGGTTGACTGTGCATTGTATGATGAAATACTTCTTTTAATCCATATTAAACTTGCTGTTTACTAATTTTATTTGATGGTTCTTGTGTTATGAGGAATAAATAATACTACCTTATGTACACTAACAAGACAGTAGCAACGCTAGAGAAGCAGGAACAAAATAACACAAAAGAGCAAGCACAGTAATCGGTATAAGCATTGAGAAGCCACCAGCAACCTGCTGCTGCTGATTTAGGAGTAAGCCTGCTGGACTTTGCAGCTGATTAGGTGATATGGCTAATCAGGCAGCCAGCTGCAGGCCAGCTGTACTGAGGAGGCTGCCTGGAGATTAACTTTGCTGCAGACCCTGTTTCCTAACAAGGAAAGATGGATAGCATTAAGGAGTTTTCAGCAAATTATCCCCTCATGTGGAAAAGTTTTTCAATGTGTTCAGCTGGTCAAATCCTAGAAATCTAAATGGAGGGAAATCCCCAGGTGTATGGAAGTAGGGACCAGACACATGGAGAGACAACTACTCCATAACACAGAACTGATCTCTCTGATCTCTGTCTAATAATTCTAATGGAATATGCTGCCTTTGGCTGAGTCTCCCACAGTTCCACAGTAACATCGCTTTTTGTTCTTTGTACAGCACATAGCCCAGTGGGGTTCTGATCCATGACAATATGAACATTATGATAGTACAAATAATGATAAATAATACTGATTTGTGGCGGGGATGCCACAAGAGCTAATGCTGTCCTAAAAGGACTTACAGTCTACACTACAAACTTTTGGTAGCATTGATAAATCAATCAAGTGTGTGATTAGTTGTGATCCTTGACCAATTCAGTTGTATTGGCCAAAGCCATTAGTGTCCATGCAGTTATACAGGCAAAACTGCACTTTTCTGGTATAAGATATGTCATCAAAAGCACAGCTTTGCCCAGTATAAGCTGTGACAATACTTCGCTGGAATAGTATACTGGTATAGCAATACCAGCAAAGTGCTGCTAGTGTAGACCTGGCCTCAGCCAGACAAGGATAGAAAATGAAGAAAATAGATGTAAGAAGGAAAAGAGACTGGAGAAATTAGGGGAAAAGCAAAAATGCTAAATATAATAGATTGCAAATTAATCTTAGAAATTCTGATTATGTTTTTAATTGAAAATGTAGGAAGGCAAGAGATATTACAAATATGGAAATCAGGTAAAAGAAAGGTGAGTAGGTATTTGGAGAAAGAGTAAGATGTTTGGTACCAGAAGAGGAATGTCTTTCTAGCCACAGGGAGCAGCATGAAAAAAGTCATGAAGTGAAATATTAAGTGCAGTGAGAACAGGGCTGGATCATCGCATGGGCTTTAGGGGCTGCAGCCCTTGGCCCCAAGCTAAAGCGTTGCTCTAGGCCTCTGCGCCCCGCAAAAATCTGGCCCTGATCAGGTCGGCACAGTGCTGGAAGGACCCTAGGCCTGGCCAGCTCGAGGGGGGGTGAGGCAGGGCCCTAGGGCCAGAGGCCACGCTCCACAGTGTTCCCACCCTGCCCTTGGGCTGGCTGGTCTACCCCAGGGGACGGGGGGGCCTGGCACATTGCAGTTGCACTCAAGGGGCAGCTGTTTGGTGTGCAGTGCGGCTTCCACCAGCAGCACTCCAGGGCCAGGAGCACTGTCAGACCACCACGGCAGGGCACCTGCAGCTCAGGCTGGCCTGGCCAGCCCTCTAAGGGTCCTGGCATGCAGCCCAAAAGTGCTCCTGGCTTGGAGTGCCACTACCAGAGGCTGCACCGTATGTCAGACAGCACTGCCCCTGGAGTGCCCAGGACCTGCTGGGGCAAACCAGCCAGCCCAGGGGTGGGCCGGTGGGGCAGGACCAAGGGCGAATTACTGCATAGTCCTATGGCTGGCCCTGTTTGCTGTGCCCCGGGGGCAAGGCCGGCTGGCGTGCTGTACAGCTTCTGATGCAGTCTGCTAGGGCCTGTGGTCTTGGAGGGCTGCACCAGAAGCTGCACTACATGCCACTCAGCCCTGCCAGCCATGGGGACAAACCTGCCAGAGCTGGAGGCTGGGCTCCTGGAGGGAGACCACTGGGGAGGTGGGGCAGGGCCCCAGGCGGAGGGGCCCAACAATAGACTGAGGTCCAGGGCCCCGAAGCCCCTTAATCTGCCCCAAGGATGAGGACCGCAGCCTCTGGCCCCAGGGCCCCCCCAGCACCTAGCACTGCCTCCCCTGCCCCACGCCAAAGTGCTAAATTGGGCCCCCATGGGCCCTTAATCCAGCCCTGACTGGGAGTTGATTGTGTATTTATATCTGAAAGCAGAATTGGACCCCAGGCAGGTTATAGCTTTTTATTACTCTTTTGACCCCTAGATGGTGCTGCAGAACAGCTTGTTTTCACTAGAAGTATTTGATATCAGGTTTCAGTAGCAAAAACATGATTGTATTTGGCACCTCTGCTAAACAAACCAGTTCTACTACTACCTGAAAAGCTACCTATACAATCATGTGGAATTTTTATTAAATAAAATAAACTGCTGTTGCAAAATCTTAACCTATCTATACATTTAATACCTTGAGTGTTGCTAACCTTTTGTAAAATCATCTTTTTTTCATTTCTGAAACATTAACATGTTGTAATAACAAGATATTTACTCATCACAAGTTTTTTTCTGGAAGTTATAATTATTTCAAATAAAATTACACTTTGTATTTTGCAGTAACTTATTTAATTATTCTTCGTGCCACTACAGGTTTGTTTGGGGTTTTTTCCAGTTGATGATGGCGTTGTTTGGAGACATATTCTAGTAATAGTACAAGAGAATGTTAGTAAGTGGGATGAAATACAAAGCGTCTTCAGTATTCATCCCCACTAATAATTATTTTTATTAGGGTAGAGTTACTGTGCAGTTATTCATTTTAACACATATTCCATCATGTTGCTTTTCTACAGTTCTCCCTGTTCTGACATATGGATATGGAAGCTGTGAAGTCATTCCCTCAGATTTTAATCTGAAAGAAAAAGGTCAAGTACAGCATATGGCCATAAAAACACGCTGCAGAGTTTCAAAATATGACAAATATAAAAATGTTGTCACATATTTTTTAAAGAAATATAAAATATGTAAGGCAGTATTCTTTATTACACAGAGTACAGGTCTCTGAATCTGAAGTTCTTGAGTCCTATCTGCCACTAGCTCTGTCACTGACCCACTTTGCCTAAATTATTTAATTTCTCTGCATTTAAATCTGTTAGTCTTTAAAAGTGCCACAGGACTCTGTTGTCTTCCTTAGTAAGGTAAGTAATAATACAACTTACCTGCCTCAGAGTGGTGTTGTGAGAATTTATAAATGAATATCTGTACAGTGCTTTGAATACGTAAGGTGCTACATGCCTATACTACTTCAAATCTACATTATTAAATAATCTTTACTGGAGAGATCCATACTTTTCTTTAGCAAAAATGATTGAAAATCAGCTAGAACCAGAACAAAGTGAATTTGTTCTTTTTTTTAAAGGAGCAAAAGAGGCTGACAAAAAGCCTAATAAATTACATAGTAGGATTATTAAAGAGGAGAGCCATAGCCTTTCCAAAAAGTATATTGAATATCAGATCCATCTAATAATTTATAAGATCCCAGCCAGAAAGAAGCATTACATGATGAATTATCTTCTCATTCCAGACCACTGCACAAGGGGAGATATCTGGTAATGAGTCAAACATATATACACATATGCCCTCCATAATGCTGCTGAGGAGGAGATTGGGTTGGTCTGCAACCTGTTCTGTTTTTTCTCAAACTCTTTGACAGTCTTGTCCATTTAGGCTGGAAGATCTTCAGGGTAGGGACTGTCTCTTACTATGTACCAGGCTCAAATGGATCCTGATCTTGGTTGAAGCCTCTAGGCATTACTGTAATACAAATAAATAAATAATAATAATACAATACCATGGAGACTGATAATTTTCCTGGAAGTCTCTGCAATTTCTCCAGGTCCTGACAATCTTTTATATTTTGTTTTATTTTGATTTGATTAGCCATTATATGTTGATCGGTATCAAATACCGTGTTACAAAAACTCTCTGGTTATGACACTATTTTCTGAAATTTGCTCTACAGCTATTAAAAAATGTACAATGAAGCATCCCTGCCACCTTCATCACTACCAAACATCAAAATTTATTTAACCTCATAGAATTGTCATCTTTTATAATGTATTTAGCGTCCATGATGTATTACAGACACACTTGGGGACATGGGTTCTTACTTGGGAAGATCAAGCATCTCCTGCTGTCAAAGAATAACCATACATTAGAAGGACCTATGGTCGTATGGTGCTTTCCCTTCCTCTGATACTGGTTTTGCCAATATGGTACCAAATTTCTCACTAAAGTACAAATTAAGGCATTAAAACAGGATCTGTAATAGTTGTGCATGTTCAGATTTCCAGCTGATCTACTCTTAATTCAGTAGGAAAAAATTTTACATGCACCAAGACAGTTTGCTGGACGTTTACAGTTCCCCAAGGCACTTCTGAGATGTGTGAAACATTATCAGCTTATGACATTGGATTGCAACATGAAAGATATTTTACACGTCACCTTACGTTGCAACGTGCCAACATGTCACAAGGTTATTACATAGATTGAACACATCCAGAAAAATGACAACCCTAGCCTGTTCTTAAATACAAATAGCCTTTCAGTTATTCAAGCATCAGAGAAGGTCCCCAAAGTTCTTAAAGACTGAAGATACATTTTTAATTTTCACACTCAGATAACTCAGTGAAAAAAGGAAGGAACTTAATCAAATCTTTCCTTTCCCAAAATGTACTTTGAAGCTCACAAGAAGCATGAGAAATTTCAACCAAATGTATGGAGATTGAGTTGGGTGTTTAAATTTTTTTTTTTTCCAAACTCAGAATGTTTTAAGCAGGAGAAACTGAAAAGGTGTTGTGTACACTAGAGAAAGGGATTGCCTATGCAGTTATGGGTATTGCTATACTAGCAAACCCTCCTAACCCTGATGCAGCTAAAAAAGGTAGAAGTTATTTGGCCCTTTTGCTTATACCAGTAGGTGAATGAAATAGTTATACCAGCGAAGGATGTTTTTCTCAAATAACTGTCTTCACACACTAGGGCTTTTGCAGGCATAACTATGTCAATTAGAAGTGTGATTTCTTCCCCCCACACTTTGACATAACTATACGAGCAAAACATTCAAGTGTAGACGAGATCTGATAGGAATTGTGTGGGCAAAGGACTGGATGGTCTTGTGTGGATAGTAAGTTTGGGGCATGTTGTGATTGTGATGAGGCTGCCTGAAGGAGGCTGTAGGGCAAAAGAGATAGTCTCACCTTCAAAACCTATCTGTAGGAGTTTGTGAGGGCACTAAGCCCTATAGAGAATATAGAAGTGAGGGGAAATTGTGGGGACAAAGGCTGAAATCCTTGGTGACTTTTGAACTATAGATCCCAGCATATTTACCAGAGCCTCAGGAGGGGTGCAGAGTCGAGCAAATGCTGAGCAAGACTTAGTTATGCCATAGCTGTATAGGCCTCCAGAAAGGCCTACTGGTTTTGGCTCCTGTTAGCAATAAATATGATGGTTAAAATTTCCCCATACAGTTCCCCTCCTTAAAAGGTCACTTTTTTATAGAAGCGAGGCCTTTATATAACTGCAATCAAGTTTATTCAGGATGCACCAGAGCTATGATCCAACAAAAGCTCAAGGCTCTCACCCATGGGTCAGCAACCTTTGCCAGCCCCTAATGCCAGCCCTCAGCAGGTGCCAGGGGCAGGGCCAGCAGGTGCCATGGACAGCACTATGGACAGGAGCTGTGGTGCTCACCCTGCCCCCCATCTGGGGAGCAGAGCCAGCAGTGGACAGGAGCTCCGTTTCCCTGCTGGTGCCACTGTGCGCGGGGGCTCCTTTTCCCTCCTGACCCCACCCCCCAGCTGGGGAGCGGGAACAGCAGGGGACAGGAGGCACAGCATGCATGTGGCTCTTTTGCAGCCCCAGGCAGGGAGCAGCCATGGCGCTGCAGGGCTGGGAGGCCTGTGTGCTGCTGTAAATAGGAGCATGTGCCAGTTTTGGCACACGTGGTGGGGTTTGCTGACCCCTGCTCTCCCTTGAGACTAAGCAAATGATCTTCTTGTTGGCATCCCATACTCAGTACACCAGACCAGCAACTGACAAGCAGGAAGATAATTTAAGGGTACAGAAGTGGACATTAATCAATGTCTGACAAGACTCCATAATGTAAATTTGGAATTCCATCTTGAATAATGTACTCCACTTTGTATTTTTGATGAAACTTGGTTTAGGTGTATAGTGTGTAATTTCATTTAGATGTGAATGAGAAATGTGAATGAAGGGTGGGTGTGATGGGATCAGTCTCTTGACACTAGTCTGTCCTGAAGAAATGCAAGCACCACCTTAATGGCTGAAGAATGCAGACAAATCCCTGAAAAGCAAGAAGAAGGATCCACCCCAGAAAGAAAGAACAAAATATAATCAAGACAAAATGAAAATCATTTTTGCAATTGACTGATCAATGATCACACAGGAGCCTTGAAGCAGCATGACACAGCAAGACCCATAGACTTACATGAGAGCCAGCAAGTATAACAGATGGGTAAGGACATGGAAACTTTAGGTAACATTCTGCACAGCATCAGAGAGCATCGGTGTGTGCCTGACAGAGACCCTGCTTTTCTTCATGCCTGGCTTCTCTGGCCAAGTAACTGTCACGAGCTGCGAACTCCAGCAAGAGACTCAAGCTGTGATTTCAAGCAACGGTGAGGACTGTTAACTGTACCGGATGAACTGCAAATTCCAAAGGGGTAGCCATGTTAGTTTAGTTGAGCAAAACAAACAAGGAGTCTTGTGGCACTTTTAAAGATTTTGACTAATTTATTTATTATATGAGCTTTCGTGGGAGAAATCCCACTTTGTCAGATGCTTGAAAATGGAAAAAAAATTCAGTATAGGAAGGAGGGATAAATGCAGTGGAGTGAGTGTAATCACAGGATCAGATTAGATTACTTCAGTAAATCAAACAGGTTGTATTGATTCTGTCTGAGTAGAACAACAGAAAGGGAGGGTGAGAGAGGTGACAATCACTGCTTATAATGAGAAAGCCAGCCGATATCGCTATTCAAACCCAAGTTGCTGGTATCAAATTTGCATATGAACTCTAACTCGGAAGTCTCCTTTTGAAGTCTTGACCTAGAATAAATCTGTTTATGGATCATCACCGATAAGTCCTTCGCAGAATTATTCTTCTGCGCAGAGACAGTTCTGTTTGTCCAATGTATAAGGCTGAAGGGCATTGTTGCACATGATGGTATATATCACATTAGTGGATGAGCAGGTGAATGAGCCCCTGATGGAGTAGCTGGTTTGATTAGGTCATATGATGGTGTTATTAGTGTAGATATGTGGGCAGATAGCATCAGGGTTTGTTGCAGGGATATATGCCTGCCTTAGGGTTTCTGTTGTATGGTCTGAAGTTGCTGATAAGTATCTGTTTAAAGTTGGGGGGCTATCTATAAGCAAGGAAAGGTCTACCTCCCTTGGCTTGAGAGAGTGAGGGATTGTTTTGAAGTATAGGCTGTAGTTCCTTGATGATGTGTTGCAGAGGTTTGATTTGGGAGTGTAAGTGGTGACCAGTAGTGTTCTGTTGTTTGCCTTTTTGGGCTTGTCTGGTAAAAGCTGACTTCTGGGTACCCATCTAGCTCTGTCAATCTGTTTCTTCACTTTCCCAGGTGAGTACTGTAGTTTTAAGAATGCTTGATAGAGATCCTGAAGGTGTTTGTCTCTGTCTCAGGGATCAGAATAAATGTGGTTTATAGTAGGGTTTGGATATAGACAATAGATCTTGTGGTGTGTCCTGGATGAAAGCTCAAGGGATGTAGGTTACTATAGCAGTCAGTAGGTTTCCAGTATAGAGTGGTGTTTATGTGTCCATCACTTATTTGTACAGCAGTATCCAGAAAGTGGATCTCCTGTGTGGACTGATCTTGGCTGAGTTTGATTGTAGGGTGGAAATTGCAACATCTCAGTGGAATTTTTCAAGAGCCTCCTTTCCATGGGTCCAGAGAATGAACAGGTCATCAATGTAGCATAAGTAGAGGAGTGGTACTTGGGAACAAGAGCTGAGGAAGTGTTGTTCTAAGTCAACCATAAAAATGTTGGCATATTGTGGGGCCATGCAAGTACCCATAGCAGTGCCACTGATTTGGAGATATAAATCATCTTCAGATCTGAAATGGTTGTGGGTCACAAAGTTTACCATGAGGTGTGCCATGACATTATCTGGGGTAGAGTTCCTAATTGCTTGAAATCAGTCTTTGAGTGGGATATTGGTGTAAGGAGTTCACTCTTGCAAGCCTTGGGAGGCAAATTTCTCCTCACTTACAGACAGTCCCCCAACCTTAAAAGAATACTCAGCAGCAACTTCAGACCACATAAAACACTAAGGAACATCCTTGCAACAAACCCAATGCCAACTCTGCCCACATATCTACACTAATGACACTATCATAGAACCTAATCAAACCAGCTACTCCATTGGGGCTCATTCATGTGCTCATCAGTCTTCAAAAGTGCCACAAGACTCCTTGCTTGTTTTGATGAACTGCAGAACATTTAGTGCCCGTGTGCAAGCGTGTGTAGATATTAGGTAGTTATCAATTTTATTTTCTCACAATAAACATGGCATATTGCCTTGTCCCCTGAATAAGGTCCTGCTAGTCTTTTCTTGTACAATATCCTGAGCCAATTGAAATTAATGGTAAAACTGACATTGTCTTCAGTGCAGTCATGCTTTCACCCAAATGAGACACAGAGCTTGTCTACACTGAAAATGGATCAATGCAGCGGGATCGATAGAGCAGCCTGTGTAGACCCACTCAATCGATCTCAGAAGTGCTCTTCCATCAACTCAGTAACTCCATCCCTGAAAATGGAGTAAGGCTGCATCAAAGGGAGAGCACTTCAAGTTGACACAGCAAAGTAAAAACACTGTGGTAAGTGAGAGTAACTAAGCTGAAGAGAGATTCACGTTCTGCAGCATGCAGATTGCGTATCTCTGTATAGAGTGGGTTAGGTTAATGGGAATTTATATTATTAAGGGAAACTAGTTTTTAAGAGTAGTAGTTAGCATGTATAGGCCCAAGCCTGAACCCGTTTTCAAAGGCCTAAGCATAACCGCTCACATGAACCTATGCCAAGAACTCAGACGTCATCTAATGAGCAGCTGCAGCCCTAACGAGCATCCTAACAAGCACCCTAACGAGCCTCGTATACCCAACAAGGTTGCAATCTCTTCTCGGAAGAGAACTCCCTGATAACTCTCTGATAGCTCCTCGACAACTAACTAAAAATGATCAATGGCTGACAGCTAACTTAAAATGATCAATGGCTGACAGCTAACTAAAATGATCGATGGCAATGTGGCAAAGACTGTGGGAACCCCTGTAAAAACAGGAGGGGCACAGAGGGCTAAAGCTCTATAAAAGATCAGCTCTGGGGACACTGAGGCGGACAGGGTTGGACTGACTCAAGACGCCCAGTGGCTCCGGTCACTATAGCAAGTGGGGTCAGTCCAGAGAAGAAAAGAGAAAGGTCAGGTCCTAGTCTTGAAGCTGACTGGACTGGCACGTTGGCCCGAGCTCATCAAAGAAAGGTCAGCACCTGATCCCCGACGGTGGCGAAACTGACACGTTGGCAAGGAGCTCGGTGAGTATTAAGAAATCACCAATAGGCCTAGGTGAACGCTGGTTCAAAAGTAGCTACAGGTATATAAGTAACAGGTATATGAGTAACTGAAACAGTAAGGGAAGTTTAGCACCCTGGTCCCCGAGGGTACGGGGGGATAGGTATAAGGTTAGGGATGTGTAGGGCTCAGTCCCCTTAAAGGGATTGCAGCAGGAAGGTTGTTCTTTTAACAACTGGATAAACTAGAAGTTAGTTTTAGTTCCCCAAACCTAGGTTGTAAAAGGTATTGGGCTAAGGTTAGGGATCAAGCAGTTTAGCACCCCAGCCTGGGAGTACAGGTAGATAGCCTGCCGTCCCCTTTGAAGTTAGGGGCACCCCTTTGTTGCTAGGGGCAAGTGCAGAGTAATAAGAATAGTTTTAGCAATTAAATAGTTAATAATGCGCATTTATTTTTATCTTTAAGACCTGCTGCAGCACAATAACATAACAAGTTTAATGGTAAAAGCAAACCTTGCAAGTATATAACAGCTAAAAGTGTGTACTTATCTTTAAAGAAAAGAAGTGCTTAAGCCTTTTTGTACTTAAAATGATCAGCAATAAATATCTTCTGCTTATAACCTTTTTGATTCCTTTGATACTTTCCCTGTCATTGTTAATCTTCCCTACCCCTTTGCCCCCCTTACTTCTTTCCTTATGGGAACAGTATTCAATGCCTCTAATGTTTGTTTGGGTTGTCGGGTGGACCGGTTCAACCCTCTATTATTTGACCCCCCTGACCACTAATGTACATGTCAGTGCCTCCCCCATTCCATCAGATCAAGGCCGGGCTATAATCCCGGTGGACAAAGAACCTGGCGTCTGCCTGGTCCCCTCGATGAATAATACCCCGAGGGGTGATGCCAAACAAAATATTAAGCCCATACATCGTACCAGGCCCATAGAATCTCTTGTCAACTTAGCCCTGCAGTGTAGTCTAAGCCTAAAGGAATCTGTAGGCAAAAGAAATTGATGCTATATTGATGAGACTGGCTGCAAGGATGGTGGATAGTGTGAGACTTATAGGTACAGCTGGTTGGAAAATGGTATTTTCCATCAAAAATTTTGACCAAAACTAACTTTTTTCATTTTCTGCAAAATCTTTCACTGATATTTTTGATGAAACAACTCAATCTCTACCCTTTTTTCCCTTCCTTTGCCCTTTTTCCCCCTTAGAAACATTGGGCATGAGGGAAGACTTAAGAAGGACCAAACATTTTTTAATTCAAATTTTTAGAGTTTTTGATGCATTTGACTGAAAAAATAAATAAATAAAAAAGAAGGAAACAATCTTTTTGTGAATATCTTCATTTCCATCAAAAAGTTACTTTTAAGCCAAAAAATATAAATACCATCTTTTTTTTGGACCAACAGTAGCTGAGGGGACAATGACATGGTTTGAGGGGGGTGTATTGGGTGGGATGGGGTGGGATTGAGGGGAGTGAGACACCAAGCTGTAGGGGTGCTTGAGGATGAAGGCTGCTTGTGATGGTTTGTGGGACAAAGTGGGGGAGTGAGGAAGACTGAGGGAGTCATGGGACTGGGGGTGAGTTGTTAGGCCAGGGAGATGGTCTGAGAGAAGTGTAGAGGCTGATGCTGGGTTATGAGGGCAGGAAATGTTGCTGAAGGAGGGTTTGGGGAGGAATGATACAGGGGCTCGAAAGGGGCTGGGGTGATAAACTCTGTGAGGGACAGTTCTTGGGGTGCTGACAGACAAGTCGGCATGTTTGTTGTGGGGCTGGTGAGACTTGACAGGGAGGCGAGGAGATGATGGAGCCACGACTCTGGGGAACCAGTGTAGGCTGCAGAAGCAGCGAGACTGAGCAACTTGTGCGACGAGGTGATGCGAGAAGAGTTAGTTAGAGGCTGATGACAGTGGGGACTGGGGAAGTAAGCTCTGGGGAGATTAAGGGGCAATGAGCCCAATGGGGGCCCGAGGCCAGGCAGGGCGGGGGAGGAGAGCTGCTTTGCCCTGCGGGTTCCCTCCTGCACAGAAGACGGGGTGTTTCTCCGGGAGCGCAGCAGGAGTCCGAGGCTCCAGGGGGGCACGCGCATGCAGTTCCCCCGCTCGCCCCTAGAGGGCGCGGGTTCGCTGCGCGCTGCAAAGGCCGCCGCGTGGGAGGGGGCAGGGCGCGATGTCCCGGCCGGCCCAGCCCGCCCCCCGGCTCTCCCTCTCCGGCCCGGCATGCAGCGCGCCGCCGTTTGAATGGCGCAGCCTGTGCGGAGTGGGCCCCGGCGCTAGGACTGGCCGGATCAGCGTTGCCTCCCCCGGCTCGGCGTGCCCCGGAGCCGCGCGGGACCATGAGCAGCGGGTGAGTGCGGAGCCGCTGGACGAGGGGTTCCCGGCCCACGGGGGGGCTGAGACCAGGACACCCCCCACCGGCTGCTCCCCGACGGCGGAGTCCCGGGCCGGGCTCCATGTCTCCGCCCCGCCCGTCTTCCGGGACAGGTGGTGCTGGCAGGGGGAGGGGCGCGGTCCTGTCCCGTGCCGGGCCCGTGACGCGTCCGAGCGTGTTGTCACAGGCCTGCCAGGGCGGGGCTGGCCCCTAGTAGCAGCGCTGCGCCGCCCGCCGGCCCCTGCCCGCCGCAAGGTGAGCGGCCTTCCTCCTCCCTCCTCGTCTCCTCTCGCCTCGGCTGCTGCGGTGCCGCACGCGCCCGCTTGCACGGCTGCCCGCTGGAAGGAGAGGAAGCTACAGGTGCCAGTAGGTCCATCAGCCCCTTCACTTTAGGAGCGGGAGGATGTCTTCAGGTATTTGCACGCCCCAGTGAGCAAGCTTGGGCAATCCTGTTTCCTAACAGGAGCAGGGCCGGCCCAGGTGAACTACGCGGCTGCCTACGGCGCTAGGCTTTAAGGGGCCCCAAATTAGATGAAAAAGAGGGTTTTTTTTACTCTAAAGAAATATATTAATATGTTATCTTTTATAACGTGTGGGGGAGAGGGTGCCAAAATCACTTCGCTTAGGATGCCCAGAGCCCTTGGGCCGGCCCTAAGGAAGAGGATGTTACAAGGTCCAGTTTAAGACAAGGCACAGGAAGGTGTAGGAGAGAGCAGGGTGGCTGGAAAGCCTCTCCTGAGCTTTGCTGAGACTTACTTTGTTTAGTGGGTGGAATGAATGCTTTTATAAGTTTTATTCCAGTGAGAATAAAGGAGACAGTGGAAGAGCAGGGAATTGCTTTACTAGAGCGAGTTTTGGTTTTCTAAGGAAAATATGTGACTATTGTGCTGGAGTTATTCAGTATGATTAGGTTTAATTCTTGCTGTCCAAACAAGCTTAGATACAAGGACATGATTTAATTTGTAAAATCTGTTAATATTTTTTAAGACTTCAGGGCAATTTTTATCCTCCAAAAATAAGGGTTTTTTTGTTTTTGGCTTTTTTCCATTGTGATGTGTGCTACTCCTTTTAGGACTGGCTTAAATTTATGCATTTAAAAATAGTTACAGTCCTTTCTTGGTTATGGATTAATTTCACTTTCCCCACCACTCCCCTCTTTTCATTCCTTCTAAACCCCTGCCTTAAACAGAGAACATGATACCTATGCTGGCTGTTCTGTAGAAAACTAACTGTTTTTGTAAGAAACTTAACTAATTGAAAGGGAAACTAGTAATTTGCCAATCTTGTCTGTTAGAACATACAAAAGCCAGTATCAAAACTCTTTCTTTCAAGGTAGTTGTTCTATCGTCAGTCTAAAAATATTTACTATATAGTCTTTGATGTTATGAATAAGTCAGTAGTATAAAGAATTTTACTGAATCACTAAAGTGGGTATTAGTTTAGTCCCTAAACTTATAGTTGAGAATTGTAGTTATGGTAATCATGCCTGTAGTCACACATGGTGCATATGTATATCAACTGGAAATTTAATTAGTTTAAAAATGTTGTGTTAAGTCTCTGTCTACCCTCTCTTAGCAATGTGCTGAGTGCTATCTTACAGCTGCCAAGACCTTGTCTTAATTTAAAATTTTGTTTGTAGGGGCTTCACATTTCCAAGCATTCTAAAAAATTAGTTTAAAACCAAAACACTTGTCTGAATGTAAACCTTAACTTCCAAGCTTGATCAGAGAGGCTGCACCAGTGACTCTGGAGATGATAGGCATTGTGGCAGCTATGTAAATCACTGATTGATCAAAGGGACAGCTTGAAGGGCCAGGACACAAATAATGAATAGGAGCTGGGGTGGGTGAGTGAGCTCACCACAGGTATACATTTACGCTTGGTCTGTACTACTGCTAGCGGTCCACAGTCATGGGAGATATGCAAGCTACACAATTGTAGCTTGTGTATCAGCTATCACTTATGTTGCCATACCACAGCATCTTCATGGTGCTTTGTCAACAGGAGACACCCTCCCATTGATGCAGCCTTACTCCTTTTGGGAGGTGGATTGCTGGCATCGACCAGAGAGCATATCTCGGATCGATGACCAGGTTGTGGAGACCAGCTCAAATTAATCACTGCAGTGCTGGCAGTTATTCTCAACCAATGTGTCATGATAAAAAAGTGTGTCGTGGCACAGTGACTCAGTGTGTCGCCAGAAATCAGCCTGCTGTTGAAAGCCCCTCCTATTGCCACTGAAAGAAATCCTTGTGGGGTCTTTCTGCAGGGAGGACAGCTGTGGTGGCAGGCTGCTGCTGCTGCTGCAAGTCTTGTGGCAGCAGCTTTCTGTGGTAGCATTCCTTGAAGAGCCACCGCAGAAACGGCCCACGGTGGCTGTTTTTTACAGCGGTGGGGGCTGCTACTGAAGCCTGTCATCGCCAAAATTAAATGCAGAGGCAGGTTTTTGTTGACGGCAGAGTGTACTTTAATTTGAGCCACTGCTGAAAGTGCTGGAGGCAGCAAGGTGAGTCTTGGTGGTGGCGGACTGAACAGGAGGGGGACATCCATGTGTCGCACATGGTTGGGTGGCCCTCAACTGTATCGTGACACTAAAGGGGGTAAGAACCCCTGCCTTAGAGGGCTCCAGTGAGAGCTCCTTCTCCAAGAGAGAGAGCCTATGGCAGAATGAGGGAGCATAGCAAGACAGTGAGCTGCCAAGTGTCAGGAGAGTTTGCTACAGGGGAGAAGTCTGTGGGATTTAAGAACTAGAAAGGTACCAAGGCCACAAGAAAAGTAACTGACAAAGAAAATCCAATACACTAAACATACCTTAATCTTAGGCTAAATTCTTTTTTTTTTGTTTGTTTGTTTTAAAGGAATAAAGATTCAGCCAAAAGACCAGCAGTAAGGTGTGGATTACTTATTTTATTGCATTGAGTGCAACATGTGTAATTGCCTGCCTTGTGGGCCGGAGGTGTATATGAGCATGTGGTGCAAGCAATTCATGGCTCACAAAGAAAAAATATGGGCTATGGAGTATTAGGATTATAAAGTGGGGAACTGAGTCACAAGTACATTCAGTTTAGGCTTAATTTATTTTCACCTTTATACTATTTCTGACAATAATTGTCACTTAAACCATCTGAACAAATTTATGCCATGTGATAAACATAAAATAGAATTGGTAAGAGGTTCA
The DNA here is from genome assembly GCA_007922175.1 of Pelusios castaneus. Taxonomy (NCBI): domain Eukaryota; kingdom Metazoa; phylum Chordata; order Testudines; family Pelomedusidae; genus Pelusios; species Pelusios castaneus. The sequence continues at coordinate 5,987,707 of ML685764.1, forward strand.
AATAACCACGTTTTGGGGCACTGGGAAGTTCTGCTATACTTCTGGCCTGATCTTTCAGCCCCATTCCTTCAGCTTCTGATCTGGTCGTTCTGCAATTTGGACCTTGTTCACAGGGTCATAATTAATATATAATGAGGAAATTCTTCAATCAGCATTAAGCCAGGCCTCAACAAATCTGTTTCTGGCTGCCATGGCGACCACTTTTAGCAGCCTGTCACCTAGCTCCACTGCAGAAATGTAATGTAGGAGTGCCCTCTGTTGACCAAAAGTAAAATTGCTGGCACCTAGCTGTGAGCCAATTTTGTCCACCCCTGCATTAAGCATGTTAAATGTTTGCTTTAGATAATCCATACAATGCACACGTGCAAGTTTCAGTTTACAGAACTCTTGCTGTTTGTCATTCTGTTTTTGTGACATCTTGCTCCTGGGTTTTCCCACTAAAGAGGGCTTCTCGTCATTACATGTTTATGTATTTTGTAGCTGTAATCATTTAGCATGACATTATCTGTGTCTAATCAGCAATAACATTTTAAACAAATCAACAATTCTGTTTAAAAGGAAAATTGGCAAAAGAGCACTCATGCCAGCAAGGCCTTGGCCCAAGTGTTACCTCATTTAAACTCACTCACTATCCATAACAGTAAATTATTAAAATGTAACTAACAAAGCTCTTAATTGTATCACTTAGCAATTCTTCGTTTTTATATTTGAAGATCAGAATCAGTATGTATGTATTATCATCCACTTTGGAGGAAGGGGACAGGTTAAAAAACATTCTGACTCCAAAACGTCAGTATTTTCTTTATTTTTTTCATTCAGAGTCCAACCTTAGGTTTGTGAATCATTACCCAAAAAAAGAGCTTTGTTAGCCATTTTCCTGTTGCGTTTTGAGTGCTGCCTCTATTTTAGCACTTTAATGATCATGGCTCCCCAACAGGAGACCAGAATAGCTGAAGTAAAGAGATACGGGTGATGGAAGATATTTTTGAACAGTATAGTAGGGTGGTCCCACCTCCTGTCTATTAGCCGCTGTGCTGTTAAAGAACATAATAAGGCAGGAAAGCATCAACGGGTAGGAATCAATGGCTCAGTGTCTAGTTGGCAACCAGTAACGAGTGGAGTGTCCCAGGGGTCGGTCCTGAGGCCGGTTCTGTTCAACATCTTCATTAATGATCTCGATGATGGGATCGATTGCGTGGTTAGTAAGTTTGCGGATGTCACCAAGCTGGGGGGAATGGTAGACACGCTGGAGGGCAGGGACAGAATTCAGGGAGACTTAGACAACTTGGAAAACTGGGCCAAAAGAAACCTCATGAGGCTCAACAAGGACAAGTGCAAAGTCCTACACTTAGGACAGAAAAATCCCATGCCCTGCTACAGGCTGGGGACCGATCGGCTAAGTAGCAGCACTGTAGAAAAGGACCTGGGGGTTATGGTGGATGGGAAGCTGGATATGAGCCAACAGTGTGCTCTTGTTGCCAAAAAGACCAATGGCATATTGGGCTGCATCAGCAGGAGTATTGCCAGCAGATCGAGGGATGTGATTATTCCCCTCTATTCAGCACTGGTGAGGCCGCATTTGGAATACTGTGTCCAGTTTTGGGCTCCCCACTACAGAAAGGATGTGGACAAATTAGAAAGAGTCCAACGGAGGGCAACAAAAATGATTAGAGGGATGGGGCACATGGCTTAGGAAGAGAGACTGAAGGAACTAGGCTTATGTAGTCTACAGAAGAGAAGACTGGGGAGGGATTTGATAGCAACCTTCAACTACTTGAAGGGGTGCTCCAAAGAGGAGGGAAGTAGGCTGTTCTCGATGGTAACAGAGGACAGAACAAGGAGCAATGGTTTCAAGTTACAGGTGGGGAGGTCGAGGTTGGATATTAGGAAAAACTTTCTTATTAGGAGTGTGGTGAAGCATTGGAGTGGGTTACCTAGGGAGGTGGTGGCATCTCCGTCTTTGGAGGTATTTAAGGTTCGGTTAGACAAAACCCTGGCTGGGATGATTTAGTGTGAGTGGTCCTGCTTTTAGCAGGGGGTTGGACTAGATGACCTCAGGAGGTCCCTTCCAGCCCTATGATTCTATGACTCCAGATGATGCAATGCTATCCTCTTGTGCTAGGGCTATCCCTCCAGGAGTGGAAACTACAGTTTTTAGGAAGAGCCAGGCAATGGTAGTGGGGGATTCAATTATCAGAAATGTAGATAACTGGGTTAGTGATGACCAGGAGAATCACATGATCACATGGTAAATTGCTTGCTGGTTATGATGGTAGTGGATCTCACAAGACGTCTAGGTAGCCTTACAGATAGTGCTGGGGAGGAGATGGTGGTTTTGATGCAGATGTAGGTATTGGTGACAGGGAGGTTAAGAGAGAAGTCTCAGTTGCCAAATTTAGTCCCTGGGTAAGAGTTTAAAGTCCAAGACCTCCCTGGTAGCGTTCTCTGTTCCTTATGCAGGGCCTGTAAGACAGGCAGAACTGCAATGTCTCAGTCTTTGTATGAGACAGTGGTATAGGGAAAGGGGATTTAACTTTATTTGGAATTGGGTAAGGAGTGGCCTAAGCAGGAGAGAGGGACTAAACTAAAATGGAGCTGGATTGCTAGCACATAAAATTAAAAAGACGGCAGAGGATTTTTTAAATTAAGGGGTGGGGGGAAAGCCAATAGCTGTGTAGGTGTAGCACATGATTCAATCAGAGGCATCCTTTGGGGATTAATTTATTAAAGAGGGAGCTGTTCCCTTGTAAAAGGGATTGGAAAGAAATTGCTGAAATACAAGTAACTGAGGAAAAGTTAGATGTGTCCCATTTAAATATAACACATGAAGTCAGACACCTTAAAATTGAGAATGTACAACTGCTTATGTATGAAAGCTAAAAATGTAAATACTGAGATGAGTGAACATTAGAATGCCTGACATCAGATGAGGATATTGGTAGAACAGGTGTCATGAAAACTTGGTGAAATGAGGATAATCAATGGGACACAGTAATAACAAGCTATAGAAGGAATGACAGAATAAGTAGCCCTTGTGGGGGAGTGGCATTATATGTAAAATAAAGCATAGAATCAAATAAGGTAAATGAAACAATCTGTACCATAGAATCTCTATGGATAGAAAATCCATGCTTGAATAAAAAGAATATAGTGGTAGGAATATATTACTGACCACCTGACCAGGATAGCTATAATTGTAAAATGGACAGAGTGGTTAGGGTACAGAACTAGACAGTGCAATAATAATGGGTGACTTCAACCATTCTTATATTGACTGGGTAAATGTCACCTCAGATCGTGATGCAGAAAGAAAATGTCTAGACTCCATAAGTGAAAGCTTCTTGAAGCAGCTAGTCTTGGAACCCTTAAAGGGAGAAGTAGTTTTTAATTTAGTCTCTTAGTGAAGCACAAGATGTGGTCCAGGAAGTATCTATTACTGAACTGCTTGGTAATAGTGACAATAATGTAATTAAATTTAACATCTTTATGGGGGTATAATCCCCCAAAACACTATGATAACATTTAATGTCAAAAAGGAGCATTACACTAAAGTGATAGTGCTTGTTAGACGGAAATTAAAAGAAGCTGTCACAAGGGTTAAATGTGTGCAGGGAGCACGGAGGCTATTTAAAAACACCATTACAGGCTCAGATTAAATGTATACCAGAAAAGACAATAAGAGGATCAAAAGAAGGCCAGTGTGACTAACCAGCAGGATAACAGAGGCTATTAGAGGCAAAAAGGTCTTTTTTTAAAATCCTTTTAAAATTTGAAAGTCAAATTCTAATAGGAAGGAAGACAAACTGATAGGTTGTGTAACAGTATAATAAGGCAGCTCAAAAAAGAAAGTGAACAGCAACATGCTAAATAAGCAAAGCGTAATGGTACCAAAAAAATTTTTTGGTACATCAGAACCAGAAAGCACATCAAACAGTTAGGAGCTGTATGGATACAAAACTCAAATCTGCCTCCGATTCGCAAGAATCAGCAGATGTGTATATTTGCAAGGCTTTATATACAAAATTTGGATCCACATCCATCCATGAGCCGCAAAAATGGTCCCCAGATATCTACATCTGATACCTGAATCCACGAATATAAAGCAGATATCTGTGAATTTGCAGGATTATATGTACAGACTGGATCTGCTAGGTGACCAAGGTGTTAAAATAAGCACTCCAGGAAGATAAGGTTATTGCAGGGAAATCAAATGAATTCTTTGCACTGGTCTTCACTGCAGAACATGTAGATACCCATATTGGAGCTATTCTTGAGCAACAAATCTCGAAGTACTGTCCCATATTGATGTATTAATAGAAGAGGTTTCAGAACAAATTGATAAATTTAAATGTTGTAATAAGTCACCAGTAGTAAGGGTATTCATCCAAGAGATATGAAAGAACTCAAATATGAAATTGCAGAACTATTAACTGATATGTAACCTATCACTGAAAGAAACCTCTATAGCAGGTCACTGAATGGTGGCTAATGCAATACTAGGGTTTTTTGGCAGGGTGGAATGTTGTTTGTTTGTGTTTTGAAAAGGGCTTTAGAGGTAATTCTGGAAACTGTAGGCTGGTGAGCCCAACATCTGTTTCAAACAAATTGGTAGAAACTATAGAAAAGCACAATTTTCAGATGCATAGATGACCGCGATACATTGGGGAAGATTCACTATACCTTTTGTAAAGGAAAGTAATGCCTCGCCAACTTTTTTGTTTTTAATTCTTTGAGGGTATCAGCAAGCACATGGACAATTGTGATTCAGGTCCGGTCTGAACTGCTGACAAAATTCGGTGTCAGTCAACAGGAGTTATGCAGGCTATGCAAAGTAGCTTGTGTAACTTCTGTCGACTTCGTAACTTCCCTTTAGCGTTCTGTCTTAGCTGCACTGTGCCAACAGAAAATGCATTCCCGTCAACACAGCACTATGCCACTTAAGGGATGGTTTTGTTTCGATATCCAGATTGACTGAGGATGTCCTTACTGACTGCTCAGTCAATCTGGGAAGATTGATCTACCACCATCAGTGTAGATATATACTACCTTTAGTTGATACAGTTTACTTGGGCTTTCAGGAAGCCTTTGACAAGGCTCCTCACCAAAAGGCTCTTAAGGAAACTAAGTAGTCATGGGATAACAGGGAAAGGCCTGTTGTGGATCAGTAACTGGTTTAAAATATAGGAAACAAAGAGTAGAACTAAGTGGTCAATTTTCACAATAGAGAGATGTGGGTAGTAGGTCCTCCAGGAATCTATTTTGGGACCTTTACTATTCAGCATACTTGTTAATGATCAGAAAAAAGGAATAAACAATGAAGTGTCAAAGCCTGCAGATGACACAAAATTATTCCAGAGAGCTAAATCCAAATTTGAGTGCTGAGTTACAGAGGATGAAATTTAAATCCTTATTTCACATTTTTTAGGTTAACAAACAGATGTCTATAGTCATATCTATCTATACTCTACAGGAGAAATGTCTAGCTTTTTTAAAAATGGATTAGTTTAATTTGTGTAAGTCTTTGTGTAGACCAGGGCTCGACCCCGTGTGATAGGTCGCACGGCACCCAGGAATTGTACCCTGGTTCCTAGTTGCGCCGCGATACTGCAGGGGGAGGAACACCCCAGGACCAAAAATAAAAAAAGCTACTGGAACCTTCAGGGTTGCGCGGCTTTTTTTCCTGTGACCCAATAGCCACCGCAAGTGTCTGTGACAGTTTTCCAGCAGCAGGGGTGCCTCTTTGCCCATATCGCTGCTGAAAGTGGCAGCAGTGGCATTTCAGCAGCAGGAGGCCCTCTAACATGCCACCCACCTAGATGCCACAGTTTTTGAGCTTGCATCTAGGTATGTGGGACATTTGTCGAGGCCTGGTGTAGACAAAACAATTTGTATTTTAACACACACTAGCAGGTAGGTATCAATCCAAGACCTGTAGACCACAGAGTGAAGACAAGGCCCATGGGAATCTTCAGAGAGCCCAGAAGAGTAGCTCTGAGAAATACTGTCTACCATTTATCTCAGCGAAGTGTTAACTCCAGTGCTTACTGGTTCTTTTAAATGTTGATTATTAATCATTTCATCATGTATGAAAAAAGAGGGTCACAGATCTGTGTGATTTATTGTGAGCGTATCTCATTTTAGTGCCATGTGTGGCTTGCATATTGGAGAATAATACCATTTATTTTTTCCTAACCAAGAAAGACTGAAGGAGCCACCAATGTACTTAAGCCACACCAAGGAGCCCACTAATGCTCAGAACATGTATAATCATATTTTGAACATCTGTGCAAGCTACTATGAGAAATTTTTCATTTTATTTAGTTACATTCAGGAATAGAACTTGGAAGAGTTCTAACTATCTTCCCTTTGACCCTGGTCCTTTGGAAATTTGAAGCTGAAATAACTTCCCTTTAAACTTTCATTTCCATTATTTCTGCACACACTGACTTTTTTGCAGGGCTGCTCACAAGCAATGTAGGATTTAGATTGGTCTCAGCTGCAAGAGGATCAAACAGAGAATGAGCTTGTTTTTGCTTGTAATGTTCTTTGAGGTAGACTGAACCAATCTTAGTTTTAATGTTGCTCTTTTTTGTAAACACTGAAAGACAAGAAGAAATGTGACATTCTTTCTTCATGTTTAAAATGAAATGTAAATTCCTGTGTTACTGTAAATATTCATGTGCTAAAAAATTTTAATGAATTTGCCTGAAACTCATAAATGATATAAAAATATGCAGTCTTGCAAATAGGCTGAATGAATGTTCTCTCATCTCTGTAATTTCAATTTCTAATCTTATGAATTAGATACTTTTAACTACAATTCCTTAAGACTGAGGAAGAAAAGTCTCTCAATTCTACGTTAAAGTCCACTATCTTCTCTTTAATAAAAGAGTTGGATATATTGTCTTATGTATTGTAAAACAAACCCTAGGTTTCTTTCAGGTAGAATACCAGAGACAGTAAAAAAATATGAAACAACTAATATTTTCTGTTTTTGTTGACTGACCAGTTACTTGCTATCTAAAATATCTAGGGTTTTAATCTGGAAATATGTACTCATACCTATTTCAAGCAGTGATTGTGTGTTGGGAAGGCACCTACAACAGCATGAATTCCCAAACAAACTTTAAGCTAGACCTTGTCTTCCCCGGGGAAAAAAGTGTTTGCTAATGTACATGAAAACTACAGATTCTTAATCTTTAGGGTTTTACCTCTTTTTGGCTATTGTGGTAAAAATATAAATTCCTCCTCCCCTCACCTACAGCAACCTCCCACACTGCCCACACCAATGTGGGCTTTCCCGATTTTGGTCACTCAAGTATCTTTCCTTTCGCTGCAAACACTAAAGAGCAAGGAATTACTGCTATGGTCCTGTCTATTACAGTATCAGCGTACAACACTCCATTGTACTGAATACCCTCTTTAATGTGCTAAATTTCAATTCAGTGGTACTGTTGCAGTCAGTGTGTGCATATCAAATGATTTGAAAATAATGTTACAGTGCACAACCTTGAAAAACATTATTTAAAGTAATACTACTTAGTTTTAAAATACAATGTTAACATGCACTAAATGAGGAAGAAGGCGAAGTTGATTGCATACTAAGTTTATTATTTTAGTAAAATCACAGACTACTAAACAAATTTATGCATGAATGTCTGGTATGTACATTCATAATGTCATACCAAGTGGTGCATTGTGGTGGGATTTTTTTTTCCTGTTTCACTTTCTTGATGTATGCACAGAGGATAATGGTATTACTGAATAGATTGTGTGAATTTAGTATGTGGTTGTCAGAGTGATAGCAGGGTAATGCTTTGAGATTGTTGGGTTGGATGGGACTGTTCCTTTAATTTATTATATTCTTGATTTGTAGTGTTTGTGTTGTGAGGAAATAACTTTTGAGTTAAGGTTATTTAGATTAGCAAAGCTTTCTGTGAGAATTTATGCTTGCTGTATATGTGGGGACAGGGGAGCTGTCTACAGACCTAGGGAAGTAATTAGGTTGCTTCCATATCAAAACTGTGCCCCAGGCAGAGACAGCTTTAACCTATGTTCCAGCTTTCCATGATGGTGATGGGGCACAAAGCTTTCTATATGAAGTTGAGCGAACGTGAAAGCCAAAAAAGTTTTGAGTGCTGGAGTGAGAAAGCTTGTTGTTTTAAACTTTCTCTGCCATGAATGCAATGTTTCATACTGAACAGAACTGTCTTTTCCAAATTGTAGCAAAACACTGTGGTATAGGCTATTTTCTAAGTTCGTTAATGCAGTTAATTTATAAATAATGTGGCCTGGTCCTCCACTACACTCCCACTTCCTTGAAGAGTTGCAAAAAGAGAACACTTGGGTTGTACCAAGAGGGTTTAGATTAACTCTCTGCTGGCCCCTGAAGGAGGAATGTTAAGGGAAGGGGACATACAGTACAAGTAACATCCTGGCTGCTGGAATAGCCCTTGAAGCTGCCATGGTGGACTAGGATCAAGGCTACAATATGGCCAACAAATGCTGCTTCAAATGTCTTAACTTCTGTTTAACAGAGCTTTTCAGTTGTATTAAGCTAACACAATTGAAAAACACACATTGTGCCTGACGAGGCAGGGCTTTTATCAGCAATCTTTCATATTACAGGCAACATCCATCTAACTAAGCCTAACCTAATTTATGAAAAGTGCTCAGGTATTCACTTAGTTAAATGGCATTCACATGAAGTAAGATCTTGCTTAATTAGCACTATGTGCTTTGAGCTGTAGTGTGCCTAATTGTGGTCAAACTGAAAGATTAGAAATATGTAGCAGCTAAAAATCACTGAAGGCAAAAGAAGAAACACCACTATGGCCCTGTTTTGACAGGCAAATGTGTTGTTTTGGTATGTTTCAATCAAATTGGCTTAATGTAACTAAACAGCTTTTCTAGGCCAGTGGTTTTCCAACTACAGATAGGAACCCAACTACTGAGTTGCGGCGCCCCTGCTGCTGCTGAGAGACTGGAATGCATTGCTCAGAGATGTAATTGTTGGGTCGTGAGCATAAATTATTTTTTTCAACTGGGTTCTGAGAAAAAAAAGTTTGAAAATGACTGTTCTAGGGTATGTCTTCACTGCAATAAAGACCTGCAGTTGGCCTTGGTCAGCTGACTTGAGCTTATGGAGGTCAGGCTGTGGAGCTAAATGTAGCAGTGTAGACATTTCGGGCCCAAATGTCTACACTACTTTTTTAGACCACAGATTAAGCCTGAGTCAGCTGATTCGGGCTTTGAGACTCATTGCAGTGGGGTTTTATTGCTGTGTAAACATACCCTGAATTCTGCTTAAGACTCAGGCTAATGTATTTGAGGGTATCTTGGCCTGTACAGTTTTTGTATTAGTATAACTGTCAGTTAGGAATGTGACTTTAACTGATAAAGCTATTTGTACAACACCTATTGTGGACGGATTTAAAGATGCTTTATATCAGAAAAGCTTATTCTCCCAATATAAAGGCTGTACCAGTATTAAGTACTACTGGGATTACTACATCACCAGATGGAGTAGTACCACTTTAACTATACCCAAGTAATACAACTTCGGTATATAGAAAAGGCATGTGTTAGCTGACCATATTGTATGCTTTGAGACGTATTTGTGTATATCTTAAGTATTAATTGGACTATTCCATCATATTAAATAAACGGTTGTAAAACATGTCCTGTGTGCCATCAAGGCAGAGCCTGAGAGCTCTCATAACAAATGTAGAATTTTTGAATTCTGTGTTCTGCTGACACTCAAATCCCTCAGAACCAAAGTTGAATAAGAATGTCCACTGGTCTCTGGGCCAGGAAAGGAAAAGACTAGTAAAGCCCCAGGAGGAAATGACCATATCTGCAGGTGCCTCTGCCATTCTAACTATTGCCCAGAGTATGTTTAATTTCTCTTTCACATTTTTTTACTTTTCACATTGTTTACTTTTAGGCAGATTTTCATGTGATCTCAGATAAAGATAAAAAATTGCATGTGTTCATCACATAATTGTAGGGAAAACTTGCAATGGGAAAATGCATTCTTGTTACAACGTGTATTTTTTTCCCCCTGCATTGCTAGCTCTTCTGGCCTAGTAAGAGGTATCTTTCCAAAGTTGAAGGAGCCAAAATCTGCATACATCAGGAGAGGCATTGAAGTGAAATATTATTTCTGTAGCAATGCTCACCTTTTCTATTGGTCTTTCTGATAGTATTCTATGGGAATCCAGATCCAGGAATGGCTGCTGGTTGTGTCATGTCCCTACCTGCAGCCTCCCTGGGTTATAAGGCAAATATCAGCAGTAACTTGTGTAAGTTTGGCAATTGAAGGAGACCCAGACAGCAAGGCTCGTAGAGCAACCATGATATTAAGATATTGAAGACAGATGGGCACTGAGCCTCCTTTTGTGGTCTTGCCACCAGTAAATTATAAAGACACTGTTGGATTAGGGGACTGAACTCCCAGTTTCTTCCATATTGGAATGTTTGTAAATGCCAGTCCCTAATAAGAGTGAGGGGATCATATGTCTTAATGTGTAAATAAACTTCTATCATGAAGCGGCTACTAAATCCGAATGTTAAAATTGATACTAATTAGCTATGTGAAGATTTGTCCTTTGTTGTAATTAAATAATAGCATGGAGAGTACAGTTATCTCTTTATAGGCTCTTATGTTGAAACAGAAAACTAAAGACATGACTTGGCAGGGAATTCTACTGACAGGCAGGGGACAAGTAACTTTAATAAAAAAAATTAAAAAAAAAGCAGGAGGAAGAGCAAGAAAGCATGTCAAAATATTGCACTATTTTTTGCATACAGAGTCTGTAATAGAGAAGGGTCCTAGGAAGGGATTTGCCTACAAGTTAGGAAGCCAAAGGTGTACTATCAATTTAATTTTTTTAAAAAGCTTTTTGCTCCTCTCTTTATAGCAGTATTTTCTCAGTCTTTCTGCCTTGTTAGCTGACTATGCAAGGTGCTGTCAATTGCACAAAATGAACAAATTGAAAAATATCTATTTTCCCACTTCTGCTTCAGTAATCTTATTTGTAACTGTAGTAGGGGAAAAGTTTTCAGACAAACATAATTTCATGTTAAGCATCTTTTTTTTTTTTTTAAAGCACTTAGCACGTGCTGTATGTGTAAGCAATTGACCAAAAGTTGGTAACCCAAACTCATGTTTGTGTGAGGGGGGAAAGAAACAGGACAAAACCCTACCTGCTTCTGTGACATAATTTCAGGTGAAAGTAGTATTACAGAAAAGTGCTCCTTTTCATCTTGTCTCAGATGAGTAATATACAAGAGAGTCTGGATCTAGCAGTTAGTAGAGTGCTGGCAAGCATTAACATAAACCAATTTCCCTTTAAAGGTGATCGGCTAGAGTTGGGATTGCTGTTTGTCAGCCTCCCCTTTATAGCCTCAGCACAGCTCTTTACATATACTTAGTTCAGTCATCCACCTGGGTCACCTTCCATATATGAGCATA